>CM072518.1:47729695-47892195 GCA_036898135.1 Oncomelania hupensis | reverse complement strand
TAAGTTTCGTTGCTTTCTAAAGTTCACTATTGAGCAAAACGTGCTTAGCTGCAAAGTTTCTCCAGTGACCTTGAGAAAATATGATTGCACGAGAGGCATGCCACTGACCTAGGTAATATCCCTATGAAGTGTGGTCGAAATCCGTTCAGTGGGTCCTGAGATGTGGCGTTCAACGGGCCAACCGACGGACAGACAGATAGACCGACATTTGACTCGTTCAGATCTCCCCCACTCCCCTTCACCCCCTCCCGTCCCCGTCCGCTTCGTCCCGTCTCCTATTTCCAAAGTATTTGGGGAAAAGCCTGGAAATACAAAAACGCTTGTGGGTGATGGACGAAGCAAAAGGGAGGAGGGAAAAAAAGTGTTAACCAAATAAATTGGCCTGGCTGTGTGTCACTTGTCGGCACGCACGAAGTGTTAAGAAAAATTTCGGCTGTGGCGGATCATGGTGCAGTGGATTGGTTCTTTGCTGCGAACATCTATAAAATATGTATTAAGTGTAAGACTATACAAACTCTTGTTTTCTGTGCAGGATATTGCTTTTTCCACCGCTATCACGACACTGAATTTTCTGTACGGGGATGTTTCCTTTTCCATATCTCTATGAGCAGCATACAGTCCTTAAATTCGTTTTGATTGGTCGATCGTTTGACTGACTGACTGACTGATTGACTGACTAAAATGTCAAATGGCGATGCACAATAAGACCATCGACAGTAAATGCTTTTCTCATTTTTTTTCTACCCCCACTTCTCTCTCTCCTTTGCCAACCTGCCTCGAATCCAGAAACTCCAATTATAATAATAATAATAATAATAATAATAATAATAATAATAATAATAATAATAATAATAATAATAATAATAATAATAATAATAATAATAATTAGGATGAGAAGAAAAAGACGAAGGAGCAGAAAAAGAAGAAAGATGTTTTGTTTTTGTTTTAAATTAAAAAAAATATATATAGATATAAATAATAATAATAATAATAATAATAATAATAATAATAATAATAATAATAATATTATTATTATTATTATTATTATTATTATTATTATTATTATTATTATTATTATTATTTATATCTATATATATTTTTTTTAATTTAAAACAAAAACAAAACATCTTTCTTCTTTTTCTGCTCCTTCGTCTTCTTCTTCTCATCCTAATTATTATTATTATTATTATTATTATTATTATTATTATTATTATTATTATTATTATTATTATTATTATTATTATTAATCATCATCATCATCATCATCATCATCACCATTAGGAGGAGGAGAAGAAGAAGAAGAACAAGAAGAAGAACAAGAACAAGAAGAAAAAGGAGATGTATTAAAAAGTAATAAAAATAATAATAATAATAATAATAATAATAATAATAATAATAATAATAATAATAATAATAATAATAATTAGGAGGAGGAGGATGAGAAGAAGAAGAAGAAGAAGAAGAAGAAGAAGAAGAAGAAGAAGAAGAAGAAGAAGAAGAAGAAGAAGAAGAAAAAGAAGAGGATGTTTTGAAAAAATAAAATAAAATAAAATAAAATAAAATAAATAATTAAAAAAATAAAATTTAAAAAAAGAATAATAATAATAATAATAATAATAATAATAATAATAATAATAATAATAATAATAATAATCATTAGGAGGAGAAGAAGAAGAAGAAGTTTTTTTTTTTAAAGTAATAATAATAATAATAATAATAATAATAATAATAATAATAATAATAATAATAATAATAATAATAATAATAATAATAATAGGAGAAGGCGGAGGAGTGGGAGGAGGAGGAAGAGAAGAAGAAGAAAATATTTTTATTATTTTTAAAAAAGCGCATGTGAACACCCGTATAATCGTGACACTATATTTTATTGTTTGGTAGTAACAACAACAACAACAACAACAACAGGAACAACAAAAACAACCAACTAAACTAATTATATTTTATTGTGTTGCCCAGGTGTGAAGTTTCTAGACGAGTGTCCCTTGGAGCCTCGAGTGCCCGTGTACCTGTTAGTCGGAGGCTGCGTGCTCATACTCAAGTTGACGTTGAGTTTATGGCGTAATCTACAGCGAAGACGTCACGATACCGTTGACGTCACCTTCGACGCCGAAAGCGCGGGGATTTCGTCACGGACGTACCGCTTCATGAATGGAGTGCTGACCTTGTTCCTGGTGGGCTGGCACGTCACGGGATCCTACTGGCTGTTCTCGATCTGGAAGCCGCGGTTCTCTCCCTTGTTGCACGACCCCAGCGAGTGGTGTGAGCGTAGTGTGTACGTGTTTAGCGTGGCGCAGAATATAGGGCTGTACTGTCTGTCCTGCCTGTACCTGGCTCTCATCTGCTGTCTCACCCTCGCCTATAGGCCCCCGGACGCGGATATCATCCACTGACCGGACTAGCAATGACGCAATGGATATTGCTATAATGTTGAAGGTGACGTAGAAATATGCCACCGTAACGCCACGTCAGACGCTGCCCTTTTTCTACGCGACTACGCCTTGCGAATGTGAAGTTAAACGCTGCCCGCGTAAACGCGAGTATGACGCCAAACACTGTCATTATGGCTTGTAGGCTTGCTGCTCCAATGACGTCAGGCAAGCCCTTGTTGCACCATGAATGCTTGACGCCAAATGCTGTCAATTTGATTTTAGAACGCTGCCCTTATCACGCCTTGAGATTGTGGTGTAATTATGAGACTTTACTGTCTCTTCTTGTGTTGCCGTGACGTCTTGCTCTTGTCTTGTGACACAAATGTGACGTTTGTTCCCTGTTCCGCCTTATTGTAGTTATTACCGTGACGTCAAATTCTGCCCTCGTGACGCCGAAATGTATTGTTGTTGGCAGATGCCCTATCGACGCTGAGTTGTTTTGGAATGCCTTGATGAAGTTGTGTCAACGTCATTAACTGTCGACCATTTACTGTTTGACGGTCATTGTCTTTTTGTGACGCCAACAGCTGCTAAATGTGAACCAGCATGTTCACAATATACATTTGCGACGGCATTTCTTCACTAATAACACATGAAGAGTATTCAACTGGTGATGATGATGATGATGATGATGATGATGATGATGATGATGATGATGATGGTGATGATGATGATGATGATGATGATGATGATGATGATGATGATGATGATGATGATGATGATGATGATGATGATGAGTAACGTCCTTGTGGTGTACACAATGTAGTCGAATGTCATGTTGACGGACTGGAGTTAACTAAATCTTTTTTTTTTTAATTAAGAGAGAGAGAGAGGGGGGAGGGTAGGGGTGATTACCCTGAGACACTGCGCTCCTACTCCTTCGGATGAGAGTATAAACCGAGGTCTAGTCTGTGTGTATACGCACGCTTTCCATCGCATGGACTTTGAAGATCCTGACGCTCAGGTCCTAGAGGGGTGATTTGCCGGCTACAAAAATACACCCAGCAACGCAGTAGGGTCCCTTTTCTCCCTATTCCCGGTCGCCCATGATTGTGCTCAGTTGTTTGGGAGTCGGACCATTCGCCCAAAAGTTGCAAGTGGGCACCTCGGGAGGTTTGAGTTAGATCCTAGATCGGCCAGCGCCTTGAGCAGCTCTTGAGCTGTAAAAGCGCTATAAAAGAATAATTATTTAATAAAACTTCTTTTTTTTACACTATAGGCCCTGGTAAATCAGGTTTCCATCAAAATGACACTAAAAGGGACCCGTACTATATAGTATTCCTCTTCATCCTCGGATTGCGTTAAAAATATGAATGTTGGCTACTTTCTTCTTCAACCAAACAAGTCAAATGTCCTTATATATAGCGCTCTTACCCAGCTCAAACAAATGCTAAAGGCGCTGGTCAAATTCAGGATCTACGTACTCAAGCTGACCAAAGATTCCAACTTGCTGCGTCAAGCGCGCTTTTAAACTTCCCTCGGACAATTGTTCTATCCAGCCTTTTGAAAAGTGTAGGTATATAATGTGACTATTTTTTTTCTCAAACTCTTGCTGGTGCTGCCTTTCGTGTAGCATGTGACGCTATTACATAATAATGAAAAAGCACGACCCCCTCCCCACCTCAACTCCCTCCTCCTCCCCCCCCCTTCTCCTTCCAAATAAAAAAAGGACTCAAACCCCGTAACTTATAAATCGGTTGTGATGTTATTCACAATATGTGCTTGCCAACTTTAATAACAATCAAAATGTGTTTTTTTTTTATCTTTGAGATAACTATCATATTTTGTGATAACTTACATTGGTTGTGCCCGTTACGAGACACCATTTTTACGCTTTGGTTGTGGTTTTACGTGTGAAATCGTCTTGTTCTGTTGTGGTTTTCGCGTGTGCCATATCAGTCTGACGGGACATTTTGAATATGATATCGCTGTTTTACGTGTGAGATATCATTACATCTTGGTTGTGTGGGTTTTACGTATGACCTTTTTAAAGCCCAAAATATGTTGTATTTTATAGCTTGTAACTGCTGTCATTACAGTACGTGTGACTTTTTTACCACAATGCTTGTTGCTACGTGTGATAGAGCATTCTTATTGTTGATGTTATTTTCGCCTGCGATCGTGACTTTTGATATTAAATTGATCAATATTCTTTTTGCCAATAGGTCAGTAGTCAGTCTGTGACCAAACTACTCCACAGGCGCCGGTATTTGGATACGAGAGCTTCTCTCTAGAGAGCCTGTATTCTCTGCATTCTTATAAATACAATGTGAACAGAGAGGCAAGCTCTATTAATACGGGGGCGCCTGTGAAACAAACAAACAATCATACTTTGACTTCGGCTTACATCGGAAGTAGTATATTACTAATTGATGTTAGATTGGCTGGCTGGCTGGATGGATGGATGCATGATTGGATAATTAACCTTAATGAATGATAGGATGGGTAGAATATAAATTAGGAAGTCAGTGATTAAGTGAGAGAATAAAAGAGTAAACTTGTGATGTCTGCCTATTTCTTTTAATTTCTTTTTCATCGAAATGATAACAAACACACAAACACACACACACAGACCGACAGATATATAAATATATATAAAATAAATAAATTATTAAAAATAAATAAATAAAATAAATAATTAAATTACCAACAGGAAATAAAATAATAATAATAATATTAATAATAATAAAATAATTAATTAATTAATTAAAAAAAAACATATATAATTTTTAAAAATCGAAGGTTCAAAAGGTTCAAAGGTTTATTTAGGCTGTCAGTCCAAGAGGACGTTTAAGCCGAATCAGTTATCGTAGATACTGACGAATTAAAAGAAAACCAGTAAACACTTTCACTAATCTAATGCAAACATCAAAACTAATAGATCTATTGCCCCGAGATGTAATGTTTGAGGAAGACTATTACGCAATTGATCGCATTCAAATAAAACACGTTTAAAAGAAAACATTTCATATATACATTTGATATTCGTACACTACTTAAAGAGTTCTTATAGAATTTAGATACATTCTATAAGCTATCGTTATTACAGACCTGAAAATTCCATTTTAAACGTAATCTTTGTAAACTTAGGAGAAAATCAATGAATGGATAAGATACATTGTGAAGTTCGTTTCAGAACAGGATGAAATAATTGTTATTTACATTCATTAAAGTTATGTGGCACAGTAGGGAGACTGAAAACATAATGTGTCCTCACGAGGCGAGGAGGGGGGGGGGGTGGGAGAGGGGTTATCTGCTGTATAAACATATTAATTGTCAAATTTCTTGTCTGCATCTGTTTTTTCTTTCTTGCTTTCTTTATTTATTTTTTTATTTTTAGGAAATACAATTTTTATTTTTGTTAATTTTGGTTAATTTTTAATAAGACAATGTCGATTTATGAATCCGTTGAGATAATAATTCTTCCGTTGATCAAATCGATTGATGACAGCGAATAGGCCAGTTTCCACTATAAACAGGCGTAGCGATCTTGGAGCCAACTCAATGTCAAGAGATCTACAGGGTTCGTACGGTCTTTGAAAGTCTTGGAAATTTGGGAATAATAAAATACATTTTCCCGGCCCTGGAAAGTCTTTGAAATCTAAGTTTGTGTTTAAAGTTTGGGAAAAGTTTGGGAAATTTGCAAAAGAAGACAAAAATAAATAAGAGTGTTGATTTAAAATGTACGTAGTTTGGATTTTTTTATTATTTTTTTTTCACCGTAATAAACGCAAGCGATCATGACGCGATCGTCGGAGGACAATAGTACTTTCGTTTTCTCGCCAGTAAAGTTGAAATCGATAGTTGCCTCCCCTTGCTCAACATCCGGGAACCGCGTATTTCTTCTTTCTGCGAGTTTGAGGGTAAAAATGCCGGGCGTTTGTTCCTTCAACGAGCTATGGTTAGCAAAACCTGAATACAAATGTTGGCTGCAGAAATTGAACATCTCAAATCCACGAAGAATCGCACTGTTGCGGATGCTGAAGCTCTGGAGAGGTCGGCCGATCTGAAAGCAGAAGAGGCTGAGAAAAAAAGCTAAGCCAGGTCACACTCATTGCAGAGTCCAATGCTTTCAGGAAGCGTTCACTGGAAAAGCGGAAGCAGGCCCAAGAACTGGATATACTTATCCAAGAATAGATCAGTGGACTCAAAAACCAGTAGAACTCTCTTCTGATCGCCATCTTACAATCTTTAAAATTCATACAACAACAAAGGATAAATAATATTTGCAAATAAACTCAGCACTGTACTTATGATTCAACAATTTCAAGTGTTCTTTACACTCGAATTCAAAACAAAGTAATCAACAAATAATAAATTTTCGTTGAATTGAGAAGAATTGACAATGAACTGTAATATAATAAAGCTTGCAGAACACCTTTGGTAAATTTGTGTAGTTATACCATGTGGTCCATGCTCTTGAGGGAAAACTAAACAAAACTGTTTTGTCATTGAATATCAAATATTAAATAGGTAGTTTGTATCTTACAGGTCTTTGAGTTTCTGAAAACATGGCCGGGAAAAGTTTGGGAAAAGCTTGGGAATTTTGAAGTGCTTTTTGGGTAAGAACCCTGATCTATCAATCACAGGATGTGTGTAGGTAGACATATAATCCCTCTTCCTTATGGGCATACATGGACAGTGCTGACGTCTGCATGGACTCGGCGGAGACCCGCAAATCGGCACCTGACATTGGACCGACGTCACGATTGCTCAGCAGCCCAACATTGGCTGCTCATCGACGCTGCGTCCGGGTTTCGCTGTCATTGCAGGTTGAGGTCAGCGTCGCTTTGGGCTGTCTGTGCTGACTGATGCCTCTTTACGCTAGTAGCTTTAACGTTCCAACGATCCTGATCAAAAAAGGAATCCGCCTAGGGATGTTGCTATGTAAGAACTGGGTTATCTTTGATAGATCTGAATGTTTTTGTGTTTTTTTAGTATTGTGATCAACGACACCTATGTTATCTTTTTGTGTATTTCACAATTACCGACAGCTGTTATTAATGTGTGAGGTGGGTCGACGTGTTTGGTCACTGTGTTAGTCATTTCCGTTGCTAATTAGGTTGACCAAGACCAAGCCTGTGGTTTATTATAATTTAAGATGATGAATTACTGGATGTTTTGAAGCAGCAAGAATAAGACCAACGACTCAAAGCGATCATTCCATGTGTTGAATATTTAGCGATGTCCTAGCTGTATTCTGTAGACAATTATATAACGAATCTTTTCGCCATCAGCATGGACTATAAAGGTTGGCGCTGGTTATCATCGACAAACACCCTCATCATCGTCGTCGTCATCATAGCAGTAATCAACACATCTATTACCACCACCATCCGCCATCGTCTTCATTATCATCATCATTACCATCATCATCATCATCATCATCATCATCATCATCATCATCATCATCATCATCATCATTATCATCATTCCTTCTTGCCACTGACTGCCGCCGTACATTGTAAAGACAGATCTAATGTCGACTGGTAATATGTTTGTGGTTTTACTTGCCTGAAAAATCAATGCGTTACTAGTTGTGTTTTATCCAAATGATTCCACGTTATTTTTTCTTATTAAAAGAATTTTAAAAAATATGCTTTCTGTATCTGGGTCTGCCTGAGTCTCTCTCTCTCTCTCTCTCTCTCTCTCTCTCTCTCTCTCTCTCTCTCTCCCTCCCTCCATCTCTCTCTCTCTCTCTGCTCTTTCTACGTGTGTGTGTGTTTGTGTGTGCGTGTTATCATAAGGCATGGGCCAAATTTGACATATACACCCACCAACCTCTCCTCATACCTACGGCGCGCGCGCGCACACACACGCAACCACGTACACATATGTATATACATACAAACACCATTCACATATACACTTTTCACCTATGCACTCCCTCAGACAAACAAAGAACAATCACAAGTTTAAAAAACAATTAAGTCAAATATCCAGGCGAAGGAAAGAAAAGAAAAAAAAGACGTTACAAAAATCCCAACTAGTTTGATAAATTTAAAAGGGATTTCACTCCGTGTCACCACTTCTAATTGTTTCCCTTGATCGTAAATACCGGAAGTGACGCGCCGTTGGATGATTGTTATCGCCCTTAGATGAGGGACTTTGGCTGCTGGCTATGCATTTACAGATATATAGCTATGGAGATTCAGCTCACCTTTTCATGTCCCAAATGCCATCTCTGCCTGTAGTTTTCTACTTCGTACTTTCTGTGTTCTACATTGCACTGTTATAATAGGCTGTCAAGGCTCGACGCAACGTTACTTAGTCGTAGGCATAGATGACATTCAAACACCTGAAAACAAACTAAGAAAGTAGCACGTTGCTTGATCAGAATGCTTGGGGTGGATCTCATACATGTAGGTCTGTGGTTTAGAGGGTTGTTTAATCTCGGAGTATCTGAAATGTAACGTCATTGCTTTTGTCAAAAACGGGGTCCGCATGGGTCTTCGATATTCTGACTAAACCTGTTCGATCACCTGCCCCTGTGAATGTTAAAAGGATCTGATGATGAGGCGTAGTCAACGTTGGTTCCTACAATACTGCAAAGAGGTAGAGAAATTATGCTAAAAAATCATTTTGTAGCACACTATCCTATCCTGTCCTATCCTATGCTGTCCGGTAAGCGAACTTGTTTTTTTTTCCAAACTAGTTCCAGTCATTCGCCGAAAAAGGCGATCACCGCCTCCCGTAACTCGAAAGTCTCCCCTTGGGGTCATGAGCAATCTTGCCACTGTAGATTGTTCTAACCTATAAAGGGTACAGTGAAAGCCCCAGTTGAAAACCTGTCTTGCCTTTGTAGGCATGACAAATTAACTGCGGCAACAGTTCCCCCCCCCGTTGGAGTGCCGGGGGTTTCAGTATAAATAGTATCCCCACTTTCTGGAAATTTAGTGCTTTAAATTCCCACTGTCGCTGTCTTCCTCATTTGCTCTTTCCCATTCCCGATCTGTCCTACCACTCTGCTATACTATCTTCTTCTTCGCTAGATCAATGACCTACCTTTTTTCTTGAAAACTCTTCCTGGACAAGACTCCTTGTTTGTGTATGAGGTCTGTTGGATCAGCTTGGGAATGTTGGACGCTTTCTGCCGGGTGGTCACTAGGGCTTCCTATGAATGTACTATTTAGCACTATAGGCATTTTATATGTATGTTTTTTGTTGATGATTTATAATGATGTTTGTATTCTATTTTGTTTTTGTAATCGGGGAGTTCGCGTAGTTGAGGTCAACCCTCAGCCGTCCCTCGCGTGGGATGTCTTTATTGTAAAGTGACTGGCCGGTGGAGGGCGTTCAATTTTCCCACTGGGGTTGTTTCAACAGATCTTTTATGCGGATCGGGGGTTGTCCGGTCCTGATTTGGCTCGGAAGAGTCCGCTGGACCTAAAGCAATAATAAATCAATCAATCAATCAAACTCGAAAGTCGTTGTGACTACACGGATGATCGTTTAACCAGTGTACTCCATTTTCTTTGTCCTCAGCAACCCTCACGGCTTCACTCAGTGTCAACCCAGTCCATTCTCGAATGTTGTCCTCCCACCTCGTTTTCCTATCTTCCTCTTCTTCTGCCTCCTTGCACTGTGCCTTGTAGGATGGTCTTTGATAGGCATGAAGCTCTGGGGACGTGGCCATGACAATCGGAGTTTCAGTTTCTTCATCACTGTAAGCATGTCATCGTGTTGTCCAATGGCTTGTGTGATGGTCTGTAGAATTTCGACGTTGGTGATGTGCTGGGTATAGGAAATGCCCAGAAGTCTTCTGTAGCACCTCATCTCCATGCTTTGCATTCTTCGTTGTAGATCTGCTGTGAGGGTCCATGTTTCGCAAGAGTATAGCAAGATGACGATGACGAGGGAGCGCAGTAAGCTGATGGTCCTGTCTTTCCAAATGGGCTTCAACCTCGCCAGGTCAGCAGTTGTTAGTGCGATCCTGGAGAGGACTTCCTGTCGGGACCCATTGTCTGACACAATGGCTCCTAAATATTTGAAGCTATGCACTGTGTTGAGGGATTGGGCTTGGACTTTGATGTCCGTGTTGATGCCATTGGTGTTGTTGGTCATCATTTTGGTCTCCTCTGCACTTATTTCCATTCCATCTTATTATTATTATTATTATTATTATTATTATTATTATTATTATTATTATTATTATTATTATTATTATTATTATCAATGAAACAAAAACAAATTATACCCATTATTAATATAAAAAATTTTTTGTGATTATTTATTTATTTATCTATTTATCTATTATTATTATGAAACTGCTGCTGCTGCTGCTGAAGATGGTGATGATGATGATGATGATGATGATGATGATGATGATGATGATGATGATGATGATGATGATGATGATGATATTGTTATTATTATTATTATTATTATTATTATTATTATTATTATTATTATTATTATTATTATTATTATTATTATTACTATTGTTACATTGATTTCAGAAGGAGGCCTTAGGCTGCTAAAAAAAAAGCAATGGCTGGTTTTACACACACACACACACACACACACATTCTTGTATAGGTCACAAATGGGGTAATTTTAGAATGTAGGAATCGGAAAGCACTTTTTTGACGGAAAGAACGCAAATTTCTTCTAGAAATGTAAGAATCTACTACAAAATGGGCTCTTTCCTATAGGCGACGAAAAAGGTCGAATTTTGCTTCAAACTTTTCCGAAAATTCACTGGATTTTCTCCGTCCCGGATAGTGCACTCCTGTGTACTTAAAACACTCTCATGCGCTACAACTGCACTCCCATGCACTAAAAGAGTACTCCGGCGCACTTAGAAACAAATGTGGAACGCGCGACAAATGGGTAACAAGAAAATTACCTCATTTGTCACTAAGAAAGACAAATTCTGTTTCTCATTCGAGCTGTTTTACACGTTCACACCCACACACACACACACGCACACACACACACACACACACACACACCTATCACGCACATCAAGGTGAGCGAGGGCGAGGGCGACGGCGCACACCAACACCCACACACACTCAGTCAAGAGGAAAACAGCAATTATCATCAGCACCGGACCCACGGATCATGAACACCATGTTTGCCACCATCCATAATTTGGCTTCGACATGATTCTAGCCCTGATGACCTTTTATGCTCCAGTTTTGGAGAAAACAGTTTTGAATAAAACCTGTCCTGCTATGTCCACTAGTTGGATAAAACAGGTCCTGCTATGTCTACTAGTTACGGTTCTTAATCAGCGCACTTACAGTACGAAAAGAACGACAGGTGCTAAAACTTAAGCTTATACATATACCCGTGCCCCCTTCACTCATCGACCGACACCTCTCTTTCCCCGAGATTCAGATTGTACCCCAAGGGCTTGCTGAATGCGGGATCGATCCCTACGTCCTTCCACATCTTGCCCCGCTTAGACTTGCCGAGGCAGCAGTGGTGAACAGGATGTAGGCGCGCCCGGAATGTTAAACTTGTGTACATGAAAAATTAAAATTATTGTAAGAACGATCCATTAATACAGGTAACCAAGGTGCCACTTGTTGACTTTATTAGTGCTATCGATGGGGAAAAGCGCTTTGAACATACATTGTGCGTGTAATTTTGCGACATATAAAAAAATCTTATTATTATTATTACTACAATTATTATTTTATTATTTAATTAATTAATTAATGTTATTCTTCTTCTTCTCTTCTTCTTCTTCTTCTTATTACTATTATTATTATTATTATTATTATTATTATTATTATTATTATTATTATTATTATTATTATTATTATTATTATTTATATGAACATCTGCTAGCTGTTCTTGACCAAGTGCCGAAAAAGGACATAGTCATTGTGTAAGGCGACTGGAATGCCAAGGTTGGCCATGATGCGTACAACTGGGGAGACACATGTGGACCCGACTGCAATAACGAGACAAGTGACAGAGATCTGAGAATCTTGGAGTTTGCCAGATAGAACAATCTGATACTGGCAAACACGCTTGGTCCCCACAAAAAATCCAAACAATGGACATGGCACAGTTCAAGTGTGGAACATTACAGCCAGACTGAATACATGATCAAGAAACGCATCAGATCAAGCATCAACATTGGCAGACACGCACTTTTCCAGGAGCAGACATCGGAAGTGACCACGATCTCGTGATGATGTCCTTCCGGCTCCACTTGAAGAGAGTAAATACAGCAAAGTGCACTGAAGTTCGACCTGGACAAACTGTAAGACCCGGAGGTTGCAAAAATATTTCAAGCCACAATTTGGAGGGAAATTTATACCACTGCTCATATTGGGAGCTGGTGAAGTAGATGTCAACACCATGACCACTATCTTCAACTCAGTTGTGACAGATGCCGCCACTGAGATCCTTGGCAAGCACCGCACAAAGAAGAAACCGTGGATCACATCTGAACTTTTGGACCCGTGTGACAAACGAAGAGATGTGGAAAAAGAAAAAGGACATTTCACAGGGAGCTACCGAAAAATCAAAAGTGACATCCTAAAAGACACACGCACAGCAAATAGAACTGGATAGAAGAACAAAGCCAGGAAATAGATGTACTGCTCTGACCTTTATAACTACACACCAAACGGAGACCCATCAGTTCTAGTATGTCCACAGAATAGAAAAGAAGGTGAAATCCTCCAATTCTCCAAGAAGAAGTTGAGGCAGCAGTGTAATCGCTGAAGAAGTGGGAGTCAGGGGGAGTGGACAACATACCCGCAGAATTGTTTCAAGCATGAGGAGAAGCGATGATTGATGCCCTCACCATTATCTGTAATAATATCTGGCAGAGTGTGGAGTGGCCTACACTATGTACCCAGTCGCTTGTCATTACTCTTCCCAAAAAGGGTAACCTTCAGGAGTTTCAAAACTACCACACAATCAGTCTCATCAGCCATCCCAGCAAAGTTCTCCTGAAAATAATACTCAACCGGTGGAAACTCTAAGCTGAACAAACCATAGCTGAAGAACAAGCAGGATTCAGGGCAGAGCGAGGTGCCACTGAGCAGATTTTCAACCTCAGAATAATTTGCGATAAATACCTACAGAACCAACAACATCTATATCCTATTTTGTAGACTTCAAGAAAGCGTTTAACTGAGTCTGGTATGCAGCTCTGTGGGCAACCATGAGAGTGTACAAAATCAGCACTAACATTATACAGTCAGCATAAGTGGTAGGTCATCGTGTTGTCCAATGGCTTGTGTGATAGTCTGTCGGACTTGGTGATGTGCTGGGTATAGGAAATGCCCAGAAGTCTTCTGTAGCACCTCATCTCCATGCTTTATATTCTTTGTTGTAGATTTGCTGTGAGGGTCCATGTTTCGCAAGCGTATAGGAAGATGGAGATGACAAGAGAGCGCAGCAGTCTTACCTTGGAATGTAGACTGATGGTCCTGTCTTTCCAAATTGGATTCAACCTCGCCAGGTCAGCAGTTGTTTGTGCGATCCTGGAGAGGACTTCCTGTCGGGACCCATTGTCTGATACAATGGCTCCTAAATATTTGAAGCTATGCAGTGTGTTGAGGGATTGGCTTTGGACTTTGATGTCCGTGTTGATGCCATTGGTGTAGTTGGTCATCATTTTGGTCTTCTCTGCACTTATTTCCATTCCATAAGCTCTGGAGGAGGTGTCAAGCCTCTGTACCAGCTGTTCAAGTTCTTGTTCCTCTCCAGCCAATCCATCAATGTAATCTGCAAAACGAAGGTTGGAGATTGCTCTTCCCCCTATGCTGACTGTGACTTCGTGATCTGCAAGGGTATCTGACGTGATGCGCTCTAGGAAGATGTTGAAGAGTGTTGGAGAGAGTAGACATCCTTGACGCACGCCGATTGTTGTTCTGAACCAGTTTCCGATGGCACTGTTGTGGAGGACTGCACTGGTAGCCTTGTCATACAGGCTTTTGATCACTTCAATAATTTTAGGGCTGATGTTGTTGTCACAGAAGGCTAGATTTAGACCCTGCACTAAGATTTATCGCCTTAAATAGTTCAGCCTGCTGTAGCCCTGTGATGCTCCAACGACTTTCGAGTTACGGGATAGTATAGGATACGATTATTATGAATATTATTATTAATATTTTGTTCATCATCATCATCAGCAGCAGCAGCAGCAGCAGCAACCGCAGCACCATTAGCTTCGTCGTCAGCATTATCATCATCATCATCAGCAGCAGCAGCAGCAGCAGCAGCAGCATCATAACGTGCTCCGTATTATTAGCGTGTCATCACCATTCCATTGAGGCATAGCCTGTCCCTTTCATCTTATCACATAATTAAACGATGATACTACGCATCAAAGCTTTTAAGTCTTCAGTAGATGAAAGGACGATTAAGATCATCCAAAACCTGTTGTTCCCTATCATTCCTTGCACAAACCCACACATTCCAAAGTGCGTCATTGGCAATGCGCGAGGAAAACGTTGCTGACAGGGATTTTGTAGTGCGTTTGAGCCTAAGCACCATGAAAAAGAACAAAATGTAATGTAACCATGTCAGCTCAGCAAGTACTATATATAGACTACTGGCATAGTAGCTAAGTTGTTAGGGTGCAGGTTTCTTAGGCCGAAGGTGGTGGGTTCGAACCCCGCATGAGATAAACTTAGGTGACTTAGGTACGATACTTTCCAGGAGACCGAGGGTTTTCTCCCTTCCTTCATTAATTGTATGAGATGCAGTCAATCTAAATTTTAAAAAATAAAATAAATAAATAAAATTAACAGTTTTTCTCTTCCGCCTTCTGTAATAGCGATCTCTTCAGATCGCCGCGCTTTGAGTTGGATGGAAGAAAAAGCGCGTGGTAGCATCCTGTAATACTACACTCCCCCATCATTGGTGATAGGGCAGAGCGGTGAGAATCATCCCAGGGAAGATAGGAGTAGATAGAGACCCAAATCAACACTGAACTACCAGAGCAATCACAGTGCTAAGATGGACAGTGTTAACAAAAATCCACTTTTTAATTTTATTTCGCACGCCACGGGATTCGAAGCTGGGTTCATCGGCTTGCCAGGAGCACGCACTACCACTGAGCTATACGGTGATGCAACATTGATCAGATTAACTTTACTGACGAACCAGCTTGAGTAAGGCGCCTAGTCCAAAACATCAGACAGTCAAGAACAGACATTATAATTATTGCCAATGTAGACTACAGTACACCTTGCACCAGACAAGCGTTTTCAGCACTACTACGTTGAACCCGCACACTTGTAGCTAGTTTGGGGTTGCGCAGTAACGCAGTGGTTTGACCACACGCTAGAAATGTTTCATGATAAGCAACATCGTGCAGGATTAGTGCTTGGATGGGTTACCATTGATTGGTGAAGCAATAACCATGCAGACAAAAAGTTCGAAGCTAGTTGGGAGACTGGAGCCCTGATGCGCAGCCAATGAGCGCTCCATACTCCTTCGGATGAGAGTTTAAACCAAAGTCCGGGCAGTGCACGCGCGCATAGCATCGCTCGCACGGACTTTAATAAAGATCCTGATGCTCATGTCCTAGACAGGTGAGTGCAAGCTGCGCAAATACATCCAGAAAACACTAATTAAGTCCCTTTGCCCCCCTCCCCTGTCGCCCAGGATTGTGCTCAGATCAGTCATCTTGTCAGTCAGACGATGCTCCTGAGGAGGCAGCAAGTCGGTGCTTCGGGCGGTTTTGGGTTAGATCCTCTATCGGCCAGCGCCTAGAGCTGCTATTGAGCTGGAAAAGCGCTATATAAAAAGTGCTTAAATAAATAAATAAATAAATAAATAAATAAATAAATAAATAAACATACTGTCGTGCCCTGGGCTACTCAGCCACGTCGACAAAAGTCCCCAAAATCCGCCATCAAACCCCCGTGCACCTTGCAAACAGGGACGACTGAGCCAAGCCGACCCATAAAGTACCAACTAATCGTGGATAATCGAAAGCGCGATCTCAATTTTCGCCCTGGATGTTCCAAACACCACGTGAAGTTCAGAGTGCCGGAGCCGCGGGTCAAACGACACAAATAGAAAACCGTGTCGTCGCCATCTGATCCTGGGATCCCGGCACAGGACCTAGAGTTGTGGGTTACACTACCCGACCCCGTCCTATACCCCGACTCGTTGGGTTTAGTTTCTGGTCCTGGTATACGATCAAGAAACTGTGGGATGCCCTGCCCAACCCTATCCCTACCTATTCTCGCTACCCTTGCCGACATTCGACTGTGCTTTTGACAGCAACACTTGGAAGGAGGATACACGATCACCCTTCACCTTCCTCGTCTCCTTATTATTCACAACAGCCTACTCCTCTTCTTTGTCGGACCTATTTCCCCTCTTCCTCCTAACTTCAAAGCTTTGAGGACTGAAAGTGCACTTGCTGTTATCTGTGTCTGTGGGTTGGCTTGTACTGATAGTGTACGAAGAGTCAGTCTCAGGTAAGGTGGCTTGGAGAATAAGATGAGTCTCACATGGCACGCTTAACCAGTTGTGGGAAACTTTATACTGGTGACCCTTTTACATTCTTCATCGTTGAAGCTAATGGATCTACTACGACTCCTATACTAACATAGTGTTAACTCCTTGTAGAGTTCAGATTAAAGAAGTGCATTTCTATCCCTTCGATGACCAACTGAACTCTCTGGATCTGGATCTGGATGTATCCATAGTACGTTACTGAAACCTAATCTGGCTAATGACGGTACAGAAAGCGGAAAACACTGTAAAAAGCATAGATCTGACAAGAAACAGTAGACTACTAACTAAGGAATACCAAAAACCGTACTGGACATACAATACTTTGCTTTTTATGTATTTCTTTCTTTTTTAGGAGGGTCCTGCCAGTTGATCAGCTTGCGGTAGATAAAAAAATAACCTGCAGCCCATAGAGTCAGACTGAATGCACGGTTATGGTGGTATTAAAACTTTAGAGAGACAGATGCGAGGAAACAGTTGCTAAAAGAGCAGCAGTGGAAATTCTCTTACATCAGAAAACTTGGCAGGTCTTCTTTCGGCTCTGCATGATTTAGATACAAAACTATTTTTTTGCAGTAATTCCTGGCTAGTCTTACGAGAAGGCGTGTACGAAGCTCAGTTCTTCAAAATTTAATGTTTCGCCCATAGTAATATGGGACCAATTAAAAAAATTAAAAAATAATAATACAAGGCTACTATTACCACTATTACTACTACTATTACTATTTCTACTACTACTACTACTACTACTACTACTACTACTACTACTACTAAGCTTACTACTACTACTACCACTACTACTACTACTACTAATTATTATTATTATTATTATTATTATTAAAATGATAATAAAAAATAAAAATAATTAAATGCAAAAAAATCAAATAAATAAAATAGTCAATTAATTAATAAAAAAATAATTATCGCTTTGAATTTTAAAAAAAAACAGTCAAAATACAACAGCATAAAGCTCGCCTTAAATCTTGTTTCCTGGAAGATTAGTTCTGAGGTCTTCACTTAAGCTGATTTTATGAGATGGACGAAGAAGCTGTCCTTCTCGCAATGAGATAGGTATTAATGGTAATAGCATCCAGGCGTGAACAGGATGGTCATAACTATGCAATGATCTTAGTCTTACCTATCGTGTGTCATATCTCGCACCGAGACTAAGGACGAGACCACCAGGACCAGTGAGATGTTGGAACTCAAGACTCTTTCAGTTCAGTTGTCATCCTAAGTGAACAAGTAAATTTTAATGCTACGCTAAAAGGTAAGCCGATTTTTTTGTTGTTTTTTGTGTATGTTCGTTTTTTTGTTTGTTTCTATGGTGGTGATGGTGGTGGTGGTGGTTTTATTTTTGATTGTTTTCTTTTCCTTTTTTTTGGGAGGAGGGGGAAGGGAGAGGGGAGCGATGGGAGCGAAGAGTCTGCTTTTTTTTCTTCCTTTCATTCTTTCTTTCTTTTCTTTTCTTTTCTTGTTGTCGTTCTTTCTTTCTATTTCCTTACTTTTTTCTTTCTCTCTACCTTAAACAAATTTATTTATTAATTTATTAAGTAATTAATTTATTTATTTATTTATTTATTTATTTATGTTTAAGGTTTAGCATTAACAAAGCGGTAATAAATGTTTTATTTCGTACATTTATTAAACTTTTATTTTAATGACAGTTATAGCTGTACATCTTTCATAAGCTTTATCTCTTGCTTGGACCAACCCTTTTTGTATCCACTACTTGCAAAAATAGATCCGTCCTTATATATTTTAAATGCTAGTGAGTATATGTTTTAAAAGCCACATTGCCTCAAAAAAAACTGAACAATATGAATAAGTTACTTTAAATAGTACCATTTTCTCTCATTCTAGAAATTCTCAAACTATTTCGGCGTTAAAAGTTACAAGATACAAGAAACCTTTATTAACCCAATCTGAGAAATTAGAACATGCATTTGGTTTTTGCGTGCAGTGAAATAATACCATCAATCAATAAAAGCGTAACAACTTTGCTGTGTACAGCTGACACTTCACACTCTTGCTGGACATCTAGAAATCGTTTTAAATCTCGTACAATTGTTGTGCAGAAATTAATTAATAAGAATGTATTTACTTATGTGCATGACAGTTACCTGGCACACACTCAAACACACGGATGTTGTTTTGTCGTAGAAACAGAAGAACCCTTTAGCATCTGAAGAAATTTAAAGTGAGCTATCTAAGAACATTTTACGGGTAGCACTTATTTAAGCATTGCTTTCGTGTGCCTGTTATGACTTTCTTGCTGTTGTTTGTTTGTTGTTTAGATGAATGTCCATGGACACCTGAACATATAGGGGACGTAAATAGGAAGTTTTGTTGATTTAGGATGGCATTCGAAGGTTCTTCTGTTTATACAGCTAATCTCAAGGCAATTCATTTAGCTGTGAAACAGGTTTATCCGTCCAAAAGATTCTCATTTTTAATCATGTCCGATTCACTGTCAGCACTTCAGTCTCTTTTCACGATAAAGATATCGCACCCTTTTTTGGCAGAGATCCACGATCTCCACACACACCTTGTTTCCTAGGGTAAAAAGTTTGTTTTCTTTTTTGTGGGTACCTAGTCACATGGGCATCCGCGGAAATGTTGCAGTGGACAAAGCGGCTAAAGAAGCTCTTCATCTTGACTTTCCTTCAGAGGTTTTCCAGTTTGTTCCATACTCTGACCTGCGTTGTATGACGGGCTCTTATTGTAAACGGCTCTGGTAGACGGGATGGTCTAATCAAATCAATAACAAATATTATTTCAAATTCTTACAGATTTGTTTGTTTCTTGACCTAACTTTGCATCCACTCGCAAAGAAGAAACTATTTTAGCTCGCCTTCATATTGGGCATACTTATGTTACCGATAGTATCCTTTTGAAAGGTGAAGAACCACCGCTTTGCATGTGACAAATCCTTTTCCGCCTTCCATTTTGTTTCTGAATGTGATTTGGTTGATGACAAAGAGAGATATTTTAGTTCGATATCTTTTAATGAGATTTTTAAAATTTGCAATGGTCAAAACCTGTTTACAATTTTACGTGATATTGGTTTATTTTTTCGCATGTAGGTCATATCATCTTGTTTGTATACTTGGTTAAATTCCATCAGTAATGCTAGTTTTATGTTCATCTTTTATCATTTTTTAATGTTAGCATTCTAGTCTCATTTTGAATAGTTTTGTATGGTCCTGATTCGGCTCTTAGCAGTGCGCTGGATCCTATAATCATTGAACATCTAATCTTATTCGAAGGTTCGCATGAGGCAGCAACTGTAAATGCGGCCGCGCAAAAGTAGGGATTCGTCTCAGGGAAGACTCGTAGGAGAATAGGCGATGGACCCGGAGGACTTGCGAGGTAGTTGGGTAGTAGGCGAACGCCAGCGCCGGCAGTTAAATGTGAAAAGGTGAGGCAGCCCGGAGTTAGAGCAAACCGGTAGCAGAGCGGCACGGCGCCCTCCGACGATCCGCCGCCTGCACTTAGTCCAGGGAGCCCAGAGGGAAGAGAAAATAAAGTTTGAAGGTTGAGGCGGAGAATCGTCTCGGGATCTCCCCAGTCCGCAGAATCAACGGCTATCCGAGGACTCCTAGGTCAACAGCGGTCCCCTCAATCGCCAAGCCAATACTCACCTCGGTATTCCGAAGCAGTAGCGGCTGGGGTCTGAGCGTCCCCTATGGGTGGGTGTGAGCTGAGCCTGAGTGACCGGCGCATTGGTACTTGCTGGTCGGCTGACTCCCGCAGTGGTAATTGCAGGTGGGAATTAACTTGGCCTCCGCGGTGGAGTATGCGGCGCGGTAGAAGATGTGCCCAACACCTCTGCGATTGGCAAATGTATGGGCTCTGTCAGTGTCATACTTAAAATCGGTTAGCTTCCAAGTAGCTTCGCTGACGACGGACCACAGGACTTGTGGGACTGTTGGCTGACTACTTCCATGCTTTATTTGTTTGTATCGTTAATAGCAAAATTCTGTTCAAACCAAAGAATATTTAAACGAATTCATAAAAAATTTGAGAGAACCGAATGCAGAAAGTGATGTTATGTTATGTTATGTTATGTTATGTTATGTTATGTTATGTTATGTTATGTTATGTTATGTATTCGTTTTATTTATTTTAAAAAAAAACATAATATATATTTTACCTCTTTACACGATTACAGTTCAAAGGAAGGAACTGATGGACTGGTGGCATCCTTAAAGGGAAACAACTGCAGTCTCCAGCATGTCCATGCTGGTGAGAAAGCCTACTCTGCATCGCAAGAGTCGTGCACGCAGAGGTCATTCCCAAAGGTCAAGCAGGGACAGTGCTAGTAGCTCGTTTTCCGGGGGAACCCCGTTTTCAAGGTCATTTATTTTATTTCATTTTATTTTATTTTATGAATGTCTTTTTTGTTTTTTGTTTTTTACATTTTAACTTAGGTATTTTAAAGTTTATTTTATTTTATTTATCTTATGTATTTCATGTTATATTTATTTTAGTTTGTCTTATTTATGTTGTATTTGTTTTGTTTTTTTAGTTTCATTTACACATGGAGAACCAGGCATTTCATGTTTCAGCATTCTGCAGCATGAACTGTGAGAAAACGCCCACATAAAAATTGTTTTCAATGAACAGGGATTTATTTTGATTTGTTTTTAACGACATAATAGCCTATATCTGATTTTAACAAAGTTTTCTCCTACATTTCTTGGGTATCTTCCGTGTTTAATGTTTTTCATAATTATGTCTAATTCTAATCTTTTTCCCTCGTTTTTTTTTCAAATATCACTAATGTGTTTTGAAATTATGATTTTTTTTTAAATCACTATTTTGTGCTTATTTGTAATGTACGGTAAGGTAAGGCTGCTGCGCTCTCTTGTCATCTCCATCTTCCTATACGCTTGCGAAACATGGACCCTCACAACAGACCTACAACGAAGAATACAAAGCATGGAGATGAGGTGCTACAGGAGACTTCTGGGCATTTCCTATGCCCAGCACATCACCAATGACGAAGTCCGACAGACGATCACACAAGCCAATGGACAACACGATGACCTGCTCACAGTGGTGACGAAACGGAAACTCCGATGGTATTGCCACGTCACCAGAGCATCAGCAAAAACCGTCCTGCAAGGAGGCAGAAGAAAGGGGGAGACAGAGAAAGAGGTGGGAGGACAACATTTGAGAATGGACTGGTTTGACACTGAACGAAGCCACGAGGGTTGCTGAGAACAAAGAAAGATGGAGTACGTTGGTTAAACGATCATCTGTGGTGCCCCAACGACGTTTGAGTTACGGGATAGGATAGGATAGGATAGGCTACTGTACTTTCTTTGTTTCATATGTCACGTTTGTTAAAGGAAGTAAATTGAGAATGTTGTTATGTGCACTTTTATAGATTTTCTTCATCCAGAGCCACCGCCACCTCGTGCAAAACTGTCAGTGACAAGACTGACCAATCAGCTCATTACCTGCCATTGACAGAAACCACGTTCACCTGGAAAAGAGACTCTCGTTCATCTTCACGTCTACCACCATACAGCAGCAGCAGCAGCAGACCTCGCGATTTTTTCTCCCCACAGCTACACAAATCAGCAAGTAGTCGAAGCAGCAGCAACAACAAACCTTGGGAGTTTCGAACACCATCGACGCAAGAATCAACAAGTACTCGAAGCAGCAGCCGCAGACCTTGGGAGATTTTATCACCAAATGCGTCCACAAGGAGGTCTACACCGAATAGTCTCAAACCGTATGATCCTAGATTGCCCGACGATTCACTGCCTGGTGATTCTCCATTGTCTTGTGAATCCAGATCCCCACAGCGGCAGAAATCAACACGAGGAAAGGATTTCATCAGGGACGGTTCATCGTCTGATGTTGCTGCTCTTTGGGACTCATCGCTGAGAGATATTGAGCTGCAGTTGTTGAAATGCCGGTCTGAATTGAGAGCTTACGGGAAGGAGTGGGATCGTCCAGAGGATGATCTCATTGCCAGAGATGCGACCGCTTCTTTATTCAACAACAAAACCGGTCGCGTGTCTAGAGCCAGCTGTAGAGACCACCGAGTAGACCACAGAGAGAAGAGAGAGATTTCTTGGAAAGAATCAGAAGAGAGGAGAGACGGTTCTAAAGACTCAGGGCGAAGGGCGTTTCATTTAGGTGATGATGGCTTTTACATACCAGGCAGAACTTTGGATAGCCAGTCCCCGTCTAGACCATCCATCCAAAGCAGAAAATGTAGCGTGAAAG
This sequence comes from Oncomelania hupensis, assembly GCA_036898135.1. Taxonomy (NCBI): domain Eukaryota; kingdom Metazoa; phylum Mollusca; class Gastropoda; order Littorinimorpha; family Pomatiopsidae; genus Oncomelania; species Oncomelania hupensis. Next base: position 47,869,054 of record CM072518.1, on the reverse strand, counting down.
ACTCGGGCCGGCAGATGCTAGAAGAGTATGGACTACGAGAAGAAAGTTATTTACGACCCTCATATGGACGAAGTACTATTCAAAGAGAAGGTACAGTAGAGCAAAACGTGCAGACGCTGAGAAGTTCTCCTCTGAGCAAAGAAATTATAGAGCGCAATAGAGCATCGTCACCATCCGCGAAGCTCAGCATCAAGAAGCTGATCAGCCGAGAATCTGACGAGAAGCTCCTGGATTCTGCAGTGTGTGCCAAGCTCCTATCGGCTCCTATCATCAAGCGCGTAGGATCCTCGCTGAGGGAGTCGGAGCTGAGCCAACCCGAATCTGACCTGCCTTTCACCAGAGCCGACCTTCCTCAGAGGCATTCCAGCCTACCAGCCAGATTCGGCTTGAAGAAAGAGCCGCCTGCCGGGCAACCCACGCTGCCATCGCCCGTTGCAGAAGGTAAACGTTTTGTGGAGTTACGGTGGTGGAGGTGGTGTTGCTGGTGGTGGTGGTTTTGTGGTTGATGACGTTGGTGTTGATGCTAAGATAGATGAGAGAGAGGTAGGAAAGGTCTACGTTGTCGAAAACTGAATGATCGTGTGAAAGAGAAAAAAAGGAACAATATAATAAACCATTGTTAGGCATCTCTAAAATTGTTTTATTGATTCATATGCAGGGGAGGATCAGGTGTCCGGTTCGCCCACCGTCTTCTTCGCCCCTCTTGCTGTGTCCACTGCTGGCGGGGGTTCAGTGGCCAGTGGAGGGACCCCACATTCCCGGCATCTCAGTCTTCCTCACAGGTGAGCCAAGCTGTTTTACCTTTTTTTTTCTTGATGTTATTGTTGTTGTTGGTGGTGGTTGTGGTTGGGGTGATGTTGCTGCGGTTGGTGTTGCTGTTGTTAGTGATGGTGGTGGGGATGATGAAGATGATAATCATTAGGGCTGGACGGTTTTACCGATACGTAACTGTATTCAGGTTCGGAAACGCGACGGTACGGTATACCGGTGCGGGTGTCCAAGGTCCGGTTTACTGGGAAATCTCGACAACACATAACGCAACAGTGGGAGACATCTTGTCCGCCCAGAGAGCGAAACTAAAGCCCAAACACGTGGGTAGGCAGCTGTTCTTGAAGAAGAACTTATAAGAACAGCAGCTTATCCACGTGTTTGAGCATGGTACCAGTCGTCAATCCTTCTGAACTCTTAAAGTTCTTAAAAACCTTTCCTGTTGAATGTTTTTATTTTATTTTGAGGTTAAAAGTTTGCTGATGTTCTAAACAGTGATTTATCATAATTTGTTTTGAAGGCGTTCAAGCAAAAATTAAAAAAATAAAGCTTAAGTTTCTATGGAAATGTGGTTCTTTGAAACTGTTTTGAAGTGTATGAAAATCTTTCTTTTGCGTCGGTCACTACTGTCAGTGCCATATCCCATTTGATTGTAACACTTAAAATCGCGGTACGCCTGTACGAAATACCCATACGACCTAAAAATACCGCGGTAATACCGGTACGACTTTGACCCACGGTACCCAGCTCTAATAATCATATTGGTGATGGTGCTGCTGTTGGTGTTGATGTTGATGATAATGATGATGATAATGATGATCATGATGATGATAATTGATGATGATGATGATTTAGTTGGTGTTGCTGTTATTAGTGGTGATGATGATGATGATGATGATGATGATGATGATGATGATGATGATGATGATGATGATGATGATGATGATGATGATGATGATGATGATGATCTAGTTGGTGTTGCTGCTATTAGTGATGATGATGATGATGATGATGATGATGATGATGATGATGATGATGATGATGATGATGATGATGATGATGATGATGATGATGATGATGATGATGATGATCTTGTGGGTCCTTACTCATGCTGTTAATTCATAAGCCATTTTAAAAGTTCGGGAACGTTTTTGATTATATGACGTTAAACAAAAAACTAAAAAATCTTAATACATTACGGAATCGTGTAATGCTTGTTTCTGTCAGGAAGTCTTCGATCAGCTCTCTTGACTTTACTTGGCATTGATCACCAACCGTGCATAGAAATTAAACATATCGTAAAACATCACCCCGACCCACACAGTTGTATTTACGTACTTAGATCTCCTCAGAGAACCACCGGGATACAAAGAGAAAAAATGCAAGGGCACCATAATGCACCATAATAAAGCTGTCTCTGATGAAAGGGATGCCCCTACCTACTCTCTCCCATAACATTTACATAGGAATTCGCCTTTCGGCTTCACAAACATAGTAAATGTAAAATGTAGAATATATGTGTTTAAAAGAATGACAGTTACAAACAAAAAATTAAATAGTGTCACGCATAAAATATAATAAAACAACTACTATTCACAGGCACATCCCAATGATACTTTTGGGGGCTGTACTCCCCCGCATACACTCCAACGCATCACCACAAACCACAGGCCTACAACACGCGCAACTCACGCCCAGGCATGATCATCACATGCTAAGCCAAAACACAAAACAGAACTGTTAAAAAAATGAATACACATTAAATTATTACTATATGGACCCTATTTTTAATAAAATTCTTAATATTGTTAGATATTTTAGGTTCCCCCAAAACCCTCACACTAACAGCCAAGCACTGGACTACCAAATTATTTGGACTATTTGGACCTTATATTATTTTTTTTTTAAAAACACTAAATTATAACTATATTGATAGTTTTAGACTCCCAAAGACCCTACTATTGAGACCCTTTTTTTTTACAAATCAAATTATAACTATTTTAGTTATTTTAGGTTCCCCAAAACAAATTATAACTATTTTAGTATTTTAGGTTCCCCAAAACAAATTATAACTATTTTAGTATTTTAGGTTCCCCGAAACATTCATTACTATTTGGACCTTTTTTTTTTAAAACTAAATTATAACTATTTTAGTTATTTTAGGTTCCCCAAAACCTTTATAACTATTTGGAATATATATTTTAAAACTAAATTATAACTATCTTGGTTGTGGTAGGTTCCCCAAGACTCTTTTAACTATTTGGACCCGACTTTTTAACAAAATGATAACTATCTCGGTTATTGTAGGTTCCACCAAGACCCTTATAAAGTACTATTTGGATACCCCCGTTGGGGTGCCGGGGGTTTCAGTATAAATAGTATCCCCACTTTCTGGAAATTTAGTGCTTTAAATTCCCACTGTCGCTGTCTTTCTCATTTGCTCTTTCTCAGTCCTGCTCTGTTCTATCAATCTGCTATACTATCTTCTTCTTCGCTAGACCAGTCACCTACCTTTTTTCTTGAAAACTCTTCCGGGACAAGACTCCTTGTTTGTGTATGAGGTCTGTTGGATCAGCTTGGGAATATTGGACGCTTTCTGCCAGGTGGTCACTAGGGCTTCCTATGATGTTATTATTTAGCAATGTAGGCATTTTATAAGTATATGTTTTGTTGATAATTTATAATGATGTTTGTATTCTATTTTGTTTTTGTAAACAGGGGTTCGATAAATTAGAGTGCAGCATCAGCGACCCCTGCGTGGGATGTCTTTATTGTAAAGTGACTGGCTGGTGGAGGGCATTCAGTTTTCCCACTAGGTTTGTTTCAGCAGATCTTTTATGCGGATTGGGGGTTGTCCGGTCCTGATTTGGCTCGGAAGAGTCCGCTGGACCTAAAGCAACAATTATGTAGTGTACTATTTGGACCTTTTTTTTTTTTTTTTTTTTTTTTTTACTAAATTACAACTATTTTAATTATTTTAGATTCCCGGAAACCTTTTAAATATTTGAATTTTTTTTATTTTTTTAATAAATGATAACTATCTTGGTTACTTTAGGTTCCCCCAAGACCCTCACTCTCGCAGCCAAGGACTGGACTACCCTCTAAGACGGCCAGACAGCGAGGCCGCGTACAGAGAACTGGCGGAGAGAGAGCAGCTCCATCGGTCCTTGTTAGCAAAGTTTTGCACTAGTGCTGCACGTGACACCCGGAAAGAAGCTGAAAGCGCCAACAGCGCCCGCTCCTCGCCTTTCCACTTTTGGGATACTCGCCCTGTAAGTTGATGATGATGATGATGATGATGATGATGATGATGATGATGATGATGATGATGATGATGATGATGATGATGATGATGATGATGGAGGTAATACACATTGCTGCGATCGGTAGAAAGTATCGCCAAAACTCCTGCTAGCAGCAGGTGAAAGTATTCCCTCCATCCCTTTAAAGTATACTTTGGGCTCGCTGCTAGCCGTGGATGCGAACCGCAGTACTGTTTAAAAGTGATGGAAAGAGCGGAATATTGCTACAAGGGTTCTGGTAATGGTTAGTTGTAGATCTATCCCTAGCCCTTGCCCTAACCCTTTTCTCTACAGAAATGCTATTTTTCCGTCCCAAAAACCCATTCACCATCTTGGATTCTTAAATTGGATGAAACCAAGTTAGGACACTGTCCGGCGTCAATAAACGGTTCGAAAACATTCTCAAACTGTCAGTTGACCTAGAAACAAATACAGCGTGACCTAATTCGTCGCATATAGGAGACGAAACTTACTTTTCCGTTTCTAGTATTTCACCGACACTGTAACTGAGCAGGCTGCTAACCTAGCCAAAGTATCCCTTATAGGGACAAGGGACATACTTTGGCCTGCTGCGCAGCGTGTGCCTGGAGTATACTTTCTTTCGATCGTAGCTATGTGCAATGGGTGGATTATAAGGATGATGATGATGATACTACTACTACTACTACTACTACTACTGCTACTACTACTACTACTACTACTACTACTACTACTACTACTACTACTACTACTACTACTAATGGTAGAGCTTTGGCTTGTGGATCTGAAGGTCCCGGGTTCGAGCCCAGGCCGGGGCATTGTGTTGTGTCCTTGGGAAAGACACTTTACTCCCGTTTCCTACTCCTTCGGTTGAGAGTATAAACCGAGGTCTAGTCTGTGTCGCATACATTCCATCATAACGGACTTTAAAGATCCTGACGCTCATGTCCTAGACGGGTGAGTGCCGGTGACAAGAACACACCCAGCATGCACTTAGGTCCTTCTCCCCCATCCCTGGCTGCCCAGGATTGTGCTCAGTTGTACGGACGTCAGACCATGCGCCCAAAGGCTGCGGGTGGGCGTCTCGGGCGGCTTGAGTTAGATCCTGTATCGGCCAGCGCCTTGAGCAGCTCTTGAGCTGGTAAAGCGCTATATAAGATTGGTGATCTGTACCAACATACACGCTCACATGTTTCACCCACTCTCACACACACAACTGACGCACATCTATCACTCAAACTTTGGTGTAAAGACAGGGAGTTCGCTATTAGAAGACGGAAAATCGATTTTTTTTATTTTTGACATTTTAGATTGACTGCATGCAATACCATTATCGAAGGAGATGATGATGATGCTGATGATGATAATGATGATGATGATGAATGGGTGGATGGATAGATGGATGGATGGATGGATGGATGATTCTTCACAATCAGTGGATTCTCTCTATACAGGAATTAATCTCCAAGCCAACGGCCCTAACCGTCTACTAAACTAAACTCTAAAGAAAGACACGCACGTTGGAAACGTGGTAGGCCTACGTACTCACTTACGTAGCACGCACACTTTGTTGTGTACACCGATCGATTTCTGTCTGTGGGACATTATGTGCGAAAACAAACCTTAATTCTTTCGTTACGCCGAGTATCGAGAGAGACCGCAAAATTCCGTACACCGAGTAGCTTACACCAAACTGGCTTGTGTCAACATACTGTGTTTACCTGCTCAGTCAAAGAGATATTCCAAAGATCCACCATCCTCATGATCTACAATCGATATTTCTGCTATAGCGCGCTTTCAAGCTGAAACAGCCACTCAAGGCGAGATTCAACAAAAGTGTGTCCATGCGTCTGCATCTTCGTAGTCTTACCTACTCATGTAAGCAATGTTCAATCATACACTCCACTTCTCTTCTAATATTCGCCTGCATACTTTTCACCTGTCGCCATTTTAATCCGCTGAAGTTTTCTCCAAAGGCCAGATTGTATCAATATTCTTCAATCCGTTTTAACTCATCGCAACCCCCGTTGGGGTGCCGGGGTTTTTAGTATAAATAGTATCCCCACTTTCTGGAAATTTAGTGCTTTAAATTCCCACTGTCGCTGTCTTTCTCATTTGCTCTTTCTCATTCCTGCTCTGTTCTATCAATCTGCTATACTATCTTCTTCTTCGCTAGACCAGTCACCTACCGTTTTTCTTGAAAACTCTTCCGGGACAAGACTCCTTATTTGTGTATGAGGTCTGTTGGATCGCTTGGGAATATTGGACGCTTTCTGCCAGGTGGTCACTAGGGCTTCCTATGATGTTATTATTTAGCAATGTAGGCATTTTATATGTATGTGTTTTGTTGATAATTTATAATGATGTTGGTATTCTATTTTGTTTTTGTAAACGGGGGTTCGATAAATTAGAGTACAGCCTCAGCGTCCGATGCATGGGATGTCTTTATTGTAAAGTGACTGGCTGGTGGAGAGCTTTGTTTTACCAGTAGGGTTGTTTCAGCAGATCTTTTATGCGGATCGGGGGTTGTACGGTCCTGATTTGGCTCGGAAGAGTCCGCTGGACCTAAAGCAATAATAATGTAATGTAACTCATCGCAACCATTTTTAAGGCACGACTTTTATCCTTGACGTTCTCTTGCTCTGCATCCTTCACTATAAACCGCAGGCGCTCGTAAGCGGGCACAGTAGCTGTGTGAGCTCTCGCATCCAGAAGCGGGCGCCTTTTGTTATAAACGTGTCGTTTGCTGTTTATCGTTGTTCCTCTGTGAGTCGTCCAAGCATATGGAACTCTCTGCCACTCTCAATCAACAGTATTCTCGTTATCATCTCTTTTTTTAAACAAAGTCAAATTTACACTTTTTGGCCTTTGAAAATTGTTGTGGAATAGCCACTGCCTTTTGAATAGCTGCAGAAATTAGACTATCAGGGGCGGATCTTGTTCTTGTGCCACTTGTGCACGTGCACACCCCCCTGGCGGTCAAAAAAAAAAAAAAAAAAAAAAAAGGAGGGAGAAAAGGAGAAGAAAGAAGAGAAAAAAAATTACTAATTGTCACTCACCACACAGTTTCATGTACCTCCAAATTATTTTTTTTAATTGTTTTTTTTTTTTGTGACCAAACTTGTACATGCATCAGGTCAGTTTTGAATAAAACTGATGTGAGTGGCTATTTTTTTGTTTTATTTGCAGTAACTTTGTCTTTGCATAAATAAGCCTTTATGCAAGATGTTCTGCTATTGTAAATTTTATCATCAGAGTTTGCAGAGGGGTGTTTGTGTGTGTGTGTGTGGGGAGGGGGGGGGACTAAACTTAAAGAGGATTTTTAGCACAAAACAATAATATTTTCAGTCCTTAAAATAATGCCCAAAATGCACCAGATTGCACAGATTTTAACCATTATTTTCAAATTTTTCTGGGGGGGCATGCCCCCGGACCCCCCTAGTACACTCGCCTGCTTCGCAGGCTCGCGCTTGTGGCTACGCCACTTCGCATTAGTGCACTGTGCACACCCCCTCAACAATGGAAAGATCCGCCCCTGACTATGGCATTCGTGCGATCGGCGTGCTTGTGTGTGTGTGTGTGTGTGTGAGGGTGTGTGTGTGTGGGGGTGTGTGTGCGTGTGTGTTGCGTGCGCGCGCCCGTGTTTAGGTGTGTGCGAGGGTGCATGCGTACTTGCGTATGTCTATAGTGCATGTGTTTCTCTGCCTTTCAAATCTTATCTACCACTATACACTCTGCATTCCCATTCTTGGGAAACAAATCCTGACTGTCTCCAATTGTCTGAGCGATTATCTTCTAAAGAGACTTCTTAACTGCCTATACTTAGCTGGGTTTTTTTTTTTAATCGACAGGTTGTTCTTTAGACACAGCTAGCTGTGTAACGGGAAATTACATGAACTGTAGTTTGCTTTTGTTCAGTCGAAAACTATACGAGAATTATAAATATGGAAACTACTCGTGAAAGACAGTGATAATGGCGATGAAAACAGCAGGTTGTGAGGTGAGATTTGCATACATAAAAAGGCAATGTGGATTATGATGTAAGATATTTATTGTGATGATGATGATGATGATGATGATGATGATGATGATGATGATGATGATGATGATGATGATGATGATGATGATGATGAATGATGACGACAACGACGACGACGATGATAAAGGCGATGATAATGGCGATGAAAACAGCAGGTGGTGAGGTGAGATTTGCATACATAAAAAGGCAATGTGGATTATGATGTAAGATATTTACTGTTCTGATGATGATGATAATGATGATGATGATGATGATGATGATGATGATGATGATGATGATGATGATGATGATGATGATGATGATGATGAAGATGATTTGTCCGCCTAATCTAAACATACCTCTAGCTAGGCGCATACATAAATACACATTTTTTTAAAACTATAAACACAACAAGGAAAACTCATAAACTACATGTATTATATTATACAAATCTTTCTCTCTCAAACACCCACACACACAAGCGCGCGCACACTCACATACACACAAACACACACACACATACTTGCAATTCATCAGAACTGAGTTTATATAAGAATGTAGGAATCGGAAAGTGATTTTTTTGACGGAAAGAACGCAAACTTCTTCTTGAAATGTAAGAATCTAAGTCAAAATTGGCTCTTTCCGTCTAAAAAGTTGACCTAGTTCGTCTCCAATTGGTGACGACGAAATAGGTCGAATTTTCTTCAAAATTTCTCCGAAAATTGACTGTATTTTCTCCGTCCCGCACTCCTGTGTACTTAAAACACTCTCATGCACTACAACTGCACTCCTATGCACTAAAAGAGCACTCCCGCGCATTTAGAAAAAAAGTGGGTTCCTGGAAAAAAAAAGTGGGTTCCAAGCAAATAAACCCATTTGTTACTAAGAAAGACAAGGTCTGCTACCCATTTGTGCGCTTTTGTGGGTTCAAGCGCGCGCACACTCACTCACACACACACACACACATGCTATAACTATGCCAAAAACGTTTTTTTAATCGGTGGAATGATGATGATGATGATGATGATGATGATGATTTGTCTAAAATCACTTCGGTGAATAGACGTTAAATGAAACAAACAAACAAACAAACAAACATGATGATGATGATGATGATGATGATGATGATGATGATGATGATGATGATGACGATGACGATGGCGGCAATGACCAAATGGTTATCGTGCCAATGGTGATGGATTGTTTGCGTACATATAGGTCTACCATTGTCTTGGCTCATCGGCATGCGATGCGTCACGTTGAGAACAAACGACACAGCTGTTAACCTTATTGACTACAGTAAGGATGCATTACACATTGCATGTATGCAGATGTTTTCATGGGGATTTTAGTGGCAAATTACAATCACACGCGCATATACACACACGCTGCATTCTACACAAACACACTCTCTCTCTCTCTCTCTCTCTCTCTCTCTCTCTCTCTCTCTCTCTCTCTCTCTCTTTCTCTCTCTCTCTCTCTCTATCTCTCTTTCTCTCTCTCTCACTCACCACGCTCACAAACCCTGCACGTTCCATTAAGTATTAGCTATAGTTGAAACTAAAAACACCGCATAGTAGGCTTAATTTTCCCAGTGTTAGTCTCACGGAACAAAGCAGCGAGGGCCCTAACCGAGGCGCGCACTTGCAGCCTTTGGTCGCTTAGTCTGACGCCCAGACGACTGAGCATAACCCTGAGCGACCGGGAATGTGGTGAAGATGGACCCTAGTGCCTGCTTGGGGTATTTGTGTCGCCGGCACTCACACGTCTCGGACATGAACGTCAAAATCTGTAACGTCCGTGCGATGGCATGCATGAGTGCACGGACTAGACCTCAGTTTATACACTCAACCGAAGGAGTAGGACGTAGTGTACCCTAGGCCGTTAAACGGGCTGCGAACCACTGCCTTATACAGTCATGCAACGTTATCGCTTGACATTGAATGCTTCAATTGTTTTGCCATTGAGTACACCAATGAGCCAACTGCGCCCCCCAAATATCCGATCAGTAGTGTATTGTACCAACAACTGAACGTATTGACAGTCAAAGAAACAAGACGTATGGGGTAGAGAAGCATATGGCGACAGCTTGCAATGACAGTTTTTCCCAAATCTTGCCCTGGACCAGTATACACAATTCGATAATGTGTAGACCAAATTGCAGATAAGAGTTAGTTTTAGTTTTCTTTAGTGCTGTAGTTATAATAATGTTTATGGCCAGGTACTTTGAGAAGGTGTAGTAAATCTGAGTAGGAAGCCCATTGTGAAGAGGAGAAAGTTAGCGTTGGTTTGGAAAAAACGATTATGCAACGAACATTCGAAGGAGAGTAATCATACTAATAACACTGGATGCTATACGCGCATTACTCCTAAATCAGACTCAAAGCGCAGCGATCTGTAACCAATATTCGCGCTCACATGTTACCGACACTCCTACAAATACAACAAACATACATTCATCACTCAAACATGGGGTGTAAAGGCAAGTCGCTGTTAGAAGACCGAAAGAAAATCTAATTTTATTTTGAAATTTTAGAGTGCATTCAATACCATTATTGAAGCGTACGGCAAAATAAAGAGCTGGACATATGATGTCAAAACATCAACGGCCCCGACAACAGCAAGAGACAGACCGAAATGGCGGAAACTCTCCGCGAAAGCATCCCTTATGTAGAATTAGATAAATAGCCTATTTCTAGACTTCGGATTCAGATCCACAACCGATCAAGGTAAACAAAATAGGACCTGAATCTCTTCTCCTTATTTTCTATATGAAATATCTTCGGGTCGCCTAGTCTTAAACTTAATCTCATAGTTCGGCCTTGCATTGTCATTCGTGCGTTGCGGACCGCAAATAATTATAGTAGACCTATTCTTTTTGTCACTGGACCGTAGAAAACAGCCATCTACATAGATTATATTTCTTGTTCTGGGTTAGTATTTGTGTGCTGGTATGCGTTTAGACTAGAACTAGAAGAATGTGTAGGATCGCGAAATGTGTCTTTTTATTATTTTTTCCACCGTGTCTCTACACATACAGGAACCGGTTGTGCATTAAGTGAAACCTCAAATCAAAACCTGGCGATATATATGATCTCAAATAATGTTCTTCTGTCAGTAAAATCTAAAATTTAAAACTAAATTGAGTGGGCTACCAAATTTTCTTTGAAAATTAACATTTAAAATATTAACCAAATATTTGCTTCAAAGATATTACATTACTTTTCATTTCACCCATCTCAGTGTATGTATGTATAAGTAATATGATCTGTTTGCTCTGTGGCATATTTTTAACCTTACGGAAATGTTGTGCTGTACCGTGCAGCGAATCACCGAAAACCGACTGTCTGGCATTGCAGCTGTGCTTTCAAAAAGTTAAAAGTTAACACGTTTTTTTGTGTGTGTTTTGTTTTGTTTTTTAAGATTTAGCTGACTTATGAAAATGATTTTTTTAGAAGGCTTCTTCCGTTCTGAGCTATGGTGATACGATGATATCTGTAAAAACATTTAACAGTTATAGCACAAAACGGTGGCATGGAATGGCGTTTGTAGTTAGAGTAACAGAGTAACAAAACAGCAACGACTAAGTCTAAGCCTGGAACCACGAGCCATGTATGTGTAGAACTAGAAAACTTGCAACAGAGCAAGCTACTGTTTTGTTTACAACTAGAAAAATTGTACTTAAAACTATAAAACCTGCACGTAGAACTAGAACACTTAAGTCAGAGCAAACTAAGATGCAGTGTAGAACTAGAAAACGCAATAGAGCAAGCTAATCAGTCTCCTAGTATAATAGGTCTGAAGTTCACGAGAACATCTTGGACGAAATCCTCCGAAGACCACTCTGTGTAGGACTAGAACACAAACTAAAGTTCACGAAAACATATTGGACATAAGCTTAATCCACCGAGAGTTTACGAAACCGAGTAATCTACCTTCAAAGAAAGTTAATAAATTCAATGGAGTAAAACGGGTTGTGACTTTTTTACTACAATATTGCCCAATATTGCCTGAGGAAGCTTTGACAGCAAACCCAAGGAAAGTCATGTTAACTTCACAATGGAACGATGTCGGCGGAAGCCTAATGGCCGAATAGTTACAAAAAGACCCGTCCTCGTTGTAGAGTTATTACCTGATAGTGTCAAGGATAAAATTTTACGTTTTTCATGGCGTCTTCTGCTGGTCGGCGAGTCAGTTCCGTGTTTTCTGTGGACAATGTCAACATCACTCCTTCGTCTCTGTACGTCCAAACGCAGGTTTGCTACCACAAGCAGCTTGTCTCTCGGTTGACTTTTCTGTCATAGCCCAGTAGAGCAGTTCTTCCTTTTCCACCAAACATTTGGGTTTTGAGGATAGACCTATTACATTTTGTTTGGATAAATTGTCTGACCCAAATCAGTCTTAAAAGAACACTACGTCAGTACGTGTACAAACGAAATACCAACCTTTACCTTTTGATTTATGTTTGAATTTGAGCGCGAACTGAAAGAAAGCACGAAAGTAAATAATAAGCAGACGGCGGAAAGCATCCCGATCCGTAGCGTACTAAGCAAAACTCGCAGAGCCAACCAACAACAACACAGAAAATAGTTTATTCAAATTAGCTACAATAATTTGTACAGACATTCATTCACCAAGTGGCCAATTCCTAAATGACTGGATTTAAACGTATTAGGTAACATCCCTTTGGGAAGTCTTCTCGGAAGAAAAGTCAAAAACCCAAATTAAAGTTAGTGTTCAACATGGTAATAGGTTTGATCTCCATGCTCCAAGTTTGTGTTGGGGTTTAAGCTAACACATTTCACGCGCAGTCTTGTATATCCACTTCAGTTCTGTGCCCCAGTTTTTGTGAACAAAATCCAAAAGCTGTGTGATTCCATAAACATGTAGCCTACAAGCAGAATCTCTTCAGCTTCAGTTATGCGCAGTCGCATCTTGTTTTCGAGTCTTCATACCAGAATGAAACTGAAACATGACTAATAAAGTACTTATGCCAATCTACATATGTGTGGGCGGGGGGCGTGGAGGGGGGGGGGGGGGGGCGACGGGCGCAGTCGAATCTAGTTTTCCGGTGTTTGTACTGCAGTATAAGCGAAACATAATAATAGTGCTATATTAATTTGAACGTGTTTTCTCCTCCGATCGACAGAACACATATCAGAATGGAGAAGATCAAGGATGGCGGCGATCCAGCGTGGACAACTGTGAACGCAGCGAGTTTCTGCAGCAAGTGCTGGAAGCCAACAAGGATGCTGACAACCCTGTTGATTTCGTGTGCAGAGTGCTGGAGATCCTCTCTACCACATGTAAAGAAATTGTTCTTCTGCAGCGCACTTATCTCCTCAAACAGCTAGGCTACTCAAGGCGCTGGACAACGTGGTCCAGTAGTCTATGCACAAACTACAGCCAAAGAAAGGTTTTACTGGGACGTTATTGCTGTATCACCTTGTGAAGCTCACAAGAGCTCACTGCTTTTACATTACAATGTCGAGTATTGCTTCAGGCTCAAGTAGTCAAACTCAAGTCATTGATGATGATAACATCAACGTAGCCCAAGATGATGATGATGATGATGATGATGATGATGATGATGATGATGATGATGATGATGATGATGATGATGATGATGATGATGATGAAAGTCAAGTACTGAAGTAAGCCTAACTATGCTTAGATAAATCACCTGCAGGCTCTCATGACCTGTTCAAAAAAATGGCCGGTCTACATGGTTACCTTTTTTTTCGTTATTCCCGTGTTTTTTTTTTCATTCTTGTAGTTTAAACGCCAACCACACCCCATACACCACCATAACCCCACCCCTTAAGCTTAAATAAAACAGCTTGAAGGGAACGGAAACTCCGATGGAATGGCCACATCACCAGATCATCAGGTCTTGCAAAGGCCATCCTGCAAGGCACAGTGCAGGGAGGTAGAAGAAGAGGGATACCGAAAAAGAGGTGGGAGGACAACATTCGAGAATGGACTGGTTTGACACTGAGCGAAACCATCAGGGTTGCTGAGGACAGGGAAAGATGGAGTACGCTGGTTAAACGATCATCTGTGGTGCCCCTACGACCTCCGAGTTACGGGATAGGATAGGATAGTAAGGGAACAGTCAGACTTTATTTTATTTCCAATTCTGTCATTTTAGTGGATATATTTGTTTGTTTGGTGTGGGTTTTTTTTCCAGTGGTGTTTACCATCTTGCTATTCCTGGCGTTGGCGCTACCGATCATCATGATCAGCATGGGTGAGAAGAATGTTGCTGCCTTTTTGTATCGCCAGATAATACTATGAGCAACTTGTTTTCGCAGTCCAATCACATGCTATAACCAGTTACGCTATACACACATAATTATTCCGTGTAACCTATCTTTCATTGCCGGATTAATAATTTGTGATAGTGATAATGATAGCTTTATTTCAGCGGAAGAGATGACAGGCACCAACACGGCGTTGTATTCTTGGTCCACAAAGACATTCTGGCCATTGTCATGGGTTGCCGTCCAGTCTCCAGTAAACTCGTTACCATCCGTCGGAGAGCAGCCCCTTTTAACATCACCATCATCCATCCAGGCCTACGCCCCAACATTAGACTGACGACAGCGAAACGAGGACTTCTGTGAACATCTGCAGGCTGTCCTTGACCAAGTGACAAGGAAGGACATAGTCATAGTGCAAGGTGACCGGAATGCCAAGGTTGGCAAAGATGCGTACAACAAATGGGGAGACACATGTGGACCCCATTGCAACAACGAGACAAATGACAGAGGTCTAAGACTCTTGGAGTTTGCCAGATACAACAATCTGATACTGGCAAACACGCTTGGTTCCCCCAAAAAATCCAGGCGATGGACCTGGCACAGTCCCACAAGATCGACTACATTTTGGTCAAGAAACGCTTCAGATCAAGCATCAACATTGGCAAGACACGCACTTTTCCAGGAGCAGAATGCCTGGACAGAAATATTCCAAGCCATATTTGGAGGGAAATTTGCATAACTGCTCATTTTCGGAGCTGGTGAATTAGATGTCAACATCATGACCACCACCTTCAATTCAACAGTAACAGATGCCGCAACTTAGACCCTTGCCAGGCACCGCCCAGGGAAGAAGCCGTGGATCATATCTGGACTTCTGGACCTGTGTGCCAAACGAAGAGAAATGAAAGGGAAAAGAACATCTCAAAGGGAGCTGATGCCTACCGAAAAATCAACAGTGACATCCGAAAGGGCATGCGTATAGCAAAGGAGAACTGGATAGAAGATCAATTACAGGAAATAGATAACAGTCTGAACAAGAACAACAGCAAAATGGCCTACCAGACTGTGAAGCGGCTGACAAGTGTTAAGCAGGCCAAGGTTTCCACGATTCAAAGCAAGTCTGGCTTCTGCCTTACAGAAGAACAAGAAGTCTTGGATAGATGGACAGATTATTGTTCTGACCTTTACAATGACACACCAAACGGAGACCCATCAGTTCTAGCATGTCCCCAGAACATAGAAGAAGAAGAAATCCTCCAAATTCTCCGAGAAGTTAAGTCAGCAATGCGATCGCTGAAGCGGGAGTGGACAACATACCCATAAAATTGCTTCAGGCAGGAAGTGAAGCGATGATTGACACCCTCGCCATTATCTGTAACAAGATCTGGCACAGTGGGGGATAGCCTACACTATGGACCCAATCGCTTGTTATCACTCTTCCCAAACAAGGTAACCTCCAGGAGTGTCAATACTACCGCACCATCAGCCTCATCAGCCACCCCAGTAAAGTCCTCCTGAAAATAATACTCAACAGGTTGAAACCCTAAGCTGAACAAATCATAGCTGAAGAACAAGCAGGATTCACGGCAGGGCGAAGTACAACTGAGCAGATTTTCAATCTCATAATAATCTGCAAAAAATACCTACAGCACCAACAAACATCTATATCATTCGTTTGTAGACTTCAAGAAAACGTTTGACTGAGTCTGGCATGCAGTTATGTGGGCAAACATGAGCCCCAACATTTTTGAAATCATCAAAAACCTGTATGACAACTATCAGTGCAGTCCTCCATAACAGCGCCATCGGAAACTGGTTCAAAACAACAATAGGAGTGCGTCAAGGATGCCTGTACTCTCTCCAACACTCTTCAACATCTTTCTGCAGCGCATCATATTAGATGCCCTTACAGATAACAAGGCACATTCAGCATAGGAGGTAGAGCAATCTCCAACCTACGTTTTGCGGATGACATTGATGGATTGATTGGAGAGGAACAATAATTCGAACAGATGATACGTACAGTACAAAGGCTTGACACTACCCCCAGAGCCTTTGGAATGGAAATAAGTGCAGAAAAGACCAAAATGATGACCAACAACACCAATGGCATCAACACGGACATCAAAGTCCAAGGCCAATCACTCAACACGGTGCACAGCTTCAAATATTTAGGAGCAATTGTATCAGACAATGAGTACGGACGGGAAGTCTTCTCCAGGATAGCACAAACAACTGCTGCCTTGACAAGGTTGAAGCCCATTTGGAAAGACATGACCATCAGTCTACGCTCCAGGATAAGGTTACTGCGTTCCCTTGACATTTCCATCTTCCTATACTCTTGTGAAACATGGACCCTCACAGCAGACCTATAACGAAGAATACAAAGCATGGAGATGATGTGCTGCAGAAGACTTCTAGGCATTTCCTATACCCAGCACATCATCAACGACGAAGTCCAACAGACCATTACACAAGCCACTGGATAACACGATGACACGCTCACAGTGGTGAAGAAACAGAAACTCCGATGGTATGGCCACATTCACCAGAGCTTCAGGCCTTGTAAAGATGTAAAGACCATCCTGCAAGGCACGGTGCAAGGAGGCAGAAGAAGAGGGAGGCAGAAAAAGACGTGGGTAGACAACATTCGAGAATGGACTGGCTTGACACTGAGTGAAACCATGAGGGTTGTTGATGACAGAGAAAGATGGAGTACACTGGTTAAACGATCATCTGTGGTGTCCAAACGACTTTGGAGTTATGGGATAAGATATGATAATGATAACTATGACCTCAAAGATGTCGGCGATGCATGTGAGTGGACAACGTTGCTTCGACGATAGATGAATCCATAGGTAATATATAATGTGTCGTTACAACGCTTGGCGTGTTTGATGAATGCCCAGAATCTTTTTAACAATTTATTCCGACTCAGTTTATTCCAAAACTGTAAATGTGTACGTTTGTTTCTTTGGAATTTTTTTAAAATTTGTTAAAGGAATCCAATTTGCCCACGCCCTCTCGACAGATACTTTTGACAGTCATAGCGAGTGTTGCCCCATTGAAAAAAACAAAACAACAACAAAAAACTAACTCTTTTGAAAGTAGAACTTCGCCAAACGTTAAACAATTCTTTCGATTTGAGACCCTTTGATGGCTGTTCCCGACTTACTTTAGGGATCTTTCCATCCACCCACCCCCTTCCCCACCTCTTTGATTTTTTTCCCCTGAATGCGCTTTGAGTATGTCTACCGACGTGGAGACGGCGCTATACAAGATCGCATCATCATTGTCCTCATCATCATTGAGGTCCTATACAGCTTAAGCTATAAGATGTATGCTATATCAAACCCTGTGTTCAAAGATGTGTTAGTTAACTGTTATTTGTGTTGCACACAGCTGTGAAATACATGGACGAATGCCCAGTGGAGAAGCGGATACCTGTGTACCTGTTAGTGGGAGGGAGCTTCTCGGCACTCAAGCTGATGGGCATGCTGTGGAAAAACATCCAGCAACGCCGCCAAAATAACCTGGATAATTTCTACGACAGGTAAGCCATCGTCACAAGGTACAGAAAAATGGAGAGAGGGTGAAAACATTATGTCGACTACTAAGGTAGGAAATTTATTTATAACAAAAATACAAAATAAAGAAAAATATATTATCAAGGTAAAAGTACAAAATGGAGGTGGGGCTGGGGTGCTGAGGGTAAGAATGGAAAATATTATGTTGACTATAGGAGACAAAATAAAAATTAAAAATAAACAACTACTGTAACTACCAAGATACAAGTACACATTTTTGGTTTATTTAAAACTCTTTATCAAGCACATACAGGTAGGTAAAAGGTAAAGGTAGTCCAACAGCCTTGTGGCCGTAGGGGAGCGTGATGTTGGAGATCACACTTATCTTGGGCCAGCGTAATGAGGGTGATGCCCATCTCTTTCCCTCGCTGCTTTACCTTCCCCACCCTTAAGAGAGTAGGTACTCAGTCACAGTTGAGTCAACTGGGGGCGTTGTTATTTGTCGCTTCACGGTTTGCGGTCACCCATCCAAGTGCTAACCGCACTGGACGGTGCTTAACTTGCGACACAGTAGCGAGTGCTCCAACCACTGCGCTATCCGACACCCCTCAAGCACATATGGCCAAGTATAATATATAACAGACGTCAAGCGGTAAAAAAAAATTATGTTGATGATGAAAGCTTGTATTAACGTTTCTTTCTCAGTGCTGTATACTAGCATCCATGTACAGTGCGCGAAGAGAAATAATGTCGGGATTAATTAAACACCAACTCCAACAAATATAGACTCGGGGTTTTGGCTGCTTCTTAATACTTGCTTCGAGACACAATGAGTAGCTGAGATTCGCACTCGTGGAGAGGGGAACATAAGCCTTAGAGAGTCTCAGAAACGCAGTATGGCTTCGAGAAAGACTAAGGCTTACGTTCGCCGCTCCAACAACATACTGAGAAAGTCTGCAACAGTTTGATTGTTGAAGAATCTACAAAAAGTGAATGGCAAACATGAAAGAAGTCTACAAAATCCGTGTGTTGCTTTAGTGAAGAAAAAAAAAATACTGCAGGTAGTCAATGCCTCTGGGAAATAGATAAGGGGATGGGATAATACGACAGACATGTGCCATCAAACACATGCATGCAAAATCAGCTAGCTTCAACTGAGCGCCATCGACTGTGAGAAGAAACTATTTTGTAATGACTAAACATTATGTCTGACAAAAAAAATATACCAATTCTGTGAGTTCATAAGTGTGCTAAAATTTTTTTAATAAGTACTGTTATTATATTAATTTATGAATTCACATTTTTGTGGTCTCTTTTGTGCCAACAGTCCAGACAGCGATCTGATTTTCACGTCGCGGACATTCCGTATGATGGACTGGATCTTGGCTGCCTTTCTACTGGCTTGGCATGTGGTGGGTGCGTACTGGGTCTTCGCTATATGGGAACCGAGCTACGTCCCTGAGCTTTATAATCCTAACGATTACTGCGACAGCTCCGTCTACACGTGTGCCTTGGTGGAGATTGTTGTCATTGGCATCCTGCTCCTCCTCTTCGCCATCTTCTGCGCCGTTCTGGGACTGTGCTACAAGTATACCGGCATCTTCGAGCAATGAAAATAGGCGTTTCTTCGCTATTGGACTGCTAGTAAGGTTATATCGGGCAGCTGGTCCGAAAGCTACGCCGAAATCTGAGTGTTGTTGCGGGCATACGCTAGTCTTGGCTTGATGGATAACTGACACTCAGCTAGCGTCAAGGTCGCCTTTCTTGTGGAAATCGGCCTATTCTATTTCGATGAAATAATTACATGCTATGATTATGACTGATGCCTTTAATAACTATTTGATTTGGAAAGTAAGCAGCTATCAAAAATGAATGAGCCGTTGTCGTGATATCACTCTACAAGCAGAGGCCATATACAGCTAGGTACTTAAATCTATGCTATTAATATACTGGTGTCTTCGAACAGTGGACGTCTGTTATCCATGTTGTTAACAATATACATGATTGAACAGTGAAGCTTCTGCTATCAAAGGAACAGTCGATACACGAACAATGCAATCGCCTTCCTGAGACCGAGTTACAAGTAGGCTATACCAGCGGTTTTGGACAGTGAAACTCTACCTAGGAATGGATTATAACGCCTTGAACTTCTTTGAATTGGAAAGTGAGCTTCGTAAGAAATAAAAAGCATTGCAGTCCCCTTGACTTTTAAAGTCGTTGTACTGGAGATTTGATGGACGATACCACAAGGAAAACTACGCCTGAAAGTTCCTCTTCCTGTAATGTCCATCTGTCATATTCGACAATTATTGAGGGTATTTTGTAGTACCGCACTGTAGGTTCTTCACTGGAGGCAAAACCGAAACTAACAAGTAGAGAGAGCACCTAACTGAAATAAACTAAAATGCCTAACGGAAATGATATAGGCAGCCGCTTGATGTGGAGCTGCAGAAGGCGCGAGTTGTTTAAAGCCCCAGGGCATCCTAATGATGCACCAGGCCCACAAAAATAACAAAAATTTGTAATAAATTTTTTTTTTTAAATTTAAACAAGAGAAGATTGTTTTGTCAGTATGTGCTAGCTTAGGTTGGTTCCAACCCCCTGGCAGTGAAGATGTCGATGGTGGGGGACTGAGCAGTTGTGGAAGGGAGGGAGGTTCCAGTCATGGAGAGTGCGGAAAAAGCTGTTGATGGGGTAGTCGATGCGGCACTGGATGAGCTGGTGATGGTTGGGATGGTGGCTTCTTCGACCGCTTGGTCATTGCTGATCTTGTACAGCATGGTGAGCCGGTAGCATCAGCGTTGTTCAAGCGTGGGCCACTGTAGTTGCTGTAGCATGTCGTGGACGCTGGAGCTCCTCTTATGTCAGTTCAGGACGAACCTGGCTGCACGTCGCTGGATCTTCTCAAGGTTTGTGAGGAGCCTGTGTTGGTGGGAGGATCTCAAACAGTACTGGCATACTCCACAACGGGATGAACCAACGCCTTGAACTTCAACTTCTTGATCTTGGTAGAGCACACCATCAGGTTCCTGCTCAAGATGCCCAGGACTCAAGATTGGTTTTGCGCAGATGTTGCTGACATGTTGGCCCCAGGACAGGTCAGGCTTCAAAGTGACTCCGAGATACGTGGTAAGGCCAACACGCTCTAGAGTATTGCCATGGCAAGTGTAGCTAGATTTGGCGTAGGGCTTTCTGCTACGAGCTAAGGGCCGCTGGCTACACTTGTCTGGATGGAAAGCCATGTCCCACAAATTAAGAATGTCACATAAAAAGGTCAGACTAGTGCACCAATCTGCACATCAACTGACACGCTATTGTTTCAATCCATACGCAGTGGAACGGTATCACAATTCACATTGTAGTAAACAGACATAAAAGTTATTTTTAACAAGAATAGAACTGCACATTTGAACTGCTGCAAAGAAGTATTGAAATCAAAATCCTATGAAAGCCTCAAACCACCCCAATCTACCAACTAGAACACTTCCTCCATCCCAATTCTACCGATTTAACCCTGAAAAAAAAAAATTTTACGTGTTGTGTCTGGTTCAATCTTAGGCCAATCAATCCACCGGTGGTAGTACAGTTAATCAGCAAAAGCATTTGGACACACGTCCTCTGCTTGGCCTGAAAAAACTACGGGAGGCAGATAGATGACCAATGGTTAATTTTCATAGATGAAAATGACCTCATTTATTTATCATATTATTGTTATAGGTAGTAGTAGTATAATTATTGCAAATATAAGGAGAAGAATTTTTATTATTATTTTTATCGTCATTACCACTTATATCATTATTATTTTCACCATCATTACCATTCAAATATTCATTATTTATATTACCCTGAACCGTGACCGGGGCCGACACCAACTGCCAGCGACCTACACCTCGCTCATTCATTCACATTGCCGTGAGTGTACTCACGGTGATGTGAACTGAATCCCAGTTCTCACCTTCAGTCTGTGCTGATGAAGGCGACAGGATAGTCGCTGAAAGCTACACGAGTAAGTAGCCATTTACGCTTGTGTGACTTGTCAAAACTCTGTAGCCGATATATATTACTACCATTGTTAATATTACTAGCAATAGTTTTATTATTGTCATTCCCTAGTTGGCGTGCAGGGGTTTTCTGTATAAATAGTATCCCAACTTTGTGGAAATTTAGTGCTTTAGTTTCTGTCATTCACATTTGTTCTTTTTCGTTCCTAATTTGTTTTATTAATCTATTATCTTCTTCGCTAGACCAGTCACCTTCCTTTTTTCTTGAAAACTCTCCCAAAACTCATCTGTGTAAGGGGTCTGTTGGGCCAGCCTGGGCACACTGGACACTTTCTGCCAAATGGTCACTATGGCTTTTTATAGTATTATTAATTAGAAATGGAATATATGTATGGTAAAAAGGTAAAGGTTGTCCCATAGCCTTGTGGCCTTAGGGGAGCGTGATGTTGGAGATCACACTTATCTTTGGCCAGCATAATGAGGGTGATGCCCATCTTGCTCCCTCGCTGCTTTACCTTCCCCACCCTGAAGAGAGTAGGTACTCAGTCACAGTTGTGTCAACTGGGGGCGTTGTTATTTGTCGCTTCACGTTTTGCGGTCACCCATCCAAGTGCTAATCGCACTGGATGGTGCTTAACTTGCGACACAATAGCGAGTGCTCCAATCACTACGCTATCCGACACCCCGTAATAGGTATGGGTTTTGTTAATGTTTTATAATGATGTTTATATTCTATTTTGTTCAGGTTCGATAAATAAAGGTACAGTGCTGCCTCAGCGTCCCCTGCATGGGATGCCTTTATTGCAAAGTGACTGGTTGGTGGAGTGCCTTCAGTGTTACCATTAGGATTGTTTCAGCAGATCTTTTATATGGATCAGGAGCGAGTCCTCTTTCAACCAAGTTGTTGTTCTGATTCGGCTCTTTGCATTATGCTGGACCCTATAAACAATGACTATTACTGTTATTAAAAAAAAGTATTTTAAATTCAAGGCTAAATAATGTAAGCTTTATGTCACATTATATACCTCGAACTGACAACACAATGAAAAGGTATATATTATTTTCTGTATATTTACACTATAGAAAGTTAAGACGACAACAAAATCTAACCAAACCAGATTCAATCGTTACCAATGAGCAACATTTGGATGGGAGATAATCCTGTGAAAGTTGAACCTTATGTAGGGAGCTCCATCTTGTGGAATAACTGCAGCCTGAGTCAATCCGATGGAGTTGCATATTTCTTACATACAATTCAATTTGAATTTGCACATCATATTATTGCATATTTACTTTTTATCTAACTGCCAAAACTAAAGTTAGTGACATGAATTCCAGTTATAAGTTTACGATTGTTTTGTTGTTTTCCGTTGTTCTCTCTTTCAAGCATTAACCTCTTGAACCCGAAAGACCGATATATCGGTCTAGCCCTTAAACAGCTGTTAATCTTGCGGTCCGTACACAGCTTACTGTTCTTCTAGTACTTGCTGTTTGGAATAGGGTTATTGAGGGTTATTGGGAATAAGGTAAAGCAAAATGTCTGCGCTCTAGTGCGAGCACAGTGCGTGTTTTTGTGACGTTTTTTTCTCAATTTTGAGTCATGAAACGAAGGTCTACAAATCAAGGAAGCGTCGCTAAGCGACTATACACAACTCAGGAAGTAATCGATCAATTGTGGGATGATAATGAAGATGAAGAGATGACATTTGAAGTACTTTGGGTTGTCTAACACTTTGGTTATGTTTTCGTTGTTTTACTAAAAGCATGCTAAAAATGCCATTTTTCTCCGGGGAGCCCAGGGGATGGGCTCAGAATTGGTGGGGCATCCAGGGTTCAAAGGGTTAAGAAAACGTCCAAACACTAAAAACTCGAGTATTCATCTATCAATGTCAAATTTATTTCAGCTTACTTAATAGATTTTCCAGTTATTCAAATTGTTTTCTATTTCTTGCACATGCACGCACACAGACAGGAGTACCAAACCACACACACACAAATACACACACACACAAATGCGCAAGGCAGCTTCGAACAAGCACACACACACATACACACTGACAAGCAAATGCATCCACGCAAGCAATCACATGCTCACACACATACATATATATATACACACCCACACATATGTATACACACACATGCATACATATACAACCGTGTAATTCCCTTGTAAACTAGGAGGGCAAAGCCCCTGTGACTCACATGCACCTTATGGAACTCACAATATTTAACACGAAAATGAGTGCCCAGAACAAAACAAAACGAAACGGTGACATTAAAATGCAAAATAATACTGACTTTGAAAATTCTATGCTCCTGACCTTGATCTCCGGCTTCAAATACACTCATGTAATATCAAATAAACTACAGCAAAAGTTGTATTATGCTACAACAAATTGACCTTGGGATGACCTTAACTTTCAGTGATCTTGACCTTGGGATGATCTTGACCTTCATCTGATATCTCATGCTCGTTTATGATCAAATAACCCAATGTAATTGCATAATATGGGTTAAATAAACAGTTATTCCACTGACGATGACCTATTTTTAGTATGTTTTTGCCTAAAATGACCTTGACCTTGCACAGATTTGCAAAAATCTGGAAAATTTTGTTTGGGAGGGGCAAGGGGAGAAGGGGGGGGGAGGGGTGAGGTGAGTACATAGATAAAACATAAAATGTATCATTCTTCTGTGAACACAATGCATACAGTGAGTCACAATAATCCACTTTGTAAAAGCAGTCTTGAAACCTAGAAATGAATGTTGCTGCCTGATAAAATCTCCCTCTTCCCCAAAGCCACACTGTATTTTACATGCATCCAACATAATAAAATATGTTGTGTCCTACTGTCTAATTTTACGGGCTCTGCTTTTATTGCCAATATAATTTATTATGTTGGATGCATACATGACTACTGAGGCCATAAAATATGACAGTTTAAAGAAGTACCAACAATATAAAATAGCAGTAAAGTACCAATTTGATAGCATCTATCAGCAAGTCTTGCTTGATAGTATCAACTCGATAGTATCTCGAAGTCTTGCATGATGATGCCAACTCAATTTCATACTAAAGTTCCATGCGCTATCTGTCAGCCGTGGCTGGTGATAATGAAACGTAGGCTTCATCGATAAGTCTGCAAGCTTCCGTGTGTCGCTGGAACGCTCTTTCTATGCACTGCTTCATCTGGTCATCTCGAAGTGGGCTGCCTCCTAGAAAACATGAATTCATATTTAAAATACAACAAAATAGTTACAACATTTAACATTCTTCTGATAAAAGTGCAATCAGATTACATAATTAGTAAGCATTTATTTGCGCTGTAATATCTCCCAAAGGAACAAAAACCCCACACACAATAACACTATAGGTTTCCAGGACAACAGAACAGTTTGACCGGATGAGACCACACCGACTCAACCAAAGCTTTTAGGTTTTGAAGTTAGTTCATCCAGGCTAGCTATAAATAGCTTCGCCAGTGCTCTTCTTTCCTTTCCTTTCACTGGAAGGGAGGGTGTAGGCAAGCTATAAATAGCCCGCAGCCAGCGGGGACGTTAATCTATCATCCATCCAAATGTGGGGGATCCTAAGAGTGCTGCTCACATAGGCATTGAGCTGGTGTGAGACACTGATAAGTTACCTGCTAGCAAAGCATTTCCATGTTACAAAGAAGAGCACAGAAGGGAGACAAACTTGATGTTTAATTAAACTACATAAATTTTGATTATCACTCACTATTATTATAACTATTGTTCCTTCTTCTTGCCTCCTTTCTAAATATTATTTCTTTTTTTTCTTTCTTGGAGTTCTATTGGGAAGGTATTGTTTGGTTCTGCCCACCTGAAGAGCTTAGCTCCAAAATGTGTCTTGTTTGGCATTGTCTTTGTTTCTCATAGTAATTAAACTACAGAAATAGTCTCCCCTTCGAACCTTTTTTTTTTTTTTTGTTTTTTTTTTAAAAATCACTTGGAATCTTCATGAAATACAAAAGGGAGAATTCAGACTCTAGAAGCTACAATGAATGTAGAGTAGTGTAGGCTCTTCTCTTTTAGTTGATTTATCTATTTAAATTCTTGACTATTGTATCACTTTAACAAAGAATATATTGTGTGCTCGAAAGTTGGAAACACCACTTAGGAAACAGAAAGTGAGAAACTTCAAGGTAAAACAAATTCACTTTGTCAAATCAGTAAACAAAACATTTCTCAATCAATTAATCAATCAATCAATCAGTTACTCAACCTACCTGGTTTGTCAATACAGCAGATGTTGGTGCCTTCCGTTACTATGGTAATGACGCCTGTCACCACTTCTTCTTCTTGCCTAGTGGGATCCACCAGGAGAATCGTACTGCACACAAACCCAACGTAATACTAGCATTAAAACTAAACTATACTAAATCCATTGTTCTTATACTGTACACTTTCCAGCTTTAACCCCTCGACTGTTTATGACGAGACAAGCCGTCATACAATAGTGGGACGAAATCCGCCAATGACGTGTTATCTCGTCATCATCACTGTGACTTTTTTCAAATTTCTGTTCAGTGAAACCATCAGAAAAACGAATACACACCATTGTAAAGCTCAGAACATTGGCTGTTTAACATTCCTAAATCAGGTATGACAACCCTTTTCAAAGACAATGGGTAGCAAACCCCATCCTGGTGGGTTGGTTGGTTGTTTTATTTACGTCTTTTCCACCAAAGATGATCATAAGAGGGGGGGTGGGGGGGGGGGGAATAAAGAAAAAAAAGAAGCAATTATTATTTATACAAATCTAGCCACAGGAGAATCCATCAAGAGTTTTGCTAACAATACACTTTGATGAAAATTAATCTCATCTAATGTTCTTATGTCATGCAGATGCACAGTTAGTATAGGCCGAAAAAGACGGCAGCCAAAAAGTAAATTATATAATGAAAAAGTCTCATTGCATACACAATGGACATCTGGACAAAACTTTGTTTTTATGGCATTCAACATTATTCTGTTAGCCATAGTAAAAACTGTTCTCGAAAGTCTACAGTCTACAGCAAAATGTGTATCAAATACAACATGTTTCATTGACCTCTCTTCAATCATACGTTTAATTTCCTTAGGGGATTTTATGAGTTGAATACTCTGAGCATTGATATTTTTAGCTCCATTCTTTGCTGCTTTGTCCGCAGTATTATTAAAACAAAAAACACAATGTGAAGGTAGCCAACAGAAGCTTACCTTTGTACCATTAATAATGAGATTGTGGACTAAATGTTGAATTTCTAAAATAATTTCATGCCGTTCAGTATGGCCATAAGATTGTAAAGCATCCAAAACTGACATCGAATCAACACAAACAACAACTTGAAATGCGTTTAAACAAAGATCTGAAATTTTAGTTAATGCCATAAGGATTGCGATAAGTTCACACGCAAAAATAGAAGTATTTATACTCAAAGAGAAAGATTTTTGCAATTTTAGAGCTGGAATTACATAGGCTGCTCCAGCTTCCCCTGTCTCTAAAACTGATCCATAAGTATAGATATGAAGGTGTTGAGAATAATTTTTCTCCAAATGACAACAAACATCACTTGACCTAACCTTTTTTAAACTTCAAAAATTTTAATTTTAAAAATAAATTTTAAAAATAAAAGAATTTTAACAACCCCATCCTCCTCCCTCCCACAATCCACCCACCCACATGCTTGCAAAGCTGATCTATGCCCAAACAGGGAATGCACTAACACTCACCCATACATCAAAAATACAACAAACATTGTGATAGCCTCCCTCTCTTTTTCTCACTATCTCTTATTTGCACTATAGATTTTTTTTTTTTAAACAAGTAAAAAATAATTTTTTATTTGCTTTTTCCCAATAACATATTTCTATAGAAAATTAAAATACATTTCAGAAATGCTTATGTGTTACCCAGTTATTTTTAATACTGCACACACTAGGATTTTTTGTTATTTTTCGCCATCATGAGTCAGATTTGCCTGGCAAAAGGTTGTAACACAGCAAAATTCTCCCTTGGCTGCAAAAGGGTTTAAAATTTTTTTTAAAGGGGTCCTCCATTAAGGCTCCTGTTATACCGAGATCAGTTGTAATCACAAATTACACCCTCTAAATCACACCTTAGCATAGGCGATGGGGTTCGCGTGACAAGTACGTCTTACATGTTATAACAGGTGCTAAAAACATGCCTGAACAATCTAAGGGGTGAGAGGATCGTGAACGCAATGTTAAGCGAGGTAAAAATGCTTTTTTTCTGAGCGGGTGTCCGAGTAAAGAGATTTATTTTTTAGAAGAATTGTATCTAAATTTAGCACGGCCATGCGACTGAAAAGTTAGCTCGATGTTCATTGGTTTACCTTCTGCACTATCAACCAATATTCCCCAATATCAATTATCTCCCCCTTCCCTCCCAACATCTGTCTTCCCCTCACTGCCCTCTCTCTTTCTGTCTTTCTCTTTCTCTCCCTCTCTTTCTTGCCAGCGACACACACTAGATACTAACTCATCAAAGATGGCTGCTGTGAGAGCAATGGGGCGGCAGGCCAGCTGAAGCTTCTTCTGTTTCTTCAGGTCAACCTCTGTCTTGCCAGTTTCCTCATCCACTGTTACTTCAGGTAGTGAAGCTGTAAATGCACCACACACAAAGAAAGAAAATGATAATAATAATAATAATAATAATAAAAATAATAATAATAATAATAATAATAATAATAATAATAATAATAATAATAATAATAATAATAATAATAAAAACAACAATAATAATTCCATCATTCTAATTGACAATTGCTCACCAACACACTAATTTTAAATGTTAAAGTGTATATATATATACAAATCTTGAAAGCTTAACATCTTGTTCAGTCTGCCATTTTCTTTTTAAAATAACAATAATAATAATAATAATAATAATAATAACCATAATGTATCAAGACTGAAATGACCAAAATAATACAATTTTATTTTTAATCTAAAAGCATGGATGATGCTTGTGGTGGATGTATACCTGAAGTGTGTCCATAAATACATAAATACATAAAGGGCACTATCGGCATCATGGATGTGAACAGACGTTAAATGAAATAAATAAAAACCATACTACTGCCATGGATTTTGTCACTAGCCTGGTGGAAGAGCTGCTTTTTTTTCTTGTTTTTTTATTTTATTTTTTAGCTTGGTGAGTTGAAATTTATAGTTTTCAAAGCCTTGACATTGTTATGGAATATATATATAAACTGGCTGCTTAACTCATTCTATCCCAGTTGTGCAAGGCAGTGGCTTGATCTGTGGTCAAGCTGAGCAGAAGTCTTTTCCTAGAATTCACGGGTACTGCACTGGAAACTTGAACTACTGAGAAGATTTTCAATAAAATTTTGATTTTTTTTGTTTCAGGAATGATTTTTCAGGATCATTAGAATCATTACTTTCATAGTACATAACCAGCTGCAACTGCTCTGGTGGAGTAAAATAATTCCTGATACCACACTATCGTCGAAGAAATTTGCAAAAAAGTGACCTAAATTGAAGCACAAAATCAGTGAACCATGTACGTGTAACGGGTTCAATACTTTGAAGTCAACTGTATGATGATTAGAACTGAATAAGGATGCAATCAATAGCACCACCCTCGCCGTACAGATAAACCCACGTGTTTGGTGAGTTATGACTTGGCTGCACTGTACGGATTTATCTGTGCTCGGGAAAGAATGAGTCAATACCTTGCTACAGTAACATCAGAACTGGAATGTTGAAAAAAAAATGTAAGAGGAAATCAACTTACAATTGGATAAAGTAGCAGTGCTTCAGATTGTTTTCAGACATCATGGGCCAAATGACCCATGGCCATGCAAAATGATGGGTCAATTTTGAAAAAGATGGGTCATTAACAATCAAAGGTATTCGTATCGTATGTTCACCTAGTCCTTCTTGATTTTTATGACGTGCCAGGCTGGCGCATTCACTTTGACTGTTACGCGCCATTCTGATAAAATATGCGCCAATGGCGCGGGCGCACCAACAATCTGAAGCACTGAGTAGCAGTTAAGAAAGAGAGTCAAAAAGAGTGTAAATCACAGGCGGGAGTTGTCTCGCCTAAATAAGTAGGACTGGAGTTACGTTACATGGCAGCATCTTGTACACAATCCTTATCAGATGCCATCCTCTGAGTAAAAAGGAAATGACAGGATATAGAAACCATCTATTTCCCCTTCTCTGCTGCCGGTGGTCTAGGATTTGTGGAACTGTGCCACAGATGCAGATGGCCATTTCGCTGTGTTCTCAACTCATCAGGGTTTCAGCTGGGATTGCCCCCCCCCTCCACCCCCACCCCAATTTTTTTTTTTTAAGGGACCAATTTCTAACTGCCTAAGAAGACGCCTGGATGAAGTCCTCAGCAAAAGCATTTTGATGCAAAACAAATCTCCACACATTGTCTGCCTGGCAACAACTAGATTTATAAAAGAGAATTTAAGTAAGAACTTTGTGAAGAAACTTACTGTTAGACAGAGCAGCAGTAACAGCCATGACACAGGCATCATTGAGGTTGCCATCATAGTCCAGGCATACCATATCAATGTACAACACCCACACTAACTGCGCACAAACACACACACAAAACATTGCATAGCATCAGTGTAAAACTCCTCACTAAACAAAACTTGTAAAACCAAAAATTTGTCAACTGGGATTTGTCTCTCTTTACACACATAATGCACCTGCACTCACGCACACGAACATACATTCACAGAATCACACACACAAACGCTGCAGCTATGTAAAACGACAAGAACAAGGATGTAAAGTTGCCCATCATACCTTGCCAGGAGCAATGCACAAATCTTCCAGCGGTAAACACTGAGAACTGTAACAGAAGGCACAGATACTGTTTAGCTTTGTTCATTTTCTACCACTGTTTTAACGCTGCCTAAAATGCAAGAAACAGAGCTAGCAACTTGCAGAGCTAGCAATGGATGCAATAGTCTTTTCATTATTATTAACACCAACATCAACAACAGCAATGACGAATGGGAAGCATACTCACTTAGCAACAATATTGGCAACAAACTGACTCAGCGTTTGTGCTTGATCACCTGGAGGGCCTGGGCGAAAATGTGTTGAGCACAGTGGTGACAGTTCCACGTTTGGAACTGAAACATCCATCATAGATAATAAACAGAAGAAAATAATAAAATTGTAAAGTATCACATCTGAAAGTCAGTATGAGGTGTTCCTCCCCCCTTTCCCCCTCCCCCCCCCTCCCTCAACTTTTACACTAAATAGAAGTATTGACTGATGCCGGACTGTATCAAGGAGCTAGCTCTTGGCTAGAATTGCAAGGTCTCATAAAGCAACCGATACATGCATATTTGAGAGCTTTTACCTCAGCAAAGTGTCCAGATTGATAAATTCTTCTATCATGAAAGCTCTCAAATACGCATGTTAAGCATTCAGTTGCTTTATGAGACCTTGCGAGTCTAGCCTTGATACAGTCTAGCTTCAGTCAATACCACAGGTACACAATACTCATGCTTGGTTAATTCATAACAACGTCACTGCTGGGTTAATTGGTTGCGAGACTGTGAAAGGGCAATAAGCCATTCACTGGTACAGCAGATGACCTTTAAACACCAGAAACTAAGTTTACATCCAAATTTTAAAAAAATTAAGACACCCCAAAATTTATGAAAATATAAGAAAATAGTCTCTTTTTTTTAGCATGAACACACATATAAGGGTGTTTGCACAATTTCTGTCTCAACCTCAGACACTTTTTAAATAAGAAGTCTTGCTGATCTAAAAAGTAATCTTGAAATTGTTCATTCTCACCTTCTTATGAAGATACATCTTGTTTATCATTATGAACAAAACAAACAAAAAAGTAGCCAAACTCACCAATGTACCCATCTCTTGGAGTTGCTGCTTTGGGTTCACCGAGTTCCTGAAGAAAAGCAATGGAACAATAATATGACTTGTATAAAATGGCGTTTTTAAATCAACAAATTTCATGCATATGATGAGAGGACTGACCAAAGGAACGTCGTAAAAAATAAGCATTATCACCAAATTAAAGTTGATTCAGTCCGTGGTATTAACTCAAACAAGGTTTTAGAAAAATAAACAAAGCATTTGTAACACCTTCTATGGAGGTGGTGGTGGCGTTTTATTATCACACACCCCAAAAAAAATTACGAGCAAAACCACGCTATTTAATTTGCCTCTAACTCTAAGATATTTTACAAGCAAGCACACACTCACAGCTTTTACGCCACAAACAACTGTTGTGTTTCCAAGACGAATTAGCGATGATCCCTCCGCTGTGGATATGCAGCTCCCATTATTACCTCCTGCAACCATGAATAACATCAACATGTTAATAACAACATCAACATTTTTAATACACAACATCAACGTTTTATTTAATAAACAGCACTAACATTTTAATAAACAATGATTTCAAAAATAACATTAACAGATACATTTATTTAATCGTTCTTACAAAACACTTTTCACGCTCAAGACCTGCCCAAGGGAGATACAGGATCTAACTCAAGCAGGACAAGGCACACACTTGCAGCCGGCCATTGGGTCCACCATCAGGCACCCCAGACAACAGAGCACAACCCTGGCCAACTGGGAAAAGCATGTACAGTGTGTGACACAGCATTAATATTTTAATGAACAACTTTAACAGTTTAACAGTTTAGATTATATACTTTTCACAGCAATCCAGTGCAAAATTTACAGAACAAAAGCCCATATGGCTTAAATGCTTCTTCGAAAACCTTTTCACAATATAATGTGTGCCCCAAAAAGGATGAAGCCCCCACCTCCCACCCACCCCCACCATTCACAGGAAATTCAATCCAAGAAAAGCCATAAATTGTTTTCATTATTTGGATCTCAGTGCCTTGAGCTGGTTAATGCTATAAGATAAAGTAATTGTATCCTTTTTATGAACATTTTAAGGTTCAACTCCTTAACAGAAAAAAGCATTCCTAGTGCAATAATATATACGAGGGTGGTCCGATAAGTACATAGCCTACAAAAGAAAAACTAAAATTTTGAACAAGTGGCGATTTATTTTTCAATGTAGTCTCCGTTTGGTTTGATACACTTGACCCAGCAATGCTCCAACTTCTTTAACCAGTCTGAAAAAATAAGTTTTCTCGATGTCTGCAAAGTAGGCCTCCGTGACGGCGATGACCTCCTCATTCGACTCAAATTTCTGCTCGGCGACTGACTTTTTCAAGTTTAAAAACAAAAAGAAGTCGCACGGGGCCAAATCTGTAGAATACGGTGGATGGGGCAGCAGTTTGTAGTTCAATTCGACCAATTTAACCATGGCGAGGGCGAAGGTGTGAGCCGGTGCGTTATCATCTAAAATCCACGGACACGCCCGCTTCCACACGCGGTCAAAATAAAACTAAGAGTCCGTCCGGCTGAAATTTCGACAGTAGCCGTCTATGAGAATGTACTACACGATAGTAAATTGCTCTTGCTATACTGGCGCCATCGGGCAGTGAGGCTAAGTACTTATCGGACTGCCCTCGTATATATTAGTAATTCTTCTTCACCTATGTTCAATACAACATCTCGATAATCACCAAGTCCTCGCCCATCAGGTCGAATGTCATGTTCCTGTAACAAACGCCATATGAACAACAATTTGGACACACACACTATTCAGTGACAATTATATATCAGGTGTTAAAGTTGGGCAGTCAGATAGGTGATATATATTTATAATAAATATGCAGTTGCGGGGCAGTTTTTTATTTCTTCAAACTCCTGAACATTATCTGGTTCACCTTTCAATGTTATGTTATTAACCCATATATATTAATGCTGAGACTCACTGAGATTCTTTATTCGTCTATGAAATTTACATAGAAATTTGCCTTTCAGTTGCACAAACATAGTAAATGTAAAATGTAGAATATTATTTAAAAGAATGACATCATGTACAAACAAAACAACAGATAGTGCAACACCTAAAATATAATAAAACAACTACTATCCTACACCCCAAAACATACTTGCGCCGTACACTCTTACATACAGTGATACACCCCCACACACCATTACAAACCAATGCCATCACGCACAAACACCAATCACAAGAGTACAAACACATTCAACCCATGCAAAGACATGATCATCATACGCTAAGCCATATCACAAAACATAACTTTTTGAAAAATTAACACACACACACACACATATCTCCAGACACATAAAGACTCACAATGCACAGTTTTCACAACAACAAGTGAACAACAACAATATACTAGTATTAGGCACTGTATATATAATACGGTATGCTTGATCACACACACACACACATGCAGTATGCACACACCGTCACGCCATTTCATACTCACACAAAAATCATGCACACACACACATTCTCTCTCACACACACATGCATGCAGGCAGGCAAAAATTCTGGCTGACTAGCTACATTTATTAAACTGACTGACTGACTGACTGATCAGATTTCATAAAGTCAGGGAAAAGCGTTTGTGAGACAAATAGCTCTGGGCAGAAAGGACTGGCGGAACCTGTCGGTCCTCGCACGGCAGCTGATAAGCCTTCCAAATCTGGAGGAGGACTGAAGAAGTTCCTCATATAACAGATGAGTGGGGTCATGCTGAATGGTCCCCAGATGCTTTACTGATTTTTCCTCGAAGTGCGACTGAAGGTCAAAGACGGTTCTGCCAATCAACTTGCTGGCAGTCTTTGTAACCTTTGCCAGCCTGGTTTTGTCCTGCTCTTTAAGGCTGCAGAAGAAGCACTGGCTGTTGTAGGACTACACCATCACCCCGTAAAAAAACTCCATCACCCTGGAGATCACATTGAAGGCATTCAGCCCCCTCATAAAGTAGAAGTGTTGGTTGACCATCTTGAGGAGCAACAGAGCATTGGGAGACCAGTCCAACTTGTCATCGATGATGGACACCAAGTTCTTGTAAGTAAGTACTGGTCTACCATCTCCACCACAATGACCAGTGGGTCGAGTGTCAGAATGCTCCTCTTGTAGTCAACAGCCATCTCCTATGTCTTAGAGACACCCATAAGTATCCTTGTACTCAAATAAAATAATCTACTCTTGTTTTTTGTTCAGCAGCAGTGCTGCCATACGAGCCATGAACAGCATTTTAAGCTCTACTAGTACTACTTATATTTGTTTGATCTTCTACTCACAAGAAACCTCAAGAAAATATGGCACATGTTCTTACCAGATATCTCCTATAGTATTCCACAGGCTGTGCAGTTCTGCATGACAGATGTGAACATTACAAAATAAATTACTTAATTACTATAAATTACTTAATTAGTATGCCATTAAAAGTAAAACACTTACAAGTGTTGACATGCAACTAGTATTTCAAACATGAAACAAGTGAAATGAACCACAGGCTTTCAAGTCTCTTCATTCTCACTTTTCTCTATAACAATACTCTTTATCAGGTTACTACTAGTACTACTACTACTAGGGACTGTTATTGTATAACACTTGACTTCTGCAGTTGTGGAGGCAAATTCGTCATTCCAAACTTTGAAACAAGCAAGCCCAAAATTCAATGATATTATTATTAATAAGATTGTCGAGAAAATCAGTGCAGCAAATTTCTTTAACAAATTGGAGCACAGGCTCTGAAGTCTTTTCTTTCATCTTTGTAAACTCGTGGGCCTCCTACTGTATACAGCTTGTATAGTATCATTGTGTAATAATTCATAGTAATTGAGGCCTACGATTCAGACGAGACTTCCCAGCCTGTGATTGAAGTTCGCTGCCCACACCAAAGAAGAAGAAGAAGAATATATTTCTTGCTTTAAACACACAATTCTTATGAGTATGAAGGGCATAACATATATTGTCGAAAAAAGAATAGAAATGAGGGAATCTTCTTCTAACCTAATTTCTTCCGCCATGCTGCAGTTGTTTCTCTTCTTGATACCGGAAAATGGGATAGCCAAAATTTAGTAAAATCGTGAATTTCAAA
This sequence comes from Oncomelania hupensis, assembly GCA_036898135.1. Lineage (NCBI taxonomy): Eukaryota > Metazoa > Mollusca > Gastropoda > Littorinimorpha > Pomatiopsidae > Oncomelania > Oncomelania hupensis. The sequence goes on along the minus strand of CM072518.1, from coordinate 47,833,184 downwards.
GGAAAACTGTACTTTTATTATATAATGTTGCGAATAAATATTTCCGATTAGATTTACGCTAGGCTACAACCTTAAGTCAAATTTCTCCTGCATTATCTAGAAGAATTTATAAATTTATTTTTATTTCATTGAGTAATGTTTTAATGCTAGTTTTTAATACGGCCAAGCGCCCAATTCGAAAATTTATGCGCAGTGCGACCGGAGGACAAACTCAGATCAGTTGTTGACCATACTTATAAAGTTTATATTCAGCATGTGGACTTCACTCAAAAACTGTATTGATAACGAAACAAAAACGGACTGTGGGGAGTTTGGGCTTGAAGTTTGTAGTGTGAATGCAAGCAGTGATGCTGTAGACTTGACATCTGCTATTTTGCCAAACGCAAGCGATTTACTTTCACTTTCAGTTGACGCAAAGACGAGTGAGCTCTCTTTCACTAGATTTCTCAGTTCAGATTTTGTAAAGCAACCATTTATCCTTGCTAGCAGAGAAAGAAACATTACAGAGATTGATAAGAGTCAGAAACAGTCAACTCCCACTAATCCCCACGCTCTCAAAATAGCTGTTGGCAGTGTTTCACCTTTGAAGTTCGGACTGAAGTCAGATTCTGCAGAGAAACAGAATGAGGTTTGGGGATCACCACTCAGGGTCAGCATCCCAGAAGATGAGTCCGTCATCGAGTCTTTGGACAGCTCTGGTCCGTCATTTGCTTCAAGAAAACGGAAACCAAGGCGATTGGGGATTCCATTGAAACAGGCCAGAAAAATTGTTTCTGCATTTAACATAAACATTGAAGTTACTTCCACCCTTCAAACTTTGCTGGTTCTATGTGATGGAGGAGATGGAAATAAAACAGTTCTTTTTGGCGTCAAAATGTTTCCTGTGCCTGGAGAAAAACGGACAGCCAAAGGCCTGAAAGTAATGACTATCACAGTTGACAAGGAAGGGAGCGTTGAGGAGTGGAATTCCAAGCTCAAGTTGGGAGAGGGCCTGTCCCACTCAAATCAGGCAATTTATGAAATCCAGGGGGAGACATGGGGCACGATAATAGTGGAGTTCAAATGGAAAGGAGCCAAGCGCCTGTTGGAGCTTCCACCCTCTGATGCTAACACAACCATCAAGGCCTCAGTTCTTCCAGGTAAGAATACTAAGATATTATTGTATAGTCTGGTACTGTGGTACTGGTAGTCTTCATTCATGCTAATGGTCACTACAAACCCTTGATTCAGGCTTACTGTTTATCAATTGATCAATTTTGCATAAATCATGATCACCATAAATTGAGTGTTGCATTTTTTATTTTATATTAAATTTAGACTAATCGATTTGGAGAGGGAGGGGGTGAGGGGAGAAGAGTGATTTAAATTAGAAATCACTCAGGGCTGGCTTTGACCACTTGAAATCTAGCATTTCATTTTCTGATTTGATATGATGGCCCCATTCACAACATAAACCACTATGGACTATGGTTTACACACCAGACTCTAACTTCTAAGACAAGAGTTTTGGTCTGTGAAACTGTCACTCAGATCAAGTATACGTTGTGTATGTAGATAATCTACATGCACGAACGTTTGATCTAGTTCAATTATTATAGATAAATGTGTGTGACTCATGTGTGTGAACAGGATGTGAACAGAGCACAGTGAACATGTTCTATCAGGAACTTCAGTTTCTGAAGCGGATCGTTGATGCCCTGACAACGGGTGAAATGGTTTGGTTCTCCTCCGCCTCTGACCTAACCACTGTGCCGCTGACCGTCGCTGTCAAGAGGCTCCTAGAAAGTCTCCAGGACACGGGAAGCATGAAAAGCGCCATCGAGGCTGAAGAGGGGGAGAAAGGAGCGGAGTGGAGCATGGTAACCGCTATGCAGGATTTTAAGGTGCAGGAACGCAAGGATCTTGACTTCACTGATGTGCTGTGGAAGGTAACTATCCGTTCTGATTCTGAGCTTCTGTTTTTCAAATATATAATTATGGATTGGACTTCTTGTTTTTGTCTTTAAAGGTTTTTCAAATTCAATTTACCGTCTTGATTTATTTATGTTACAAATTTGAGTATCATACAGCTGAATGGGGGTGTCGGATAGCGCAGTGGTTGGAGCACACGCAAGTTAAGCACCGTCCAGTGCGGTTAGCACTTGGATGGATGACCGCAAAATGTGAAGCGACAAATAACAACGCCCCCAGTTGACTCAACTGTGACTGAGTACCTACTCTCTTAAGGGTGGGGAAGGTAAAGCAGCGAGGGAGAGAGATGGGCATCACCCTCATTATGCTGGCCCAAGATAAGTGTGATCTCCAACATCACGCTCCCCTACGGCTACGGCCACAAGGCTATGGAACTACCTTTAACTTCTTTTTTTTTACAGCTGAATTCAGAACAAATAAGGTGTTATCATGGATGTGTCAGTGGATGGATCTCATCTAAAATAAATAAATAATGCTTAGTTCTCTTAAACTAGTTAAAGTTAAACTTGTGCGTATCATCTCAGACTATACCCAGACGGAAAACTCCTATTTAATGCTTACAAACCACTTTTATGCTTACCTCCCTTGCGAATGAGTTGATCGCTGTAGCAGACACTAGAGAGTACTAGTACTATAGAGAACAATAGATTTGTTACAATCCGATAGCATTTGTGTTGTCAAAACTGCTCACTTTTTTGGAAATAGTATATATCAGAGCGTTAGTATACATATCCATGTATTAATTCATTAATTGTTTATTATGTTGTTATTTATTAAGAATTGTATTAATATGATTAATTATTGTAATTTGTATAATGGCTGTGCAAGACCCCTGGTCTATGCATGTGAATGAACTCATGTGTCTGCACTTTTGTAACGCTGCTGCACTGTAGGCCTATGGAATGTTGATCAATACTAAACAGGGCTAGAAATTAACTTTTTTCTTTGGGGGCCACCGGGCCCCTTGATTGAAAAATTTGAGGGCCCACAAGCAACTTTCGGGGCCCAACTAGAAAAATAATGCAAACAAAAAACAAAAGAATTATTGACAATAAAATAAGTAGAAAGTACAATTTGTCTGATAATCTAAAATAAAAAACAATTGAATTTCCAATTTTGCTGAGTGATGTCATTTTTATTTGCCTTTTCTTTCACTTTGAAACATTACCAACAAAAAAGGGGAAAACACACACACACACACACACACACATTCATTGACACACATATTCCAGTGACTAGTGAGCCTGAAATGGCCATTAAACAAAATAGAAAAAAATCAAGTGAGTCTCTTGTATAATACTTTTCAGTTTTGTGACTTGTTTTAGCAACTGTATGGCGACGATATGTAGCCATACTTTCGTACTTGCAAAGATGGACATTTTGCGCTTATGTTGTGCCATAGCCTTTTGTTTATTATATTAAAAAGATATTGAAGTGTATTAAACTTTTGAGTGCAAAATTAAAGGGTTTCCGCTTCTTTTCTCTGTTTTTTTTTTTCTGTCCAAATTTAGGGCACCGGTGTGGGTTGCTTTCCTTGGCCCAAATACGAAACTGCCGAGTAGAGCTAGCTGTAGCAGACGAATTATTTTGCGGGCCAAGCGGGCCCTTCATTTGTCAACTTTCCGAGCCCGAAATCAACTTTGCGGGTTTTTGGCCCCGGGCCCCCGCTAATTTCGAGCCCTGCTAAACCTAATTATTTTCAGTGATTACTGGTGGTTTGTATAGATGTGTAGTTTATAATTTCTATTTAATAATAATAATAATAATAATAATAATTTATTTGTTAAAGCGCAAAACAAACTAAAGTCTGCTCTAAGCTTTCACACGCACACACATACAAGAATAAATCTATAAACAAGATTAAACCATTATGAAATAAAATCACGTTGAACATCATAAGCAATATAAAAAAATATGTATAAATCCACATACACACGCACACACACACGCACAGATAACAAAGACATCAACAGTAATTTAATACATAATGAAGTAATGATAAAAACATGTAAAAGTTCAAAAGCTCTTCACAGTGATACAAGTCAGTATACGAATATGAATACGATCACTTTATTATCTCAATCAAAGAGAAATTCACACGTGCCAGATATAAATGTTACAAGATGATAAAGGGCAGTATAACAACAATAAACAGTAAACAGAAAAACAGGATAAAAGTATATCAAGAAGACATTACTGAATTAGTATTAGTAGTAAAAACAACCAGTATTCAAAATCATACATGACATAAGATTTTTTTAATATTCAAATATAAATAAAAATAAGAATTAATGAATGTGGAGTTTTATTTAACACGCCGAATAGACGACCCGCTAAATAAATGCAGTGGTGTTCCTAGGATTAGAGGGCAATAGGACAAAATGTCCTAAATCATAAAACTAATCGGACATCATGTCCTGACTACATGAAAGCAATAGGACATTCAGATTGTGAAGCGAACCGATTAATGGTGCTTCTTTCTTCTTCAAAAACGAGCTCAAAACAGACTGCCCTTTAGCAACACAAAGCTTTTTCTTCGGCGGCATTTTGAGCGTAGTAAGATCGTTGCAGAGGAAGTATGGTGTCGGTTATTTCCCTTTCAAAAGTGTCGAGAGTTGCGGCCCTTTTGTTGTTCGACGGAATGTACTAAAGAGTGATAATAGTCTAGCATTGTTCACTATTCCAACTCGTTTTAACGGCTTTGACACTCCAGTTTGTACAGATGTTTCTTGCAGTGACCACTCTAGTCATAATACTATCGGACAATGACCGCTAATTTCGCAATAGAATCGGACATTTGACGGGACACAGGTGTTTGCATTCGGTCATTTTCCAAACGAATCGGACCATGACCGATGTCCGAGGCCTCGGGACATCACTGTAAATGAAAAACAAACATTAAGAAGCAGGATGAAGTTAAAACAAAAACAGGCGCGCACGATCACAAACACAAGCGCGAGCAATCGCACACATACATAAATAGCCCTCGTTTATTTCATATATTATCATTCAATGTCAATATTGCAATGTTCAACTGTTATGTTCAGTTGGCAGTTATACCAAAACATATTCCTAGTATTCATAATGTATACTTGAGAATAAATTCAACTTGAACTTACGTGTTTGTTTTTTTAAATCATCTTTTAAAGACTGAATTTAGTTCTAATTATTTATTCCTGCCTTTCACTTGGATCTGTTATTTATTTATTTTATTTTTTTAATAAAATGTTTTTGTAGTAATTTTGGTATGTGTGTGAGTGGTAACATTAAATCCAAAACAACAAGAATTATATTTCAACAACACAAGAAACCATGCCCAGAGAAACATATTTAAAGAGAGAAAGTGGGAGAAAAAATGGAAAATAAGAAGAAAAAATATTATTTTATAAAACGCAAAACCAAACTAAAGTCTGCTTTAAGCGCTCACACGCCTTAACATAGACACATATTGTCATATATTCACAATTTAATAAATATTTAAACAATGTCAAAATTATTATGTTAAAATGGTGGTAGAGAATGTGGCAAAGACAGGAAAAGGTGGGAGAAAAGGAGAGAATGCTGGAGAGTGGGGTTCTTAGCATCGTGTTCAATATAAATGTACACAACAAAGTTCAACCAACTATGGAATGATTCAAGATTTTATCCCATTACTCACCCCTTTTGGGGAGTGAAGGATACAAAAACATAAGCATAACAATCGTAATGCGGTTGTAAAAAAAAAAAAACAGGCACATTACTAACATTCCAGCTTTAACATTCACAACAATAATATTTTGCTAATATTGTTAATATTATTAGTATACTCCCTTTCCTAATTTTATAAATTTACTCAATTTTAGTAACACATGTTTTCTTTCCCGAAACAAATGACACAAGTTAAACATTGACTTGCACGATAAATATTTACTACAAATAAACATTTGTCGCATATGCTTGTTGTTTTGGACACTCAAAAATAAAGTAAAAATTTAAAAATTCATCCCTAATTGAACCCATAGTGCAGTCCCTACAAAACCTTTCTTTCTTTATTATGTACACTTTCCCGCCTTACAAATTCTATTTGTACTGTAGCTTATGATCTGAACAACGAGATTTTATTAAAGTATGAGACTGAGATATGTACTTTTCACGACCAAACTGTAATTTTGTAATGAAAATGTGGCAAGGTGAATTTTAATATAATTATCAACAAAAGCAAAAGTACTTAATAATTGTGCATTATACAGTGGAACCTCCGGTATACGACCGTCCAAAATCTGAGAAAAAACGGTCTTATAATAGAGGTGCTCTTATACCGGAAACAAGTGGGGGGGGAGGAGGGGGGGTCAGGCTCGGAGGGGTATGTAGTCATAATTTTCACTCTCACCAGCATGTATTCTCTGACAAAGGAAACTGTAAAACATGTTTCATTTTTAGCTTTGTCTTTTATTCACAACTTCAAAAATAGAAAACAGTCTAACCACTGCCAGACGCGTTCATCCAAGTCTGTCAGTGCAGAAGCTCTCAGTTTCGATGTTTCCCTTTTCGCCACTTTCTCCACTCTCCCATCGTAGTTTCACAGATTCCTTATCCTTTATGATGAGCTGAATTTGGGTCTTCCCAACGTCTAAACTTCTTGCAATAGACAAACAACTCTCCCCATTTTCACTTATTTCAATCACTTTCATTCTCTCTGCCAAACTCAAAACATTCCTCTTGCGCGACGCCATTTTGACAGCCAGTGTAGGCGAGTAATGTCCCTTATTTGCGAACCGGAAATAGCAGACAGGCGTACACTAACATGAGAGAAAAAACGAAAGGTAGGCCTACAGACAGCAAATTAACTGATATCTCTTTTAAATTGCCCTAAGACGGTCATATAAAGGGCTTAAGACACGGTCGCTGGTCGCATAAACGAGGTTGTCGCATACCAGAGGTCATTTATTATTGGAAGTGAATCCGTCAGAAGTTTTCAGGTCACATAACGGAGGGAGTCGTATACCAGAGAGCCGGATACCGGAGGTTCCACTGTATAACATAAAATTTCCTTCAAGTGGCCTCAAACTAAGTTGTTTTAGGCTTACATATATTGAGTAAATATAGAATTTACATTTTTCAAGATACTTTTGTATGAATTTGTGCTTTGTTGCATTTTGGATCACAAACGCCATCCGTTTGCGTTTTGAGAAAATGTACATGAAGTATCAACGCCTCAAGTTTTATTGATTTTGTTTTTAAAAACAAACAATCTGGCCATTTTTGTTTTAATAAATTACTGTTTATAGGAATTTTTTTAACTGTCAAAGGAATTAATCCCCATCTTTTCTTGTGTGCGTAAGCTTTTTGCACGGATAAACTATTTTGCAAATAGCATGCAATTATACATAATTATCACACATAACTTGATTCGTCGAGCTGATAACAACATAAAGAGTTCTCTTTGCAACTGAAAGTGGGCTCTTGTTGTGGTGCCACACAGTGATTCTCTCCTGCTCTGCGCTTCACTTTCACAGCTGCCACTATGACCCCCAATCAACCCATTTTAAAGGGACGCAACTCTAAGTCTCTTTTAAAATGCAATGCAAAATGAAAGGAGTTTTCCGTCTGGGTATAGTCTGTGGTATCATTATTCATATGCACTGCATGTGTGTAACTGTAATCAGGATCATTACTGAAACAGATGTTTTCTTACTATAGTATAGCATTCCATTTTGATAATCACATGTAATTCTCATTTAGCAATGCATTATTTACAATTTGGTTTAATGATTTTCAGGAACTGACAAAATGCATGTCACTGGCGGACCTGATTGCCTCTCTGCGCCTGGTCTTTACTGCCTTGAGTCGAGGTCATTTGCGTCCATTTGTTGATAGCCACAATAAGACCACCCTTGCCAGGCTGGTGTGGGGGGCACTGTCAGGCCGGTTTTTCGCTCCAGGACTGACTGGAGAGGAGCCGTTGGTGCTGCTAGCGGAGATTGGGGTGGAGAAGTTGAGTAAGGACTACATCTCTATCTTGGTGTCACTTGGATTGGCTACACCGTCCGCCCTGGAGTTTCTGACTGACCCTGAGAAAGAACTTGCGGTAAGAAAGGGTAGTCGTTTGTGTAACTATGAAACTTGTCCATGATGAACATATGTACCTACAAATGTTAGCAGGGATAGTGATGGCCAGACGTTTTTAACTGAACCCACTGGAGGAGCAAAACATTGAGAGTTATTCGTCCACCAGGGATCTCACCGGCTGTTTATAAATATTTACACAAAGAGAAACAGAAATTTATATCATATGGTTGGACAACTAGTTGATGTAATTTATTTCGATTTCAGAAAAGCATTTGATACTGTCCCACACCAAAGATTACTCATCAAACTTTTGTCATATGGTATTATTGGCAATGGCCTTAGGGGGAAAATGTCTGTTTATGGTATCCTGACCGCCCGTATGTTTTTGGTCTGACCCTAAACTTTTGTTGAGACTGTCTGGAAACAAATTGAAAAAAAGCAAAAAAATATCGCATCAAAGGTGGAAAAGGGTTTAAAAAAAAAAAGAAGTCGACCTATCCACTTTTTTAAAAAAATATGTTATGTACAGTAAACACATATGTGACCCTCCACCACGGGATGAGTCGTATTGCGCCTCAGTCCATTCCGAGCAATCACTGAAAATAGGTGCAGGGGGTGTGGGTTGTCGGTTTGGAGATTTTAGTTGTTGCTGATTCTTTAATCATTTATCTACATGTTTCCGTTGGAATTTTGCTAAAATTCACTTCTAAAGGTATTATAAATGTGTTTTAAAAGCACCACCTATTCCGTTTTGGTGAGAAAATCTTGCCAAAACCACTTCTTTTGAACAACCTGTCCTCCCTATGCTTTTCGAGCCGACCCGATGTACTATGCACCGATTGAAAGGTCTTTGTCTCAGCTTTTAAACTATGTAGAATACGATTGGTTGATTCGAAATAGAAAGCTAAAACGATAGGCTAAAAATAATAGTTCTCCGGGAATGCCCCTGTAAACAAATCGTCACCATGTAGGGGAAGCTCGCTCCACGATTGGCTAATATCTGCGCGTGACGTCAACCAACCAACCAGCAGGAAGGTAATTAAAATTTTGCAACATGGCTGCTCATGGCGTCTCTGAAGCTTTCGTCGCAAAAGCGTTGAATTCGGCCAGAGATGCAAATATTACGGACCAAAAAGATTCAGAAGAATTAGAAAGTCTGATAAGAGAGTATTTTACATCTCTAGAATTGGAAGATACCGGTGATTTAAGCGAGGACGAGGAGAAAAGTGATGCTGAAGTGAGTGGTGGTGTCGAAAGTGATTGTGATTGTGTAGGCCTAGAACACGAAGGGGAAACTAGTGACACAGACAGCGAAATGCATCATTTAATTTTATTTTTATTTTTTGGGGTATCAGAAACTTAAAGCTTTATCTGCTTGGAAAAGAACTAAAATTGTATGTCTCTTGGTAAACATTAATTTAGGATAATTTCATGGTGGCTTGTGATTAAAATCACCCACCCCCCACCCCCCGCCTCCTGAAAAAATTAAACAATTTTTAGACCACATACTTTTTTATTTTATGCTGCTATTTCATACAAATTGTTGACATTTGTTCGTTTGTAATGATTTTAATTTTGTTATGAATAAAATTATTATAGTAGTAGCAATCGGCCTGCATTAAAATGTTAACTAAGTAAAACATGCATTTTAACATGTATTTTAAAAAAGTGTACAAATAAAAGTCCTTCATACTTTGAAATGAAAATTGGTGTGTGTGTGTTGGTAATGCTGTGCTAGATTACAGTGCCAAATTTAATTAAGATCCATGCATGGTTGCTAAGAACATCACTGTCTTAAAGTTTGTAAACACAAATTTCGAGATTTCTCAGAATCGCGTTTTTGAGGGGGGGCAAAGTAAAAAGCATGTAGCTCTGAGACTATTCGTCAGATTTTCAAACGGTTTTTTCCATTGAAATTGGCATTCAAAATACTTTAAGATAGCACAAATAACTCAAAATGACCCAGAGGCACAATAAGACTCAAACCGTGGTGGAGGGTCACATATTATTTGGGGGAATTTTTATCTCGAAGATCACAGTCGGTAAGAGCATGATCATCCTATTTATCAAGTACCCCTGTTTTGGGTGGAATCCATCATGGTAGCATCTTAGGATCCATTTTATTTACAATTTTTATAAATGATTTACCTGACTACGTTGAAAGTATTTGCACAATCTTCGCTGATGATACCAAAGTGTATGGTAAGGCTGATGATTATAATAAGTTACATGCAGATCTGATCAAGTTGCAAGATTGGTCGGACTTGTGGAATCTGTATTTTAATGTCCAAAAAGTACAAAGTGATGCATATAGGAAACAACCATGAGTATCTCATGAAAATAGGTAATAGAAAATAAAAGGTTCAAATGTGCATGGAAGAAAATGACCTGGGGGCGGTGTTTGATAATAGATTATCCTTTGATAAACACATTAAAAAAGCAATCGGTAAGGCAAATCAGATGATTTGAATTATAATCAAAAATAGTTTTAATATCATATACAAGGCATTGGTCTGCTCACATGTGCAGTACAGCAGATTCATTTGGTCGCCTTTTCTGACAACAGTCGGCCGCGATTGAACAGGTTCAGCGTAGAGCCACAAGGATTCTGCCAGAATGTGCAAACATGATATGCACAGAAAGTTTTATCAATTTAAACTTGCCGACGATTAAGGGAAGAAGGTTGAGAGGTGATTTAATTCAGTTATACAAAATATTTCACCGGATAGACCAATTTAGTTTTCAACAGATGTTTCAGATAAATAACAACTAAACTAGAAGTCAGCCGAGTAAATTGCTGGTAAACTATAGCAGAAGAAATATTCAAAAGTTTTCTTATGCAAACCGGGTCTTTAAAAAAGGAATGATCTCCTGGTTATCACAAAATCTGCAAAAAATGTAAACGCTTTTAAGAATCTTCTGGACAGCAATCCTAAATTTATAGCTAAGTTTAAAGAATATGACGATTAGTTGTCATTTTATTTGTTCAAAAATGCACTAGTGTGACGCACACACCTATTGAAAAAATTAATGAAGAAGCGTGGAATAGGCCACGAGGCTTAAAATGAAGACTCCATTTACTATACTATACTATACTTTATTATACTAGACTATACTATGAGCTACAGTGTATGCTTTCATGTCCGTACTTGACAAAGAATAATCTGCGATTAAAAATTGGAGGAAAAAATTAGAAGAAAATGGTTCCCACCCTCTGGATGAGTGAATTGCAAAGTTTATCTCATCCAAACTAATTTTATCACGCATTTGGCATCTTTCAGCATCTCAGATATTGGGGTTTAATGAATCCAGTGTAAACACAAAGAAAGCAGCTACAATATGCTTGCCATATCTATGCAAAAAAATATGTATTTAGATGTAGATAAACTGGCCATTCAGAATGTGAACTATGGACACATCTGTTTTACTATAGTTAAAAGTTCATACACAGTCTCAATTAAAATTGTTTTTGTGTTTGTTTCCATGCAGCACAAGCTTCAGGACCTCAACAAGCTTCACAATATTGTGGAAATGATCACCTTACTGGGCACTTACGTACGTCTGACTCCAGATACGCTGTCCGCTGTGGCCCGCCAGATGCTTACTCACTACAAACACCACCCCTACACAGCCAACGAGTTTTTCACCTTCTCAGTTAAAACATCTGAAGTCCGTATGGTCCTCAGCTCTGCCCAGCCTGAGTTGTGGTGCATGGAGTCCACAAACGGGGTGGGCGAGGCGTCCCTATATTGCTTGTGCGCCAAGCAGCCATTCTTTCACCTGTTGGATGGGAAGGAAGACAACAGCAAGGACAGGGAGTTGTCTGGCCTAGACAACAACAGGCCATATTGTCTGGTTCATCGTAAGGAAACGGTCATGATTGTGTGACTGATTTTGACTTTTTTTCCCCCAACACCTGTTACACAAGGGTTGTGTAATACCTTTGAAAGCTTTCTTTTTTTTTTACATTGGAACTAGACTTGACTGTTTCTGAGTTTCTGTATTATTTCTGTTTTCAAGCTTGCTTAAAATAAGATACTATGTACAGTTTGTATTTTCATGGTTGTTTTGATTGTAAGAAAACTTGGGCTATATATTCAAAACAATTATTAGCTATATATAAATTCAGACTGATCCCCAGCTGTTTGATCATACCCCAGCTAGAATTGTGGGGAAGCACTATACTGGTGATATTGGTTGCTATATGACTTTTTTTTTTTTTTTATTCAGCTGCTTGATCATATTCATTCTGCATTATAAACTTGTAATCAAACACACTATTTTATTTATATGTCAAGAGGGATGTGTACTAAAGTATACCTAACCTGTACAGTACATCATAAAAATTGACAAGTGGAGGCCTCGTAGCGCAGTGGGTCAGTTGCCGGTTTCTTATGCCGAAGGATGCTGGTTTGAGTCCCGCAAGGGGTGAACTTTTGTGACTTAGGTATGAAACTTTTGAGGTCACCGAGGGTTTTATCCGGGTACTCTGGTTTCCTCCCTCCATTCAATAATGGTATTGGATGCAGTCGATCAAAAATTTCAAAAATAGAAATTTGGTTTCCTTTCGTCTGCTAATAGCATTATTCCTGCCTTTACACCACATGTTTGAGTGATAGATGTGTGTGTGTACATGGGTGAAATATGTGAGCGTGTATGTTGGTACAGATCGCAGCGTTTTGAACCTGATTTGTGATTTGGGAAAAAGCACATATTTCATTATTATTATTATAATAAAGTAACCAAAGGGATGCAACTCAAAGCGTTTGATCATTACCTTGTTTGAATAAAATAATGTTTGATACATATGTGTTCTAATCATTTACAGGGATGAAAATTTTCAGGGTTTTTTTGGTCAGCTATCCGGCCTTTTTTTAGGTTTCCGGCTTATTTTCGCTGGGCCGTCTTGCACGTCTTTGCGTGCTTTTGCGCTTATTTGTCTGCTTCTGCGCTTCTGTTCGGGTTCCTTAGTTACAGGAAGCAGCGCGGTCGCAAACGCCGCGCAGTTGCAAACACCTCGGTATTGTGAAAAAATGGCGCACAGAGTGATTTTAAGAAAATCAAATGAAGCCCAAAAAACTAAAAGAAAAAAAAAGACATCAAGAACAAATTCTGATTGGGATTGGCTAGACCAAAAGGTTGAAGACATTCGTGTCGGCGATGTGATAAGGAAGATCGACGAGGATGGCTATGCGAAGTGCATTTGTTGCGCTGGCAAGAAGCTGATCAACATAAAGCGGTACCAAATGAACTTGTTTACTGAACACGATGTAAACTAAACAATCGAAATGGACCAATACTAAGAATAAAATAAAGAAATAAAATAAACTGACGTTGGTAGGGTAGATCCCTACCATTATAATTTTAAAAGAAAGATGCCGAAACTCTTCCCAAGATCGCATTATCATAATTATATCTGTTACTGTTAGGCGTTAGCGCAGCTGGTCTCTATATACTGACGCACTTCAACAGTTTAACTTAATTCAAACTAAATACGTTTATTCTTTAAGGAAAGGCCATCTGTTTTTGTTAGTATATTTGTAATTAAATAATAGTATATTTGTAATTAAATAATATTATATTTGTAATTAAATAAATTAAATGTCAAGAGATTAATCAATTGTGATATTGATCATTACTTACTTGATAAATCTCAGCCAAAATAGCAGCAAATTGTAGGATTTTATTTTTTTTAAAACACTGTAGTTTATTTTTAAATTATATTCTAATACTATTTTTGTTTACTTGTTTGAAGATGCATGCATATACCTCTGTTTGAATGCAGGTGCCTAAAAGTTTTACATAACTATTAAATGTTAATTGTAAGATATAAATATATGAGTATGACTATGTTGAATTATGTAAAGAAAAAGTATTTAAACACTTTGCCAAAAATATACATTTATAAATTTTTTTGCATACTAAAATTGTATAGATATTACTATTGATTTGTCGTAACGTCACTGACCAAATTAATATACAGTAGTAACACAAAATTCTAAATAAAGAAATAGATAACATCAAAAGAAAATATAACCTTAACAGCAACAGTTCTATCAATTGGGGAAAAAAATAAAACCTGACAATAGTAATAATAATATTAATAATAATAAAGAAAAAATAATAATACTGTAATTTTTTTTTAAAATTGTCTAAAGACCCTATAACTAATAAGGTTACTGACCAAATTAACATACAGTAACATACAATTCGAAATAAATAAATTATACACCAAAAGAAAATATAACCTCAGCAGCAACAATTCTTTTTGGAAAAAAAAAGCACCCTCCCTGTATATCTGCCCCTCTCTTTCACAGTCAGTCAAAGTAATGCTACAATACAAAGTTAGTCCAAAATATCATAATTTTGTTTTTAAAAGCCATTTGAATAATCTAATTAAACTGCCATTAAAATTACGGCATGTACATCCAGTGCCTCTAACTAAGGGACGTAATTAGTTACGGAAAGAACAGGATAATGTAAGCTTTGGTGTCATTAGAATTAAATAAATTTGAAAAATGATAATTTGATTGAATAACAACGCGGTACCACACATATTAATATGTGAAGTAAAACTTTATTTTATGGGTTAGGGGTAGGATTAGGGTTCTTTTATCCCGCTATTTCCGTAACAAATTACTTCCCTTACATACGCATATAGTTAAGGCACTGGAATACACTACGTGATAGCCGCCAATAACACTTGAATATTCTTTGATCTCTAACTAAAACCATTCTTTTTGGGTTTTAAATGCTATGAAGCGTTCAGCGTATGGGGGGCTTTGCCCCCCAGGTCCCCCAACGGGGCTTTTCCCCTGGACCTGACCAGGGGCCTTACGGCGGCCCCTGGACCCTGACCGGGAAAAAAAAAAATTTTCAGGCTTTTTTGGCTTACCCACTTTTCATCCCTGATTTAGCAGGTATGGCTGTTGAAAGTGACCTTTTCTGAATTTATTTGATAGGAACTGTACCGCTGTGTTTGTTTCTTGGATAATTGTTTTTGGGAGTGCAACACCATTTACAAATATGTATGTGTGTGCAGGAAAGAGGTCTATGTTTGTGTGACTGGGAGGCTCCATAGAATAGATCTTATTACCCATCTATGTGTGTGTGTGTACATGGGTGAAATATGTGAGCGTGTATGTTGGTACAGATCGCAGCGTTTTGAACCTGATTGGTGATTTGGGGAAAAGCACATATTCCATTATTATTATTATTATTATTATTATTATTATTATTATTATAAAGTAACCAAAGGGATGCAACTCAAAGCGTTTGATCATTACCTTGTTTGAATAAAATAATGTTTGATACATAATGTGTTCTAATCATTTAGAAGGTATGGCTGTTGAAAGTGACCTTTTCTGAATTTATTTGATAGGAACTGTACCGCTGTGTTTGTTTCTTGGATAATTGTTTTTGGGAGTGCAACACCATTTACAAATATAAATGTGTTCTGTATGTGTGTGCTGGAAAGAGGTCTATGTTTGTGTGACTGGGAGGCTTCATAGAATAGATCTTATTATCCATCTATGTGTATAAGATCTATGTATGCTATTAATACTTTCTATAGTATAACTGTTTATTTATGCATATTTTTGACTGTTTAGATATATTTGTATATTAGGCCCCCCCAAAAAAAATGTGTTTACATATGGAAAAATATTAGGGATGGTACTCGGTAGGTAGGCTTCTTTTTTTTTTTTAATTCTCTTTTTTTCTTCTAACCTTTTCCACCTTGGGTGCCCTTTTTATTTTTTGCTTTTTTCAATTTTTTTCCAGGCAATCCCCCCAAAAGTTTAGGTTTGGGCCACACACAAAAAAATTAGGGTCGGTCAGAATAATATTAATAAACGGCCTTTTGTGTGTGTGTGTGGGGGGGGGGGGGGGGGGGTGTGGAGCATTAATAGTTAGGACAAAGTTGTACCTTTTATTGTTTGTCAGGTGTGGAGTGTTTTTCGTTTGGTTGTTTCTGTTTGTTTTTTGTTGTTTGTTTGTTTGTTTTTAATTTCCAGACTTATCTGGAGTATTTGACTCCCGCCTCTAGATAACCATCTTGAGAACACTGCCCCACCCAAACTGCTAATTTTCATTTATTTCAAAGTCCGACAGACCATCACACAAGCCATTGGACAACACGGTGACTTGTTCACAGAGGTGACGAAACAGAAACTTCGATGATATAGCCATGTCACCAGGGCATCAGGCCTTGCAAAGACCATCCTGCAAGGCACAGTGCAAGGAGGCAGAAGAGGAAGACAGAAAAATAGGTTGGAGGACAACATTCGAGAATGGACTGGCTTGACACTGAGCGAAGCCATGAGGGCTGCTGGGGCCAGAGAAGGATAGAATACGCTGGTTAAAACAATCATCTGTGGTGCTCCAATGACTTCCGAGTTACTGGATAGGATAAGATAGGGATATTCCTCCAGCTCTTTCAACAACATATATCATACACCCACATAATACAAAACAATATAAAAATCATTTAACGGAGGAGACACTCATGTACACTCAATAAAAATTTTCCATTCATTATACCAGTTTTAGATAGTTACAAAATTAATATCAATAGTGAAAGGGCGGCTTATACTTATACACAACAGGTAAGTTATGCAAATATATTCATTTCACGTTACTCGTATCAACATAATTAGATTATCATAGCTGTGCCTCTATAGGGTTGATGTGTGTAGGCTAAATATTACTATATATTTGTTAGAATTCGATCGATCAGAGTAGCAGTTTCAGGGATCGTAATCTGGATCTCCACGGTGGTGCACATGTACTGTAGAATTGCAGTCGGGGTCCACGATAGCGACAGGTTCAATAATCTTTGATAGTGCCTGGTGGTATCAGGGAGGGGGAGTGAAGAAGATATTTCAGCATATGTTTAAGATTAGAAGTAAGCCTTTTAATTTTTAAAGTATAGCTGTCCTATCCTATCCTATCCTATCCCATAACTCGGAGCCTCCGAGTTACGGGGTAGGATAGGATCCGAGGTCGTAGGGGCACCACAGATGATCGTTTAACCAGCGTACTCCATCTTTCCCTGTCCTTAGCAACCCTGATTGTTTCGCTCAAGTGTCAAACCAGTCCATTCTCGAATGTTGTCCTCCCACCTCTTTTTCAGTCTCCCTCTTCTTCTACCTCCTTGTACTGTGCCTTGCAGGATGGTCTCTGCAAGACCTGATGATCTGGTGACGTGGCCATACCATCGGAGTTTCCGTTTTTTCACCACTGTGAGCAGGTCATCGTGTTGTCCAATGGCTTGTGTGATGGTCTGTCGGACTTCGTCGTTGGTACAGTATAGCTGTATCTAGCCAGTACACAGGCGCTTGTATCTGGACACGCGAGCGCCTATGCCTGTGACGCGTCTCCCTTTGGTTATCTATAATATTATAATTATTATAGATAACCAAAGGGAGACGCGTCACAGGCATAGGCGCTCGCGTGTCCAGATACAAGCCAGTATGTATGACCGTGGTGCACTGACTGAAGTGACCGGCTTTTCCGCAAACCGCGGCCGGTAAACAGAGCAAGCCGCCTGTAGGGGTCACTCAGCAACGCCCTGAGTGCACTTCCTCCCTCCCCCTCCCCCCCCATCATCCCACCACCACCACCCCCCGCCACTCACTCACCCCCATTCTCATAACAAAAAGCAAAAGTGCAATACAGCTTTTGACAATTCTTTGACGGCCGCTGCTCAGTAGTTTGACCATCCTAAAACCGGAAATTAGCGTATAAAAAGTGCTGGTGCACCCCACCCTAAAGTGCTAATGTAGGCGGGTACGATCTTAAGACCGCCTACTAGCGCCAAAACCGAGGGTTACCAGTATCACGAGATAATTAAAATTAACACGTGTTCTGTTTATTTTACAGAGATACCGGTAATCCAGTGTTAATTAATAATTATCAGTATTTGCCATGCTTTCCTAGCGCCAAAACCTGATAATTACAAAGATTATGAAATAATTACAAATATCATGGAATAATTACAATTATCAAAGGATAATTGCAATTACCAAAGGATAATTACAATTATCATTAAAAATTTACAAATAGCTTTACGTGATCATGTTTAATTTTCAGTTATGGCTCAGCTAACAATCCGTCTGGAAATGCGCCAAAACCGACAATTGTAATTTTCACTTGATAATTAATATTTTTACGTGTTAAATGTACATATATCGTTGATATTTGTAATTATCCCATTATGTTTGTAATTATCAGGTTTTGGCGCTAGTAAGCCGTCATATATATGTGAATTAAAACAGAAATGAGAAAGATTTCTCTTATATAGCGCACTTACAAGCTCAGAGAACTTCTCAAAGCACGCGTACTGGCCCGTAATATCCAGCAATCACACAATAGTTTGCTGAAGTCAGGATTTGAACTCACGTCGAATTACACAGAATCACGTGTTATTTACCATGATCATCGATACCTGTAAATGCAAGTTTTGACGCTAGAAAGCCGCCTTAGCCAGAATTAAGCATGATCACGTAAAAATTGTAATTATAAAGTGAAAGTTGTCATTATGTGATAATGACAGTTCTTGGTTTGGGCGCATTTCCAGTCGGATTGGTAGAGCCAAAACTGAAAATTATACATGATCCTTTGATAATTGTAATTATCCCATCAGGGTTTGGCGCTGGACCTAAAGCAATAACCATGAAATGTAATGTAATAGCGCTAGTAGACCGTCATGAGAACTCATGTAAATGTTCATTGTTCAAGCAAATAGTGGGTCTACCTAACGTGGGGATTATGGAGGATAAAATTTTGTTCTCTAGCTGTAGCACTAACTTATAATTAAGCTAACCGTCCTCTCCCCAGACTGCAAAACTAACCTTTAGCCTACTCCAAACCCCTTGGGGTCATGAGCAATCTTGCCACTGTAGATTGTTCAAACCTATAAAGGGAAAAGTGAAAGCCCCAGTTGAAAACCTGTCTTTCCTTTGTAGGCAAGACAGATTCACTGCGGCAACAGTACCCCCGTTGGAGTGCCGGGGGTTTTCAGTATAAATAGTATCCCCACTTTATGGAAATTTAGTGCTTTAAATTCCCACTGTCGCTGTCTTCCTCATTTACTCTTTCCTATTCCTGCTCTGTCCTATCACCCTGCTATACTATCTTCTTCTTCGCTAGATCAATGACCTACCTTTTTTCTTGAAAACTCTTCCTGGACAAGACTCCTTGTTTGTGTATGAGGTCTGCTGGATCAGCTTGGGAGTGTTGGACGCTTTCTGCCGGGTGGTCACTAGGGCTTCCTATGATTGTATTATTTAGCAATGTAGGCATTTTATATGTATGTGTTTTGTTGATGATTTATAATGATGTTTGTATTCTATTTTGTTTTTGTAACCAGGGGTTTGAGTAGTTGGGGGTAAAGCCTCAGGCGTCCCCTGCGTGGGATGTCTTTATTGTAAAGTGACTGGCCAGTGGAGGGCATTCAATTTTCCCACTAGGGTTGTTTCGGCAGATCTTTTATGCGGATTGGGGGTTGTCCGGTCCTGATTTGGCTCGGAAGAGTCCGCTGGACCTAAAGCAAAAATCAATCAATCAATCAATCAATCAAAAGCCTACTCCAACGCTATGCAGATTAACCCAAACGTACCGGTTATTATACTTGCCGGCCAATTAAGTTGCCAATTGTCCAATAAGTCAGCTAGCTATTTGTAATCTCCCTGTTAGGTTCACGTGACCGATAAATCGTCTCTTTAAGGTATTAACACTGACTAGGAATACAGGTCAGGGGTTATTATTTATAAGTATGGACCGTTACCGTAATCATTATTTAATCAGTGAAGTCATAATTATTTAATGTTCGCGACAATGTTTTTGACGTAGAAATTACGTTGTAGTAAGCAGCGCTTATCTCTAGGCCCCTTCGCGCGCGGTTAAACAACGCTCAATTACCTGTCCATAAGAGGAGCAGAGACTTAAGAGCCAAGGCTTGTATCGAGTAGTGTGTTATATCCATGCGCGTTTGTATACCTTGAAACTTTCAGAGAAGAAGGAGCTGGTAAAGGAGGAAGTTGTCGGCTCCGGATAAGCTATAATAGATAGCTTAGGGACATTACACAGGTTATTATAGGTGCCTGTAACGGATCTTCTATTTCAAACACAGCCTATGTGTGCAATCTACCGCTTGGCTAATGAAGATTCACTACAGGCACGCATCTTATGATATGCCTCTGTGGCAAGTCAAGTCAAGTCAAGTCAAAAGCGCTTTATTCCATAAAATCCCTTGGGGCACGTGGATACAATACAAATGAATAAAAATAAAATGTAAACAAAGAATAATAATGGAAAGCATGAAATGTGTGGAGAGAGAGAGAGAGATGTGAATACCTCCTCCCTCTCCCCCTATTTCCTACCCCTCCCCTCTTCCATTCATCCATTTGCCGGGTGGTCGGCAGTTAGTGGTTTTTGTATCATCAAGTAATAAGCTGGGTGAAGGTAAGGTTTGTAAACAATCTAATATCCATATTATAGAACCTGCATGTATAGGCGCATATCGCACAGGATAGCTAGGGCGATCACTGCATGCGGATCGCTTGTCTAAACTATAACATTGTAGCAATGATAAAACAATGTATATCAAAAAACAAGGTATATAGTTCTAGAGCTGCCACTGTCTATGCTGTAGACTACACTTTTTAACACCGAACGACTCAGTTCATGGCTCATGCAAACAGCCACTAAGTGCTATACCCCCGGCAAGGGGTGAAAGAAAAAGGGGGAGGGTTTAGGGTGTACATCATATTCAAACTAATCCAGAATTGTTTTCATGAAAGAAGACAAATTCCTTTTCGCCGTACTTTCTCAATTTGACTGAATTTGTTTTAAATAAATATTTTAATCTACAAAAATCTCACTTGATTTGAGTTTGATCAGTGTACGTGTAGGGCTTCCGTTTAAAACGTGTAAACGTATTCATATGAAAAAAAAAAAAAACGTTGTCCAAACGACGTTATACATTTATTCAATATATAAGGTGATACGCCACAGCATACGTTAATTCTAGATTCAGAGTAGACATGCGTTTTATCGCGTTCCCTCTTTCATGGAGTGCGTTATAAGACCTATGGAAATTACAGACATCTTCATGGCACAGCAATAAATTTACTTACCATGCAGAAAGAATGACATTTGGGTTAAACATAAAATTTATTCAACAATCCAGATAATAATACAAGGCAAAACATCACGGCGCACAAAAGCACAAGGCTTAAATGGTAAAAGGTAAAGGTGGCCCCATAGCCTTGTGGCCGTAGGGGAGCATGATGTTGGAGATCACACTTATCTTGGGCCAGCGTACTGAGGGTGATGCCCATCTCTCTCCCTCGGTGCTTTACCTTCCCCACCCTTAAGAGAGTAGGTACTCAGTCACAGTTGAGTCACCTGGGGGCGTTGTTAGTTTTGATTGATTGATTGATTGTTGCTTTAGGTCCAGCGGACTCTTCCGAGCCAAATCTGGACCGGACAACCCCCAATCCGCATAAAAGATCTGCTGAAACAACCCTAGTGGGAAAATTGAATGCCATCCACCGGCCAGTCACTTTACAATAAAGACATCCCACGCAGGGGACGGCTGAGGCTTTACCCCAACTACTCGAACCCCCGGTTACAAAAACAAAATAGAATACAAACATCATTATAAATCATCAACAAAACACATGCATATAAAATGCCTATAGTGCTAAATAATAACATCATAGGAAGCCCTAGTGACCACCCGGCAGAAAGCGTCCAACACTCCCAAGCTGATCCAACAGACCTCATACACAAACAAGGAGTCTTGTCCAGGAAGAGTTTTCAAGAAAAAAGGTAGGTCATTGATCTAGCGAAGAAGAAGAGGGGGTACTGTTGCCGCAGTGAATTGGTTTCAACTGGGGCTTTCACTTTTCCCTTTATAGGTTAGAACAATCTACAGTGGCAAGATTGCTCATGACCCCAAGGGGTCGTTGTTATTTGTCGCTTCACGTTTTGCGGTCACCCATCCAAGTGATAACCGCACTGGACGGTGCTTAACTTGCGACACAGTAGCGAGTGCTTTAACCACTGTTTATTGTTGTTCTGCTGTCCTTTATCGTCTTGTAACATTTATATGTGGCACCACGTGTGAATTTCTCTTTGATTGAGATAATAAAGTGATCGTATTCGTATTCATCCTACCATTTTGACGTGGTCCTGATAGGATTTTTAACTCAACCTGCACCTGGGGGGGGGGGGGGGGGGGGCTTTTAACGAAATTTCTTAATTCATAATAACCTCTTAAACGATTGTCCCCTTTATGCAATGTGTCGGGGACTATCACCGTAACGAACGAACGAAATTAGAGGATCAAAGTTAAAAAGCGAAGTATGGTGAAAGTCGTTCAAAATAAAATGTGAATAACGGTTGCATGCACTACGTATACAGTTCAAATCAATGCAGGCCAGATTTTGCATCCAAGTGTACTCTTAGCTAATGGAGGGCTGAAGGTCGTGATCAAAGTGAGAAAGACGTCGGGGAGGGGGGGGGGGGATTGGAGGGGGAGGGACGTGGTAGTGCTGTATTGTGTAAGTCATTACTCATTGAGGTTACGTAATGTTTCGATGGCACTGATTATGTGTGCAATGTTGTGTGCCTATGTTTAAGCACTGTATGTTTAATAAAATGATTTTTGCTCCCTGAAGCAGGCTGCTAATTCGTATACACTTGTTGAAATGTTTTCAAATGAACTTATAATAATTTTATGGTCGACATGTCGATCATAGGCCTACAAATAAAGTCGTTCAGCTTAGCCAATCGGCACACTGCTCTTTGCTTTGCATAACGTGAAGGTCATGTTGTGTCAAGTTGAACCAATCAAAACCTGTTTGACCAGTCATGTGACTCTCTTGTATAACATGTCTTTTTTGTAAGGCAGGCACAAGGAAAGGAAGAAGAGGTGCAGTTGTGATGAAGTTTGAGGGGATTTTAAGTAAACATGGTGGATCTTGCGAGACAAGCATTCAGCACGAGGAACTGGGAACTTGCTGCTGAAATCTACGAGCGAAAGATCAAAGAAGACGGCCCCAATGCTGAGTTGTTCCTCGGTCTAGCAAACAGCTTCGCTCGTTGTGGCCAATTTAGGAGAGCTTTTCAAGCTTACACAAACGCTTACAGACTTGGAAGAATATCGCACGACAAATTGAAACATTTGGTTATAGCACTAATAGAGAATTTAAGTCAAGATTGTGGGAGTGCTTCCAGCCAAACTGCCTCGATGAACAAAAGCTGTATGTTTACTTGTGTGTTGTGTCGTGGGCTTTTTCAAGACCCTGTGACCATCAAGTGTGGTCACACATTTTGTCGCAAATGTTTGGAGCGTGATCGATCAAACACATGCAAAGTGTGTGGAAGTGTGCACCTCAAACTAACTTTCAACTACCGGACTACAGTAGTGCTATCGGGCCTTATAAGCAAGTGGTTTCCTGCCAGTTGCGGGGCAGCCGCTCTCAAAGCCGAAGGGAACAAATGCTTCGACAGCAGCGATTTCGCGGGTGCAATCCAACACTACACGAACGCCATATCGTTATGTAAGTATGGTCTTTCAGTTTCAGTTAGACGTTTTCATTTATTCTGTATGTTTATTACATTAATATGACTCAAATGCGAACTAGACTATCCCTTTTTGGCCATGTTCTATTCACCACAGTGGTCAAACAAAGCGGAGATAAAAATAAGACGCTTGTGTAACTGTGTGACCTGACCTACGTCAAGCGCATTATACAACGTGCCCTATCCTAAGTTGTTGTTTTTTTTATACCGCAAGAATGCAGAGTCCCGCGTTTTTAACCCCTAAAATCGATTGAGGGTATACATTGTTTGATCGAAAGAAAAAAAGGACAGAGTTTAGAAGATTGTAATTAGTTGAAAGATTTGACTCCAGTGCCAGTGGTTTGCAACCGAAATGTAGGGAGAGGATGGGGGATGGGTGGGTATTTAGTCAAGGTTATTTTTAGCTGGCCCTGTTTTTGGACGAGATAGGCCTTGCCTACTTTTATGCAGCCTACTATTATTCTACTTTTACATGTACGTCAACTTGTTGCTTTCTAAAAAAAAAGTAATAATACAAGTGACACACACACACACACCCACACACACATACGTTTAAAAGATGGGAAATGAGGCGTTGTCCAAAACACGCATAAGTGAGGCGGGGATGTTTCTGGTTCCAAAATCCGATGTATTGCTGTGACAGCCCTCATATTTTTTTTTTAAACACTTGTACTGTTGATGGTTAAAGAGGTATAAAATAAACTCGATTTTTAGGTTTAAAAAAAAATTGAGGTGATTTACGAAAGTGGGGTGAAGTTAAACACAGCTTACCTATCAACAGTTGAAAATGAGGTGATGTATCTAAAACAACCATAAGTGATGAATATTGTAAACTGTGTGTAACTTCACCCCACTTCTGTAAGTATGTGTACGTGTTGGTAGGGAGTGGTTAATGAGCTACAAAATAAATTTGATGTTTAAGTTTAAAAGAAAATTAGGCGATTTACAGAAGTGGGGCTAAATTAAACAGCTTAGCTCCTACACAACTGAAAATGAGGTGATGTAATGACTTCGGATGATAGTATAAACCGAGGTCTTGTCTTTGCACGCACGCATTCCATCGCAGGGACAAGAGAGAGTCTGCGCACATAATCGCTATGTGAGACAAAACCCAAGCTGATGAGGACCTCTTGTTTCCTTCTTTTGGTATAAATATTACACATTAATTACGTACGTAATTGTTGTTTTAGTCACAGCCGGATCTGTCGAGCCAAATTAGGACCACATAGGCTAATGTTCATTTATTTTCTGACAGTTTGTCGGATTTTTTATCACGTGTTTTAAGCTATTGAAACATTTTTATTTGATTGTTCGCAATTTCTGATGTGAAAATAAATGCAAAGGAAAGCTTACAACAATTGGTGTTGGGTGACTTTGTTGAAATAAATAAAACTATGTATTCTGTAATATCTTTACTTCTTTAGTATGAGATTACATACACACACAATACGAAAATATTGTCAGTAATAAAGAATGAAACGTCAATGATGAAGAAGGAAAACACACTAAATAAAACTGAAGACAGTAAAAAAAGATCTCTTAAAAATGTTTTTTTTTTTGTACACATGAAGTAATCACAATATTTACAAGCATACTTCTTGTCCCATTTTCTCAGCTTTTTTGTTTGAGACACAACAATAGCACTCGTACCTGACTCAAAGGTGAAAAAAGACCTGCTACAGAGCGTACAATTCTTAAAGAGCCCTGGGGACACTGACTGATCCACACAGATCTGTTGGGTTGCTTACTTCAACAAGGGTCTGCACTCTACACCCTTCAAATTTATAAGAAACACTGTTCACACCTGAGGAAGAGTAATTTCCAGATAAGAATGCAGCCACTCCTCATCTGAATTTGCATTTTCAAGACCTCTTCATCTGCAGACAGCTGGTATTCGTGATCGTGTCCACAAATCTTCTCCGTGTCACATGGCTTTTTGGAAACGTTACGAAACAAATTGTTTCATCAGATTATAACATGCTGACCTGTTTCCAGTTATCTAGCTCTTGTAAAATATATATAATGACCATCCTACTAAATCCAAGGGTAAATAAAGATAAGCTGCGATGATGGCGTCAGCCCTTCCGTTGATTCACCACCCTCAGATTACAAGAAATTGAATGAGTAAGAAAACATGGGAGAAATATTCCTAAGACCTAACAATAGACGACTGAAAAGTAAAGGAAAGAGTGATTGAAAAGCTCCCCAGAAAACAGTCTTGTCATCTTTTGTGCCTTTGATGCGCTTCAAAAGACATGCGATTAAAAGGGGGAGCATGTCTGTTTTCCCAGGTCTCTATTCCCTCAGGTCTATGTTCTCCTTATTATATTCGTGTTTATACAGTAACTGGTGTCTAATAAATTCATATATTGCTACTATTTCCATATGTAATCCCACACACTCACACACATATACAAACACACACCTGCACACGCATGAGTGTTTAAAATCACATAAATGGGGCGAGTGTGGTAGTCAAAAGCATCCAAAGTGGGGCGAAACAAGTTGTGGGGCGAAATTTTTTCACCCCATTTCTTTTTGGCGCCTAAACACGCTCATCACAAAGCCAATTGTGAGCGTTTTTTAGGCCAACTTGAATGACCTCACTTATAAAACCTTACACGCTTTACGGTTAATACTTCACACCACTTTTCTTTTTATGTTCCAAATCAGGAAGACATACATTTTTGAAGCTATAATTAAATTTATTATCTTTCAAAATGTTGAAAGCATAGCTGAAATGTGAATAAAGGAATCTTGTTAATACACTGGCTTGGAGATCTGGAGTAAGCCAACCTAACTTTCAATGATTAATAATACGTCACCTCATTTATGATGTTTTAAATGTGTATCCGCAGGCATAATAAACAATGTCGTATGTAAAAATTCATGGGGAACAAAGACTGGGGAATATAGGTCTGGTCGAACATCAACCTGCAAAATCTTGGGGGAACACAAAGCTGTGGGAATTACAGACATGGAGAGACATATGCCTAGCTTGAGCGGATTATAGACCTGGAGGACCCCAGGGCTGACCCCAGTAAAACAGTGCTCGCTGAGAAGGATTGAAGTTTCCCCTATATGGGCTGTGTATCTAAAGTTTGGAAGTGTTCGGACACGCCCCTCCCCACACCCTTGATAATAAGATCAACAACATGTTCCATTCTTGTAATATAATGTACACTATTCATGAGTTAGTTTATTACTGCTGACGACGCATTTAGTGAAATCCATGTATAGGCAATTGTTTAATCTGCTGTGTTTTATCTCTGTCAATCTTTTGACTTATCTGTCTAAAACACAGGATAATGTTGATTAGTATGTAACTCGCACACACCCACTCGTGCGCAGAGAGGATGAGAGAGAAATAAGGGTTTGATATTAACAAGGCCTTGTTTACTATTACTACTAAAACCGTTCCCTAACACACCACACACGCACGCAAAGAGAGAGAGAGAGAGAGAGAGAGAGAGAGAGAGAGAGAGAGAGAGAAAGAGAGAGAGAGAGAGAGAGAAAGAGAGAGAGAGAGAGAGAGAGAAAGAGAGAGAGAGAGAGAGAAAGAGAGAGAGAGAGAGAGAGAGAGGAGGTGGATAATAAGAGAGGGGTTGAGAGAAAGCGATGGTGATAGAGATGAAAATGGGGTAGGAGAGAGAGAGGGAGAGAGGGAGGGGGGAGGGGGATGATATGAGAGGGGTTGATAGAGAAAGCATTGGCGATAGAGAGGAAAAGGGGGTAGGTAAGAGAGAGAGAGAGAGAGAGAGAGAGAGAGAATAATAATAATATAACTATAAATTATATGATTTGAAAAGAACACGCATGTTTATTAAATAAAAATATCTTACAAAATCTATGGCGTGAACTCAAATGAGTACAAAACTCCAAAAATATGTAATGATTCAACAGCAGGTGAGAGCGAATCCCCTACGTTACAAAATACTCCTTTGTTTAAAAAAATACACATTGGGTACCTAATATGTAATGAACTCAATAACAGAAGTTTCATAAAGTCACACACTTGGCTTACAAAACAAAAGTGTAAATAAATTAACACTAACCAGAAGTGGAGTTACAAACTTTGCTAACAAAATAGGTGTCATGAAAACAATAAACTAAATGATAACCCGTGTAATCAATTGAAATTGTTAGATACATGCATATAGTCTTACTACAAGTTCATATGCATACAAAATCAAACAAAATCAAAACTTATTTTTTTAAAGACGAGATCGCAAACACACATGAATTAATCCCAATCCATTAATCCTATGAAAACAGAAACATCTGAGTAGTCAGTATGTGGCAGAGAGAGAGAGAGAGAGAGAGAGAGAGAGAGAGAGAGAGAGAGAGAGAGAGAGAGAGAGAGAGAGAGAATAATAAAACTATAAATTATATGATGTAAAAAGAACACATGTTTATGAAATAAAAATATCTGACAAAATCTATGGCATGAACTCAAATGAGTACAAAATTCCAAAAATATGTAATGATTCAACAGTAGGCGTGAGCGAATCTCCTACATTACATAATACTCCTTTGTTTCACAAAAATACACACATTGGGTACACAATGTGTAATGAACTCAATAACAGAAATTTCATGAAGTCACACACTTGGCTTACAAAACAAAAGTGTAAATAAATTAACACTAACCAGAAGTGGGGTTACAAACTTTGCTAACAAAATAAGTGTCATGAAAACAATAAACTAAATTATAACCCCTGTAATCAATTGAAATTGTTAGATACATGCATATCTTACGACAAGTTCACATGTATAGAAAATCAAACAAAATCAAAACATTTTTTTAAAGACGAGAAAACAGGAGAGAGGCGGGTTTGCAAACACACATGAATTAACCTCAATCCATTAATCCTATGAAAACAAAAACATCTGTGTGTGTCAGCATGTGGGGGGAGAGAGAGAGAGAGAGAGAGAGAGAGAGAGAGAGAGACAGAGAGAGACAGAGAGAGCGAGAGACAGAGAGAGAGAGAGAGACAGACAGAGAGAGAGAGAGAAAGAGAGAGAGCGAGAGACAGAGACAGACAGACAGACAGAGAGAGAAAGAGAGAGAGAGAAGTGGAGGAAGGGGATAGGGAGATAAAGCAGGTACTATAACTATAAATTGTATGATGTGAGCTAACATGTTGATTTTTATAAAAATCCTATGAAAATATTCATTTGTGTGAGAGAGCGAGCAAGAGAGAAAGCGAGAGAGAGAGAGAGAGAGAGACAGAGACAGAGAGAGAAAGACACAGTCCCTGAGGGGAGTGGATTAGAGAGAGAGGATGTGAGAGAGAGATGGCGATAGAGGAAGAGGGAGTACAGAGATAGTGGGAGAGAGAGTTAGTCATTGTTTATAGGGTCCAGCGGACTGCAAGGACCTGAATCAGGACCACAACTTGGTTGAAAGAGGGTTCGAACATGATCCGTATAAAAAATCTGCTGAAACAACCCTAGTGGTAAAACTGAAGGCACTACACCAGCTTGTAACTTTACAATAAAGGCATCCCATGCAGGGGCCGATGAGGCAATACTCTACATTATCAAAGCCCCGTTTGCAAAAAACAAAATAGAATATAAACATCATTATAAAATATCAACAAAACACATACAATAAAATGCCTACACTGCTAAATAATAATATCATAAGAAGCCCTAGTGACCATTTGGCAATATTCCCAAGCTGACCCAACAGACCTCATACAAATACGGAGTTTTGGAAGAGTTTTCAATAAAAAAAAAAGGAAGGTGACTGGTCTAGCGAAGAAGATAATATAGTACATTGATAGAACAGAGTAGGAATGAGAAAGAACGAAGGAGAAAGATAGCGACAGTAGGAATTTAAAGCACTACTTTTCCATAAACCCCCTGGCACCTCCACGGGGAGAATCATCCAAGTTGCTCAAGGCCTTTTGGTAAACCGAAAAGGAGCCTCACTTCAATTTAGACCCACACTATCCCTCTCCACCCCACCCCCTAATTACCTCTCCATCTGAGCATCGAACTCTTACAATATGTATTACAATTGATGCATATAAATCAAAGCTAATATTAACAGCTGAAAGAAAAGTTATCATTCTGCACTGTGGTGTCAATTGATATAATATTATATTGACAATTAAACATCAATAACACTAACAGGTTTTTAGATTTACAGACAATAATTTATAAGAGTTTACATTCAATCATACATGTACAAACACATGCAAAAATCTGTCACCCAAGTTTCTTATTCAACAGTGCTTAACTCGTGCTTCTGGACTGCTCAATTCATATAACACATGTAAGCTATAATGGAAAAGCCCATATGACTCGCAAGCCCCTAGTGGCCTTGACCTTAGAGTGTGGCTGACCAACCCTGCACAGTTGGTGTGTCTCTTTAATATCTATCATTCGTCAAACAATTATAAATCCATCATCAATAACTTAGGAAAATGTGAAATTGTGTGGAAAATTGTCTTTGTTTTAAAATAACATTTGTTGACCTTGTAGTGAGGTCATTCAATCGGTGATCATTGTCGAGCTCTCAGTGCTATACACCATGTTTTGTTATTGTAGATAAAATAGGTTCAAAGGGGGTAATTTAGCCAACTGCAAGTTTTGCACAGTCGGACAGAACACAGACAAATGGATAAACTGACAGACGGCCAGATTTAAAAAAGAAATTGGGGAAGGAGGAGGAGGGTGTGGACTATTTACTTTGTGCAGAGTTGCAAGCATTTGGAACATTTTGATTTTTTGGTGAGTATATATAGACATTGCTATGCCTGCGAGTCAAAAAATTAAAAAAAAGAACAATATCCCAGCATGATCAGATTTCAAAATCAACTATAAACAAGCCTTTGGCACTGAAAGTACACCACTGACTCCTCAGACATTTAGGTTTTTCCCTAAAAACTAAAAAAAAAAACACAACTCTTTTCTTGGACAGAAGCACTGGAAATCTTCGCACAGTAACGTTTAGATGAACTAAGTTCCCAAGCAATGTAAAGATTAGTACAAAGACTGTTTTCTCTGCTTTTGAATGATATTGTAAACAAAGAACTTTACATTTTTCCAAGTTCTGTTTGAAAGCACATCTTCTTTGTCTATTGCTGCCTGTGCTTCACATTGTTTGGGCACTTTGTTCATTGTGATGCACCCGTTGAGCTGTCTATAAATAGCAGCTTTTTCTTTGGCATCCCAAGGCTGTTTTTTGACTGTCTTTTTTGAGAGCTTACCACCTGAGACAGACATATTATGTTTGGGTGGCAGTTTTTTTGTCATGTGAATCTCATCTTCTGAACCGAGAACTTTTTCAAGCCTTCTTTTGTGCTGAGATGACGGTGATTGCGCCATCTGAAAGTCACCTCCTGAACTCGCATCTTCTTC
This sequence comes from Oncomelania hupensis, assembly GCA_036898135.1. Taxonomy (NCBI): domain Eukaryota; kingdom Metazoa; phylum Mollusca; class Gastropoda; order Littorinimorpha; family Pomatiopsidae; genus Oncomelania; species Oncomelania hupensis. Next base: position 47,802,200 of record CM072518.1, on the reverse strand, counting down.
AGGTCTTTCTATGATTTGAGGTGCTTGTTGTTCTGTTATCTCTATTTCATTTTCATCTTCTGAACTGACCTGTTTTTCCTCAAGATCACCAACAAGGGTTTCGTCCATTACATTTGCTCCGTTGTCCATAATTTCTTCTTCAATGCATTCCACTGAGAGGCGGGCTCCTCTGTTTGCTGCCAAGAGTATTTTGGCAACTTTGGTTTTTTGGAGGAGGTCAAGTGGAAGCCGGTAACAATCTCTATGTACTCGAATGTCATGATCTAAAAACTTTGCCAACATGTCCTGATCGTTATCTGTAATCTCCATGGCCTGAGAGATGGTTGCCAGCTGCTTGCGCATGCATGTCCAGGTAAAAATAGCCGGGTTTTCAACTTGTGCTTCTTTTGCGAAACGCTGAATGACATCACAGCCCCTGATTGGCCTTTCACCTGTCTTGGAAGCAAACAAATACGGACTGTGAATGCTGTGCTTGTCTCTCAGCACTTTGATCTTCTGAATATCTTCTTGCATTGCTGGGGTCAGCAAAATGGCAACTCTCCTGCCAAATTTGCCTCGGATTTCAATTCGGTCCAGAAATTTAGCAAGCTTTTTCTCTACAGGACTCAGACTTTGTTCAATTTGAGGATCAATTTCCACCGTTTTGGCTAAAGCCTGTTCATAATCTTTCACCTTCATTCTTTGAACTTCTCCTCCTCTCTTTCTGTTCAAAAGAGAGATCTGACACAACAGCCTTTGCGCAAGTTCACTATAGTCTTCCGATCCTACATTTTCTTCCCTCTGCTTCTTCAAATACAGGTACAGTTTCTGTACATCCTCACAAGTGGGCAGCAATTTTGGGGCATTGAATTTTGCAGTCTCCATCGACTGTCGTGCACAAGCAGAGACAAAGTCGTTCCAGTCACCTGTGAAAGCCACATCAAAAGCCTCTGTTTGAGTCTTCAATTCATCATCTCTGTTCTTGGCCGCCTCCGATCTCAGAATATCGTTGCACCGTTTTAAAGAATAGCCAATTTTTAGGGCTTTAGATCCTAGGGCAAATTTGTTTGTGCTGAAATCAAACTGGCAGACTTCTTTCACAGCTTGGACCAAGATGTTAAAGTTTTGGGGATTCATTGCTTGCATCAGAGTCCTTATCTGTGTGCCTTCTTTCTGTTTCAGTCTGTGGACAAGTTGTGCGAGGTTTCGCATTCGCCCACTAATGTGGTTTGGCGTGTGCTCTTCAACATCCTTCTTCAGAAACAGTCGCTCTCCATATTTCAAGATCAACGAATCTTTCATGATAATATCTTTGACTTCATCGCTCTTCATTTTGAAAATCACTCTCCTGAAGAACAGTTTGTTCAAAGTTTGAACACCAGGTGTGAGCAAAACACCTTCCATTACAGCCGACGTTCCCTTCTTTGGTACTGAAACATTGCGCATTTTCCCACATTTTTTAATATGCTGCCCCAATAATCTTTTTAAGTACATTCCTTTGCAAACCATACATGGCACCAACTCTGTGATTTTCCTTTCACATTTTCCAGTTCTGTACCTCGGAATAACTACTCCCTTCTGGCACTGAAGCACTGAATAGTTGTGCTGAAAATCTCCTTCATTTAGTAGGATACCCCATGCCATTCTTCTTTCTTGTGACCCTTTCTTCATGGCCAGAATATTTGCCACTTCACTTTTATCCTTATGTTTCCTTTCTAAATGATCACTCATCTTGATAACATGTTTCTGACAATATTTACAAGCATGCTTCTTGTCCCATTTTTTCCTCATTTTTGTCTGAGAAACAAGAACAGCACTCGTACCTGAAGAAAGCTCTGCTTCAGCGGGATTATCTCCTAAAGAGTTCTCGCAAGTTTCACTGACTGACTCACCCAGATCTGTTACTTCTACAAGGGTCTGCACTCTACACCCGGACCCTTCACTGTTCTCACCCGAGGAAGATTCATTTTCAGAAGGCAGCCACTCCTCATCTGAGCTTGCATTTGTGAAGATTTCGTCACCCTCGTCATCATGTCCACTGGTATTCTCCGTTTCACACGACTTTCTGAAAACATAAAAAACAAATTTTTTTTTTTAAACTTTGATAAAATGCTAGACTAAGCAGTCAGTAAAATGGTTAAAGTGTATAGTGTTTTTTGTTTGAAAGCTGAAAAAATATGGAATAAGAGATAAACAGTTAATAATAGCAATAATAATACCCAGACTCTTGAACGTTGAGTTATTTCTGAGGTTTTATTATTTCTCGAATCCAGTGCATGAACGAACTTAAAAGCCGACTTAGACTTAAGTAGCATGTTTTAGTGAAGCGTTAAGTCTAAGTCGGCTTTTAAGTTCGTTCATGCACGCCAGCGGGTGTATGCAAGCTAGTCGCTTGATCTTCCCAGTTGTGACGTCACTCTCTAACTAATGACGTCTAATTATTATGACGTGGCATGCACTAGTTCTCGTTACATCTCCCTCTTTCAGTATCAAAAAATGATCAACCAGAACAAACATGTCGAACAGCAATAAAACTTGGTTAGGAAAGCGAACAGGGACTTAGTTGGGAAAGCGGACAGGGGCTTTCACTGTTCTGCCACTACGGGTAGTGCGGGCGCCAGGAAGCACAGGGGAAGGCGTACACACTGGGGTGTCGCCGGACACCGGGTCAGGTCGGGACAATGTGTAAGACAGTGACAGTGCGGGACGCACTGGATCACCGGACATAACATGACTCGCGGGCGCTTGCGCTTGAGGCGTCGGACCATTAATGGACTTTCTTGGCAAAGGGCGGTACGGACGAGGGCTAGAGTTTTGCTTGAAAGTAGCTGAGGGACGAATATGGCGACGGTTGCGTCTGAACACGCCAGCTGCATTCTTGATTAGGTAGGACCTCGGCGCACAGCGTTCAATCACAGTTGCTGGGCCTGACCACTGGCGCTCGTTGTCCAGCTTCTGTAGCACTTCTGTACCCGGACTGATGACGGGCAAGTCGCGCGCTCCATGACGCTTGTTAAAGTGCTTGCTGTTGTTTTCTTTTGCTTTCTGGTCATTCGCCGCCACTCGAGACGTGTCTACCTGGCGCGGTTCTAGGTTGACAGGTAATGTAGGTACCGTTGTACGTAGCTTACGACCCATAAGCAACTCAGCCGGGCTGTAGCCAGTAGATCTGGTGGGGGCCGATCTATGTGCCAAAAGCGCAAGGAACGGATCTTTTTGCGACAAGATCTTCTTTGCCTCATGGACAGCGCGCTCAGCTTCGCCAATCGCTTGGGGGTAGTGAGGGGAAGTAGTAACATGTGCAAAACCCCATTCGTCAGAGAACTTGGCGAACTCGTGAGAGACGAACTGCCGGCCGTTGTCAGTGACGACCGTTTCTGGAATGCCGTGATGGGCAAAGATGTTTTTCAATTTTCCCACCACTGTCGGGGCTGTGACGTCTGGCATGTAGGCGAGTTCCAAATACCTGGAGAAGTAGTCCACTAAGACTAAGTACTGCTTGCCGTTGTGAAAGCATAGGTCAGCGCCTACCTGCTGAAAGGGACGTTGGGGCAGTGGCGTGGTCAGCAGGGGCTCTTTGCGTTGAGACGGCTGGTGCTCCACGCAATGCTGGCAAGAGGACACGATTGCCTTGATTTCACCGCCGATGCCCGGCCACCACACGGACGACTTGGCACGTTCTTGGCATTTGGTAATACCAAGATGACCGTCGTGAATTTTCTGCAGCGTATTTTTCCTGAGACTTGTAGGCACCACGATCCTGGTGCCACGGACAAGAAGGCCGTTGTAGACGCTCAGTTCGTCACGGACACTGTACAGACCTCTCAGTTCTGGTGCAGTGTTTTTAACGTAGTCTGGCCAACCGTCGAGTGTGTACGTGATAGCCGTTTGAATCACGGAATCCTTGCGGCTCTCGTCCGCGAACTCGGACAAACGCGTGTCTGCGACTGGCCATGTCGTTTTGACGGCATCCAGGTGAGCGTCGATGTCTTCGATGAGCGCGTCTATGACTGGATGGCTGGCATCTGCTCTGTCGTGTAACGGGCTTCGGGACAGAGTGTCGGCAACAATGAGCTTCGCTCCAGGGATGTACTCGGCTGTGACATTGAAACGCATGAGGCGCATCAACATTCTCTGGCAGCGAAGAGGGGTGTCTTGCAGATCTTTGACCTTGATCACAGGCTGTGAAGTCCGTAGGCCTCGCCTCAATTACATACTATACATACTATGTATAGTATGTAATTGAGGCAAGGCCTACGGACTTCACAGCCTGTGCGTTGATCAGGGGGACCAGCGGCTTGTGGTCCGTCTGCAAGGTGAAGCTTGGTAACCCAATAAGGTATCGCTCAAACTTTTCGCATGCCCAGACACAGGCTGTGAAGTCCGTAGGCCTCGCCTCAATTACAAACTATACATATACAGGGCTTCCGATAACGCACATATGTGCGTCCCTGACCCTTTAAAGCCTTACAGGACGCACTAAAAATTCTAACTGGAAGACAGTCCGTGGGACGCACTAACCCACGCCGATCAAAATCAGACTATAGCCTCGCGAGCAGCCAGTGGCAGCCACATCTTGTCGTCTGCTAGTTCATTTTCGCCTCCGACCTTATCTCCCTTGAAAAGAACTTACGACAGGCCATTGTTTAGCTCTTTCTTCTTCCTTCCTTCTTCTTTCCCTACTCAGTTAGCATGTCGCTGTTAACGTGGCTCGGAGGCACGAAACGAAAAGAATGCGATTCAGTACAAACATCACAGGATGCCAAAGAGTCAGGAAACTATGGCGTACGAACAGGGTCAAACGCGCGATGAAAAGTATCGATGCTAAAAAGTATCGCTACTTTGCATCGCTCCGTTACGAAAGGATCGATCCTTTTCATCGCGCATTTCCGAGTTCTTCCGAATACACAGTATGCAAATTTTCCTAAAGTTTGATCGGAACTAAAGCGGAACACAAAACAGGCAATCTATTATATTTATTAATTATTTTGCTCTGCAAAGGACAATTGGAACTGCGGAATGTTACATAATACGTGTATATAATTATTCCATTAGCTTGACCGCCTCGGTAAACTTCGGAACTGCGCGATGAAACTGAGAAAAGTAGCGATACTTTCCTAAACGGATGGATCCTTATGAGAATAGTAAAGCATCGATACTTTTCATCGCGCGTTTGACCCTGTTCGTACGCCATAGGAAACACATCACAGCTGTCTTTTGTCAGTTTTCAACTTCAACCTCAATGTGATGTTGTTGTTGTTTGTAGATTATAGTCACACGACACTTTCGCATATAGGTGACTACTGGACCGATTTATACTGACACCAGCGGGCCAGTTGTTGGTAAAGGGGAAAATAATATGATCACACGTTGACCAATCCGGGATTCGAACCAGCGACCTTTCGGTTACTAGCAAGACGCTCTTACCAACTGAGCTACCCGGCCCCTTCCAATGTGATTGTTAGACTGCAAACTTTTATACCCCTCACTCTTTCTCTAGTGGGACCCTCTGACATCACTTGGGGGACCCCCTAAAATTCTCAAGAGGGGGTCCCTGAGACCCTCTATGTTAGAAAGCTATAGGAAGCCCTGATATATATGTATAGTATGTAATTGAGGCGAGGCCTACGGACTTCACAGCCTGTGGCCCAGACAGACGCAAGGCATTCCTTCTCAATCTGGGCGTATTTCTTTTCGGCGGGTGTGAGGGTTATCGAGCAAAAGGCGACGGGCTTCAGGTCGTTGTTGTGAACCTGAAGGAGAACCGCACCGATACCGTAGGAGCTGCTGTCTGCGCTGACGATTGTCGGCTTTGACAAGTCGAAGAAGGCGAGAGTAGGTGCAGACGTTAAAAGCTCTTTCACACACTGGAAGGCGTTGGCTTGTGCAGGACCCCACGTCCACGCACGATCCTTTTCCAGCAGCTGAGACACTGGACGGAGGACCGCTGCCACCAAATAATAATACCCAGACTCTAGAACGTTGAGTTATTTCTGAGGTTTTATTATTTCTCGAATCCAGCCTCACAGGACCGGGTGTATGCAAGCTAGTCGCTTGATCTTCCAAGTTGTGACGTCACTCTCTAACTAATGACGTCTAATTATTATGACGTGGCATGCACTAGTTCTCGTTACAATAGCAAACATGTGCACATACACATGACTCATCAAAATTCTAAAGATATTCCTATGCATGGGGACAGTGAAGGTGTGCTAAAGACACCCCCATAAACAGGAACAGTAAAAATGTTAGTTCGTTACTCATTGCGCATACAGCGTTCAGCAGAATGTGATGAGCCGAGTCAGGACCACTCACTAAATGCCTCATCTAGCTTTTTTACCAAAAACAATTTTTCGAAAAATCATATTTATGATCTATAAATATATGCATACAATTACAAATACAATAATTGAATTTCATGTTATGACCATCCTAACACATCCTGAGGTGACAGAGTCAGCATTTCCGCTTGATTCATCACCCTCACAAGACAAAAATGAGTACAAAAACTTGGGAGAAATATTCAAGAATAAACAGTAGACGACTGAAAAGGAAAGTAACACAAAAATACAAAGAGAAAGACCTAAAGTTCCAGAGAGTGTGGTTAAAATTTACTTTTAGTTAACCTGAGCTTACCTTAGATTAAGTTGATCGTCATCATGTCCACCGGTCTTCTCCATTTCACATGGCTTTCTGGAAACATACGAAACAAAGTTTTTCTACATGTTATAAATGCTAGACTGAGCAGTTATTTAGTAAAATGGTCAAAGTGCATTGGGGTTTTTGTTTAAAAACTGAAAAAAAATTGAAATAAGAGATGAACAGTTAATAATAGCAAAAATGCGCACATACTCATGAGTCTTCGCAATTCTAAAAATATTCCTATGCATAGGGACAGGGAATATGTAACTACACTCAGTGCTAAAGACATCCTCAGCACAGGGACAATAAAAATGTTAATTCATACTCATTACATATAAGGTTCAGCGGACTACGATGAGCCAAATCAGAACCACTCACTAAATGCGTTATCTAGCTCTTTCCAACAACAACAACAAAAAATCACATTTACATTACATTACATTATTATTGCTTTAGGTCCAGCGGACTTTTCCGAGCCAAATCAGGACCGGACAACCCCCGATCCGCATAAAAGATCTGCTGAAACAACCCTAGTGGTTAAACCGAAAGCTCTCCACCAGCCAGTCACTTTACAATAAAGACATCCCACGCAGGGGACGGCTGAGGCTTCACCCCAACTAATCGAACCCCCGTTTACAAAAACAAAATAGAATACAAACATCATTATAAATTATCAACAAAACACATACATATAAAATGCCTACATTGCTAAATAATAACATCATAGGAAGCCCTAGTGACCACCTGGCAGAAAGCGTCCAATATTCCCAAGCTGATCCAACAGACCTCATACACAAATAAGGAGTCTTATCCCGGAAGCGTTTTCAAGAAAAAAGGTAGGAGACTGGGCTAGCGAAGAAGACGATAGTATAGCAGATTGATAGAACAGAGCAGGAATGAGAAAGAGCAAATGAGAAAGACAGCGACAGTGGGAATTTAAAGCACTAAATTTCCAGAAAGTGGGGATACTATTTATACTGAAACCCCCGGCACCCCAACGGGGGTAAATCACATTTATGATCTACAAAAATATACATACAATTACATTATAAAAAAAATTTAATTTCATATTAAAACCATCCTACAACATCCAATGCGTCAACGCCAGCCTTTCCGAGTGATTCATCACCCTCACATGACAAAAATGAGTAATAAAACATGGGAGAAATATTCATTAGACTAAACAGAAGACGACTGAAAAGGAAAGTAACACAGAAATACAGGAAGATAGAAAAAAGAAAATTTGAAGGACTATATTTCCAGAAAGTGTGGTTAATATTTACTGCTAGTTAACTTGAACATACCTTTGATTCAGTTGATCGTCATCATGTCCACCGGTCTTCTCCGTTTCACATGGCTTTCTGGAAACATACGAAACAAAGTTTTTCTACATGTTATAAAATGCTAGACTGAGCAGTCATTTAGTAAACTGGTTAAAAGTGCATAGGGTGGTTTTTTTTTGAAAGCTACAAATGTGGAATAAGAGATAAATAGTTAATAGTAGCAAACATGCGCACATACTCCTGACTCCTCGCAATGCTAAAGATATTCCTATGCATGGGGACAGTGAAGATGTGACTACACTCAGTGCTAAAGACATCCTCATGCACAGGAATAGTAAAAATGTTAGTTCTTTACTCATTCCATACAGGGTTCAGCGGACTACGATGGGCCGAATCAGGACCACTTACTAAATGCATTGTCCAACTCTTTTACAAAGCAAAATAATTAATATCACGCTTATGATCTACAAACCTATAACATAACAATTACATTAGGCCAAACAGTATCCCAACCGACCCTAATTGTTTGGCCCGACCCTAAACTTTTGGAGGTTGGGGGAGAAGGGGGGGAAGGCGAAACTTGTCTTGAAAAAAAAAAAAAAGATAAAAGCCAAAAAATTTCACCCAATGCATAACAGGTTCAGAAAAAAAAAAGTAACCCTACCACCCAACCTTTTTATTTTATTTTTTACCGTAAACATATTTTCTTGGGCGTTATACAAAAATAGAATTTTATATTATTACCATCCTACCCCATCCATCGGTAAATAAAGTTAAACTGTATAAGGGCGTCAACCTCTCCATTGATTTATCCCCCTCAGATTAGAAAAATGGAAAGAAAACATGTGATACATATTCACAAGACTAAAAGTAAAACAGGTACATTAACAAATCCAGATCCAAATATTACAACATGTACAGGACTAAGCGTTAAAATGTAAATACCTCAACTCCCTTTTGTTATTGTTAAACCTTGCAGTGTCCTCTGTTCTTCGTTCTTTGATGATGTTCCTGATTAAAAAAAAGCATAGTGAGTCACGACATTTGATATTTATCGTGCACATCACTTACTTGTGATTTGAAAACTCAAACAGACACTAGGACGCTGTCAATAGTATGCCTATAACATTTGTATATTTTGATCTCAACCTCAGATGCACATAACTTGAGCATTAATAATAGAAGACAAATTCAACTAACTTAGCTCACACCCATCCCAAAAAAACTGCCATTGTGGCATCTATTTTATGTATTTAAAGTTCTTATACAGTGCTTTTTCAGCTCAAAAAGCTGCCAAACGCGCTCGCTGATACAGCCTACAGGATCTAAACCCAGCCACCTAATGTGCCAATTTGCTGCTTTGTGCAGTCAAACACTATAACCGAGCACAATCCTGAGTGACTGGGGAGAGGTGGTTGAATAGGTTGTGCATGTAGAATCAACATCAGGATCGTTATAGTTCATGCGATTGAATGCATATGTGCACATACTAGACCTTGGTTTATACTCTCATCTGAAGGAGTACGTGAGCAGCTAAGTCTTATTCCTAAGATTTATTTTTCGCTCTATGAGCGCGTTAATCAAACCCACCCCTGTTGGAACTGGAAACTTGGGCATTGAAGTGTAGCGCTCTACATCGCTACCAATAGACAACCATTGAGATGTGACTGTTTTGCATGAAGCTGCAGATTTATATCACCAAGAGGCAACAATTAGTGCAAATATCGGTCACGGTTTGTGCTTTAGGTCAGATTTATAATCGAAACCTCTCACAATAATCAATTTTTTTTATTTTGTATTTATTTCCATATTTATACTGCCATAGCCCTACCATAACCATCAAAGGCAAAGAGACAACCAGTAACTAGTAACCAAACCTTTCACTTAATAAAAGTTGTTGATTTTATTATTATTAATATATTATTATCATCATCATCATCATCATCATCATCATCATCATCTACACACTCTCCGTTTAAATAGTGACACACACACATTAATCATAGCTGTGTTCATTTGTAGAGGTCGTTTTTGCGCCAAATGCACATAAAAATTGGTGCATAAACTGCCAAATCCATGCGTGAACTGGCCCAACATTTTCCTGTCAGGATAAACAGTATGCTAATCTCTGCTGTGATGTCACAAATAGCAACTCACATCCATCCATGCATGATCAGACCTGCCAACTCCTCAGGCAAGCTGAGGGAGTACAAACAGAGGTCTAGCCTGTGTATATATGCATTCCATCACATAGATTTTAAAGATCCTGATACTGATGTCCTAGACGTGCGAGTTCCGGTTACACAAACACACCTAGCAAGCACTAGGTCATTACCCAGTCGCCCAAAGTTGTGCTCTGTTGTCTGGGCGTCAGACTAAGCGCCCAAGGCTGCACGTGGGCACCTTGTATTGGCCAGCGCCTTGAGCAGTTCCTGAATGGAAAAAGTGCTTTATAAGAACGACAAAATAAACACTGTCATACTCACTGACATACTTACTTTGATTTCAAAAACTTGAAAACCTCGGATGCTTTAACTGGCCGGCTCTGCAAGAAAAATACATAGAATGTCAGTGTTTATTTAAAAACTATGAAGGCAATTCCCTATTTTGCAAATAATGGTGATGATCAGCTATCGTTTGAATTATTTTCCTGGATGAAAGATGTTCTAGCAAAAATCAATCAGTCTAGCAGTGAATTCTCGCCTGCTGTTTCAGATTTTTGTGAATAAAATTAATTTGAATGATTAGATTTGGCACTGGACAGCAATAATAGTCTTAGTGATGATAATAGGGGTGATGTGCCACACTTTTCTCTCTTCTCTCTTCCTTGCACATCACATGAGAATATGATGTCATGCTTATTCAAAAACATACAAGATTTTTACGAAATACAAAGTGATGTACTTTATAGCAATTTATACTGAAACAATTTGAAAGGTTCATCAATCTGTTTTCAGAAATTGTATACCTGCTATCAGCTAGTGTTATGACAAGTTTTGATCTATTTCCCTGTAGATTACTCATTTATTGTAAAACAAGTTTTGATCTATTTCCTTGGAGACTATTCATTTATTGTAACTGTCAGTGTGTAAAAGATGCTCGATAAAAAAAATGACACTCTAGCAGTACATTCTAGTGTTATGACACGTTTTGATCTATTTTCTTATGTAGATTATTGTGACTGTAAAATACGCTCGATCAAAAATCATTCACTCTAGCAGTAAAATCTCGCCTGCTGTTTCGGATTTTTGTGAATACAATGAATATGAATGGTTAGATTTGGCACTGGATAGCAATAATAGTCTCAGTGATAATAATACGGGTGATGTGTCACACATTTCTTTGTTCCCACAGGTTGAGAAGTCTCGTCTTTCGTATTCCTCAATTACATACTAATTATTATACATATGTAGGAGGTCTACGAGTTTACAAAGAGGACAGAAGAGACTTCAGAGCCTGTGTTTGTTCCCAACGCTTGTCCCATATACGCTCAGAGGCCTGGGGACTTTAATTTATTAAACGAACGAAACGTTCACAGCGTTATCAAGAATAAGCATGGGAGCCAAGAAGCTGCATCAAAAGTCACTCGCTCAGTCGCTGATTTTCACGTGGAAAGCTTTCAACACTGCGGTCTTATACACATAATCTTGTTGGTAATTGGCAAACTAACTTTAGTGTCCAAACTAAATCTCTGACCAAATCGTAAAAATTGGGCAAAATAAAAATGTCCTACCTTCTCTGAGTCATCCAATGCTGCCATTTTTGCAAGGAAACGAAAAGAATACCGACGATCCTTCCCATTGGTTGAATGACGAAGGAGAAGCTTAACGATTGGCCAATCTGACAGCCCGCCAAAAGTGGTGTATGCGGGCGTGTTGGTGTGTTACTTTGGACAACAGGCAAAACTTTGATCGCATCGGCGTGTGAACTGTGTGTGTTTGGACGTTATAAAAAAAATGAGGCGATTGAGTTATTGCGTGCATCGCCTCAGAAATGACTTTTGATAAGGTATTCTAGTCTCTAAAAAAATGGGGCGAGAAAATTTCGCCCCATAATTTTTTTCGCCTCACTTTCATTGGTTTTGGCCTTCACAATCGCCCCATTTATGTCATTTTAAACACTCACACACACCCACCCACACACACACACACACACACACACAACACACACACACACACATATATATATATCAATATATATTGATTGATTGTTTGATATATAAAATATTGATTTTCCAGTAGCTATGTTTATTGGATTTTAAATTAAAATATAATGTCTCTGCATGTGTTTACGTGAGTGTGCTTCTTATTTATTTATTACTTCAATGAAGAAGACGTTATTAAAACCAACAAGAACAAGTATACATTTAAAATCAATCTCTGAATGTCGATTTTTAAAACAACAAGGCTGATAAAAGTGATATTATTATTAGTAATAAAATAATTTGTCCGCGAGTTGAATGAATGGTAAGACTAGGTATTCATTATTTACAGCAATTCATTTTCTTTCTTCTTTATTTTCAGCTGAAGCAGACCATTTGTTGTTCAGTAACCGATCTTACGCCTTCGCTTCGCTCGACCGGTATGAAGAGGCATTGCAGGATGCGGATAAAGTGATTGCCATGCGTCCAGATTGGCCAAAGGGATTTTTTCGGAGAGGGTATGCTCTATACGGGCTTGGGAAATATGAGGATGCTGTCATAGCATTTCTGCAGTGTCTGACTCTGGACAAGGATGTGCTCTGTGCCAAGGATTACCTGTCTAGGGTAGGTAGTGGTGTTGGAGTTCTTGTTTGTCGTTGCCTGTGACTCAAGATTTTAAATCGGTGTATGTTTTCTTTTAAAATTGACACAGGAGTCAAGATCGGGATATGTTCGCTATTTTATATTAACAATGGTTTGTTGTTATTATTGTTATGGTTTGCCTTCGATCCACTGTATTTGAAAGTCAGTATGAAATAATTATGAAAATGCTATAAACGTTCCAGATTAAACACATTTTTGTGTCAGTTACACACAAAATATGAAAAATGATGCAAAAATTATAGGTTCATCCTGTGGAGGTTCTCATTGTTTCGGAGTCGCTGAAGTCCAAATTATGACAAATTAGTGGCTAACTAATTACTAATAGGTCAGACAATTCAAGGTTGTGTCACGAGTTGTCTTCCTTTAAAATCTCATGCACACGCATTGTTTACTTCCTCTGTACTGTCTTGTCACTGATCACATGGTTTTTGCTTCCTCTACGAACCAAATTCTGGACTCTCCAAATTTGCAAAAGGACTCTTACATTTTGATAAGTGAGAGTGCCATGGGCTCTTATTTATTTATTTAATTTAATTTTTTTTTGGGGGGGTGGGTGGGGGGGGGAACTAATGCAAGCAAGATAAGTAGTCACAGAATGAGCTTTCTTTCTTCATGACTTGCATAATTTTAGACAGGAAAAAAGCCTAAATTTAGAGGCGGATATTGTCATCATTTTAGAGGGGAAAATGGCATAATTCTAAGCAACACTAGGGAACACATGCGATGAAAACAGGAAGCGAAGTAGTCATGAGAATGTTACTTGTTTGTCTGGCACAGGTAAAACTCACAGGTCATCTTCTGACTTACGCTATTGATTAAGGCCTCTTCCAAGTCAACTCCAGTTTATTGCATGGGACATTAAGAAATCATAATATTAACGTGGTGCATCACATTTGCAGGCATTACACAAGGTGCTGTGTCAACTGCCTCCAGACGACCCCAAGAGCCACCAGCGTCAGCAGGAATGTAACCCTACAGTGTTCCAACGTCTGCTGAACAGCAATTTCAACATGGCCACTATCCTGCCTAATATCACTGCCAACACGTTCACCAAGCTTAAGCAGATTATGGATGAAACGGTGGAGGCGGCTTCAAACTTCCAACCACCCATGGGGTCTGTCCATGCAACTGCTGGTGGAACAGCAATGGTATCCAGTAATAGTAGCGTGGCAGGACCTGCGCCGCAGTCGTATGCTAACATTGATGTGGAGGTGAGGAAAAAGGCTGATGATGAAGTCTTAGTGTGCTTATAATGCGAGTCCTTCACTCCTTGTGTGATTTTTTAAAATTTGTAGCAAACTTTTTGTGTCTTTCGAAGCTTCTGTAAACAAAATTTTCAACCTGGTAAATGGTGGATTCAAGCATTGTTTGATTGAACAGTGATGGAGAAAGTTTTTAAGCTAGGGGTATTTATACCCTCAACCAAAACATGTGGGGGTTTTCATACCCTTATTGCAAACATAAGGTGTTTTTTAATACCCCCTTTCAGTTTTTTAGGGGGTACACCAACATACGTAATAAACACTTTGCGTGGACAGTCTTTTCATCAGTTTGAGTTTCTTCAGCCGGGCCCGGTTGCGGCTCACCTTTTTCTTCTCTTACCGAGCACTCAAAGCCAAAGGCTGACAAAAATGTTTTGTTTTTTTTCCTTCATCTTGTTTTAATTTTTTTGAGCAATTAGTTTTTTCTGCTTTATTTTTCCTTTTCTGCGGCTTCTCCTCAGATCGCTGCTTGTCGGCCATGTTTAATGTTGGGTTGTTGGCAGTCTTATATAGCCAATCAAAAGCGTCGAGAAAAAATAGTGAATATTATCGTGCATATGATTGGCTGTTTCTCGGAAGCGACAGAATGAATAGGAGGGGGAGAGAGCGTGGTAGGCGGTCGCGCAGGACGCATAGGCACACGATCCAAATCGAGCGAAAGCTGTACGCACTACCAAAATAGTTGTACCTGATGATATCTCCCAGCAACTTAGCTTTACGTTTTCATACCCCTTTGGCACTGACTTTGTGCGTGTTTATACCCTTTCATTACATTTTTATTATGTGATTTCCCAACTCAGTACGTGAAACACGTACGATTGTACGTGATCTCCACTGATTGAAGTTTTGACTTCATTATTGTATTTTAGACTCGCATGCATAGCCAGCGCTTTGAGCTGCTCTTGAGCTGGAAAAGTGTTGTATAAGAATGATAAAGATGTACTCACCATCCCCCCGAATCTTCCCTCACCACCATCCCCACCACAAAACAAAACTTTCAGATTTTTTGCAAATCTGTGAGGGATGAGTCCTAAATAGCAAATATAGATTTATTTTTTGTTTGTCCCTCTGTCCACCGTCTGTTAAGGTGCAAACTTTAATGTGGCTTATTACTCAAAACCTATTTTTAATGTTGTACATCCATGAGGCCTCGAAAATTATCAGTGAATGAATTACTCACTTCAAGGTCATGACAGGGTTAACAAATGATAGTCAACTTTTTTCCTAATTTATTAATATTGAACTTATGATTCTTTTTTGCGTGATAGCTATTAATGAGACACACATACTGTACAAAGTTGGTCAACCTTGCTCCAAGGTCCAGATCATTGAAGCTGTCCCAAGTCATTTTGTATAGGTATTTTGAAGTGAACTTAACCATAAACTAAGAGAGATCAAGTCCAAACTTGTTGTATTTGGAGATAATATATTGCACGGTGGACTAATGGTAGAGCTTTGGCTTGCGGATCTGAAGGTCCCGGGTTCGAGCCCAGGCCGGGGCATTGTGTTGTGTCCTTGGGAAAGACACTTTACTCCCGTTTCCTACTCCTTCGGATGAGAGTATAAACCGAGGTCTAGTCTGTGCCGCATACATTCCATCATAACGGACTTTAAAGATCCTGACGCTCATGTCCTAGACGGGTGAGTGCCGGTGACAAGAACACACCCAGCATGCACCTAGGTCCTTCTCCCCCATCCATGGCTGCCCAGGATTGTGCTCAGTTGTCCGGGCGTCAGAACATGCGCCCAAAGGCTGCGGGTGGGCGTCTGGGGCGGCTTGAGTTAGAGCCTGTATCGGCCAGCGCCTTGAGCAGATCTTGAGCTGGAAAAGCGCTATATAAGAACAATTAAATAAATAAATAAAATATATGTTCCGTTTTTGTGTTGATCTTTATGGACAAGGTCATTTTAGGCCTCACAAAAAAACTTTAAAAATAATTATTATGGTACAATGAAATGGCTCTATATTTAACCCATAGTACTGTATACAATTACATGGGCTTATTTCATCATACAAGAGCACCAGATGTCACATGAAGGTCAAGGTCATCCCAAGGTTGTAATATTGTAAACACTTGTCACTAGTCAATATTGATGATTGAAAATATCTTAGTAGATTGTAAAGTGATTTGTAATCAAGCTGAGTTAGAATTGTGGGAACTGTGATGAGAGGTTTCCTGGTATTTAAGCAAGGATGCCTGAGCTATGAGATTCATTCATGAGAATAGAGAGAATTGAATGACAGTTTTCCCCGTCTTCTCTATTTCTTTATATGCCATTCTCGTCTTCTTTACAAAGGTCACTATTTTTTTGTGTGCATAATACAACTTTTGCTATAGTTTTTATTTGATCGTATATGAGTGTATTTATAGCCGAAGGTCAAGTTATCTCAAGGTCAAGAGTACCAAAAGATCAAACCCAGTATTATTTTGCATTTTAATGCCAACATTTCATTTTTTTCTGGGCACCATGGACTGCCAAATCCCATTTCCCGGTCTTCGGGGCAAGTAAAAAAGTTGTGGGAAAAGACAGATCAAGAAAGTCACTAAGTTAAAAACTGTGAACGTAAAACAACACAATTTGATCATCGGCACAGAGTCATGTTTACTCTAGATCTGCGTAGTAGCCTGTGGAACGCGTGTTTGACATTTTGACATAGCACTCTAATCCGATATGTTACAGCGGATTTGATTGGTCAATTGTTCAACCTTCAGCCAATGACATTGCTCATTTTATAAATCCTATCCTATCCTATACTGTCCCCAGGGTGGAGAACTTTCCGCGAATCCGCGGATTTCCGCGGAAGGCATTTGCATTTCCGAGAAAAAAATATTGAGTTCCGAGTGTGAGAAGCTGAGAGGCTACCCTTTATTGGGCATAGCGGCCAAAAGCGGCCGAAGTTCTAAACAGGCAAAACGTCCAAAAGCATCGGTATCAACCATGTGGTTATATTCTCGCGTTGTTTGAAAGATTGCGAGACTTCCGGCAATTGACTTCCGGTTTTCCTGTTGTGAAATGCGTTCGTTTTTTCGATTTTTTTTCTCCAAATTTTCTTGTGTGTGTGTCTAAAATGGATGGTTTGGATTCTTCGACTGATGAAAGGGAGTTTACAGGCTTCCATTTATTAGACATTAAAGTGAGAGAAATGGACTTGGAGTCGGAGGAAGAGATCGGTACTGACATTAGAGTTAGACAATTAGTGTCAGTAGTGTGCATGCATATGATCTTTCAGACTGGCATGAAAGTGCACTGAAGAAGAGGAGGGGGCTTGTTTGGACTTTTTAAAGCTTTTTTTTGTATACACATGGAGTAATAAAAAACAAGACATGACAAGAGAAGTATAAAAAGGTAGATAATCAAAAGAGAATTTATTTCTGTTCATTTTGCATTTTATTTCATTTAAATCTATACACTAGTCACTAATACCTAAGATGTGGTGTTTTTACTAACGTACCCCCCTAAATATCTCTAAAATTATAAAAATTCTTGCCTGTTTACAGCTAAAAAATAGACAAACGTGTGCCCAGTAAAATTGGAAATGTGGAGTTTGTGTGTAACAGTGGTGGACCTCAAACTTTGTTAGGCCTACAAATCAAGATTCTTAACTTTTTTGAAAGACATGTGAAAAATACATTCTTTTTTTTTTTGGTTGTTGTTTCTATTGATGTTTACTTTGTGCTTTTGGAATTCAGGAGAGGCCCTAAATTACTTTCAAAATTGCCTAAATTCATTTTCTTCCAGGGGGCGAATACCGGGGCTTGGCCCCTGGGCCCCGGCCGGATTTCAGAGATTTCTTGATTCAGTTGTTCTCCACCCTGTGTCCCGTAACCCGAAGGTTGTAGGGGCACCACAGATGATCGTTTAACCAGCATACTCCATCTTTCTCTGTCCTCAGTAGTAAATAGTGGAGCATATTTGATTGATCAAGTGTTCAAACGTCCGCAATGACAGCACGCCTTTTATCTCAACCTTTTGTTAAAGTGTGTTTACATTGAAAGCCAAAATGTCGTTTCTAAAATTTGGATAGGTTAGTCAAACCTTTATAATAAGCTTTTGTGTACATATATATGGGGAGGTTGAAAATATACACAGTCGCCACATGTGCATACACGTTTTTGTTACCAATTCATTGGCAACCCTTTTAGTATCATGTCGTACAGTCCCTCCGCCAATTCTGTTTTCAGTTGTTCACTAGCTGTTGTGTGTCATTGATTCACAAACTGCGTTCTGTTTTTTGTTGTTATGAAAGTCGTTTAGGTAACTAGCACGTATTGAGAAATGCTTGAGGGGCTGGGAGATTAACTTTTGCCTGGGTTATTAATCTTTGGACACTTTATTGTCCATTTTTATCAGGAATCTGCTGGTTGGGTTGACATTTCTGATTTTCATCAGCCCTGAATCATCAATTAACTGAGTTTCCTTTTTGATTTCAGGATCATGAAAACGCACAAAACTCCTCACAAGGCAGCATTGTTGAAAACCAGAGATGTAAGTTTGTTTGCGTCATATTTTTCATTGTGTATTTGTTTCTTCCTGCTGTCAAAACCCGATACAAACTGTCAATAACGATCTTTTCAGTCATTTTACTCGAAAAATCACCGCATTGGATATTAAAATGTGAATGCATTATTAAAGGAGTGAGTCATTTGATGTATGTTGTAGTTTTCTAGCTTTAAATCTCTTAACCTCATTCTATCAACAACAACAAAAAAAAGTCTGTATGTTTCCAGGCAATTCTGAACCCTTTCTGCCAGGAACTCGGCGATCAAACACCCAGGAACTTCAGCGGCAACGATCACAATCTCAATCCCCTGAGCGCTCGAGCACTGATTCACCCGGCAGTCGCAAGAGAAGCCGACTACCATCGTCTTCTCAGCCAATGAGCCCGTCTCGTTCTGTGAAATGTGCAAGTGAGTAACAAGAAAAGAGATTCTTTCGACAGATGGATTTTTCACTCATTTGTATGACTTCCATGTCATTTTTTTTTTTTTGGGTCAGTGTGAATCCTATGAAAACATTTTAGGGGTATAGATATCATAATCCAAATCTGTTCAGCAAGCAGCGACAGAAATAGAATATTTTTTTGTTCCATTCAGAAGAACAGAAATTTGGCTACACGCAGGACCAGAGTGATTCTTTAACATTCATTGAAGTATACCGGGTTCATACAAACATGGAAAGTAGTGGAGTGCCTTGAGCAGCTCTCAAGCTGGAAATGCGCTATATAAGAATAATGAAATGAATAAATAAATAAATAAATTGGTTTTCCAGGCCTGGAAAGTCATGTAAATTGCAATGCGGACGCAGAAACGCATGGACATTTTAATGAAGTGGTGAAAAGCGTTTTCATTAGTTTGTTTTCTGGACTTGGTATGACAAAGTCAGCAAAAGAGAAGTTCAAAAGGATATCAATGCCATACTCAAAGAAATTAGCATGTAAAACTAAGTAAAAGCAAAAATTTAAATGTATGACTTTGAGGTTTTGTAGAATATTTTTTGTTTATATATGTGTGGGTATGTGTTGAGCGATTCACCTGTCCTCAAAGAATAAAATTTGACATGGAAAAGCTATGGAAATCTAAGCCCATAACTCTTTATGAACCCTGTACTGTACAGGTATGTTCTCCTGATACTGTATTTAATTTTCGCATCAACATTGTCATAGCAAGCAATTCAATTCTCATTATATATAGTTATTTCAAGTTACAACCGTGTAATATTGCTTCATAAAATGTATGCTTACAGAGTCAGACAACCCTCATGATAAAAGCACTGCCTTGGACATTAAGGCAATTGATCCTTCACTGTTAAATGTGGATGACTTGGAGTGCAGTTTGTGCTATCGCCTGTTTTACGAACCCATCACCACGCCCTGTGGTCACACCTTCTGTCGAGCATGCATGGCTAGATGCCTGGACCACAAGATCAGTTGCCCAATGTGCAAATACACTTTGGCTGAAGTGAGTTGTTTTGCTTGTGGTGATTTTTAACTCTTTATTTAATTATTTAATTATTTTATCACTTTTTTTGGAGAGCTTTTCCAGCTCAAGAGCTGCTCAGAGCTTTCAGTGACCATCTGAAACATGTTGGTGGAGTGGAAAACATGAAGCTTTACAAAAAAAAAAACTGCTTCTTATTGCCTCATGTTCACGACAGGTTTATGACAGTTATCTGCAGCAACAGAAAGAGAAAAAAGAAACGGCTGTGCAATCCCAAGAGCGCAAGTCCATAATGGAGGAACTGGTTGAGCTTAAGAAGAAAAGTTTTATTTACTTAGCTCTAGAAGCATAGAACCAAGGAGATATGAAAGTAAAACTTGTACTTCCTGACCAAATGAAACGCTATGAGAAAGTCAGCCAAGAGAAGAAGAAAGTCCTTCTTGGAATTCAAAAGATATTGGTGCCCGACAACACGTGAAGGCAAATATAAAATGAATGGCTTTCAGGTATTTGTGGAATGTTTTTTGTTTGTAAGTGTATGTGTTAAGAGGTTCACTGCTCCTGAAAAAAATATAATTTCGGACATGAAAATTCATGGATATCTAGACTTGTAAATCTGTATGAACCCTGAAGGAATTACTCAAAACCTATTAAATTTATCACAATCAAACTAATGGTAGGATGGTATATAGTCATGACAGCTAGAAAACTATCAAAATCAGTATTACTTTGTTGTTTTTTTTAAAAATGTAACTGTTTCATTTAATATTTTAACAACTTTCTCGTTACTGGGCAATGATTTCATGCAGAATATTGTGTATAAGTTCTCTAAGGCGGATGAGAATTATATGGGCTTTGCTTTTGTAGTGGTTCATGTGCGGGGTTATGGTTTCAAAACAGTGGTTATGTGTTGTAGCTGTGTTGTTACCGATGATCAGCTTTTATGGGTCATAGAACCGTTGGAAATGTAAGAAAAGATCAATTGTAATGCAAGTCTTAAGTTTTAATAAGAACAGATTGAGTCTCTAATTCTCAGTATGTAATTTACCCCCTCCTCCTGTCCAGCTTCGCTTGCTATTCCCACGACCAACTTGCTAGTGATGTTTTGTTTGTGTTTGCCGTTGTTTTTTTACCTTCCAAAGTCTCGCGTGTATACATGTATAACAATAACATTTTTAAAATAAAAAAAAAATTTTTGTTTTAATGTTTCCATTTTTCACGATGTTTACAGGTCCTGGCAGAGCAAAGAACATCAGTGACAGAAGCACTACAGAACATCATCCTCACTTACTTCCATGCGGATTACCTTGAGCGGCGGAAAATCCACGAAGAGGAGATACTGGAGCTGGCCAGGATGGGTCAGGACACTCAGCACGAGATCCCTATCTTTGTTTGCACCTTGAGCGTCCCCACTGTCCTCTGCCCTCTGCACATCTTTGAGCCTCGCTACAGACTGATGGTCCGTCAGTGTATGGAGTCTGGCACGCGCCAATTTGGCATGTGCTGTGTTCATCCAGGTGATTCAGAGTGAGTATTATGACTTTCAGAGGCAAAATATTTTTCGGGTTTAGAATACGAAAATAAAAGTTAGCTGCTAACTTAGTTTTGAAGTATGGTTTGGTAGTTAGTTTAGTTGGTTTATATGCGTTTGAATGTTTCAATGTTTCTGCTTAAACTGATTATTGTGTATGTGTTAGATGTATGTGGTCTGGTACCTAAACTATGTTTTTATTGCTTTATGTTTTATTATATTGTACAGTTTCATATTCTGCGAGTTCTTTTGTGAGAGTATGGGTGTGAGTGCTTTGAGCAGACTTTTTGACTCACATGCGTAGCAATTTGAGTCTATGTACTCATCATCCCTACCAAAAATTCCCGATTTTTGCAAATCTGTTCGAGATGAATCCTTTATAGTCTAAAATTTAAATTTTAAAAAATGTTCGTCTGTCTGTGTGTCTGTCTTCCGTCTGTGTGTGCAAAAATTTTAAAGTGGCTAAGTACTTGGAACTTATTTGAACTATGACAACCAAACGTCATAAGATGGTGTATGACACCTCCATAAATGATGAATGACTTCACTTCAAGATCAAGGTAACAGGGTCAACAAATGTTAGTCAAAAAATGAAAAGTTTTCACAAAATTTCACTTTTGTTTCTAGGTTATTAATTTTGAACTTATGATTCTTTGGTGCATGATAAATATCAATGAGACACACATCCTGTGCACATTTTGTCAACCTCACATCAAGGTCACTAGAGCTGCCCAAGGTCAGTTAGTATAGGTATTTTGAAGTGACCTTAACCCTAAACTATGAGAGATATAAAGTCCAAACTTGTTGTATTTAGAGATGATAGATTGATCTTTCAAATATGTTCAGTTTTTGCGTTGATCTTAAAGGTCAGGGTTATTTTAGGCCTTGCAAAAACATTTTTAAAAATAGGTAATCGTACAATGGAACGGCTTTTTATTTAACCCATAGTATGCAATAACATTTAACCCATTTAACAACATTGGTTTATTTGATCACACATGCATGAGAGATCACATGACGGTCAAGGTCATCCCAAAGTCAAGGTCACTGAAGGTCAAGGCCATCACAAGGTCATCCTTTTTTATGGCACAATACAACTTTAGCTGTATTTTATTTGATAGTACATGAGTATATTTGAGGTCAAGGTCATCTCAATGTAAAGTCTCTGAAGAGCATAGAATGATCAACTTTGCCACCGTTTCATTTTGTTTTTTTTCTGGGCACTCATTTTCATGTTAAATATTGCAAGTTCCATTTAAGGAACATGTGAGTTATATGAGCCTTGCCCTTGTAGTTAGTTCTTAAATTGAGCTTTATAAAATAAATTATTATTATAATTATTAGGTTCAGCTTTATTAACTTGGAGATCCTCTTTCCAACCCCCTATAGCTCATTGGGTTCTAACTGAGTAAAAACAGGAGATTAAGCAGATGACCTGGAATGTTTGTTAATTTTTATCAAGGACATTATGTAAAGCAAATATTATGGCATTTCTTTCTTGTCGACAGCTTCTAGGGTCTGAGCATGCGTTCAGTTTTAGCCTTTTCACTGGCGTCGTTTATTTGAAATGATCTTTAAAACTTGTGTTTCGTTTTAAAAATAGGTTTTGTATGGTAAGAACATGGATGGCACTAGTGGCAGACTCATAATATGCGTTCAGATTTTCTTAATCAAAGAACTAGATGCAATATTGAAAATATGAGTGGTCTCTTTCTATTTCATACACTTTTGGAAGCTGTTCATCATCTTTACATTATTAATATGATTTTATTTGTTTTGCTTGCAAATTCCAAACTTCTTTTTTTTACTTCATTATTTTAAACATTGTGTCACATTTTTGTGTTTTGCAGGGAGGAATTCTCAGAATTTGGCTGCATGCTGGAAATTCGAGACGTCCACTTTTTCCCAGATGGCCGATCTTTGGTAGACACGATAGGCGGTCGCCGTTTCCGGGTTCTTAGTCGGGGAACACGCGATGGCTACAATACAGCTAAAGTCGAATTCCTAGAAGACGTCCCTATCCAAGAGTCTGAGATGAATGGTGAATTGTTTTCTTTTTCTTTTTTTTTCCTCTGTGCTGGCTGAATTTTCCTTCTTGCTAAGATTACTTTAAAAGGTAATTTTATAACGACTGTTTTGAAACTGTTGATTTTGCTGTCGCCGCCTACTAGTGTTTTATTTCAATATTATTCCAGTGAGTGAAATGGTAGGGGAATGATTTCCTGATGATGGGTATCAATGTGTGTTTGTGTGTGCAGAAATTCAGGCACTGCAGGTCGAGATCTACTCCGGGGTACAGAAGTGGTTGGACAGCCTGTATGTGGACTGCAAGCATCGCATCTCCGAAAACTTCGGTCATCTGCCTGTCATGGACCACGAAAACCTGTCCACTGCCAATGGTCCTGCCTGGGCATGGTGGTGTGTGGCCGTCCTGCCACTAGACCAGCGCATCAAGGCAACGATGCTGGGCATGAAGTCGTTCAAGGAGCGCCTTATCTACATGAAAAGGTTCGTCATTTATTTAAACTCTCGGCGGCAACAATGACTGGCCGGATTTGGCCTAGGGATGATTGGGCCACAAGGAGCTCACGTGCCCAAGGATTTCTTGTTAGCTGTAGTTTTGGGCGTAGTGGTCTTGCTCTGGTACCTGCTCCAGACACTTCAGCCGCTTTGGGCGCAGCTTCTTACTTGGACCGCCCATTGAGATTTCTGTGTATGCTTTGCAGTGACTTTGACCTGAGACTAGCCATTGTGCACCTTGTGATTGGATTGATTGCTACGGCTGAATATGTGATTGCGCAGTAATCTTAACAGAACTCTTAGGGGCAAGGGTCATGGTTATGAACAAACGTGATGGTAACATGCTTTTTTGATGTTGGACATATATTTAGCCCGTTATCTGTATCGCAAAAATGTAGACTGATCTGTTGCTCCTTCAGTTCCCCTTTCTTCTCTCTCCTGCTCCCATCCTCCCTCGTCCTCTCCCCACTTCCTTCAGTTAAAGAAAAAAAAGAAGTCGCGTTTCCTTCAGTTTAAAAAAAAAAAGAAGTCGCGTTTATATAGCACATGTTAGTGTATGTTTGTGTATGAATATTTCTTTTAATTATTGTTTGCGTGTTTATTACAAATGACTGATTGATACTGTATTGGGGGTACATGTATATAATTCTATATCATTGATATGTGTGCGTTTTACTGTATATGTGTGTGTGAAAGCTAAAAGGTGACTGGGTTGAGTGTGTTTGTGAGATAAGTGCTTTTAACTGGTATTATTATTATTATTATTATTATTATTATTATTATTATTATTATTATTATTATTATTATTATTGGCTTACATGCATTTCTGTAGAAGAAATCTGTTTACTTTACATCAATCTTAGGAATTGACACTCTAGTGAAACATGCATTACCTTGATCGATTAATTCTGGTTAGGGTAAAATTCACAAGCAGAGTTGGGGTACCAATAGTCAGATTATACAAATGTGACAGTTAACATAACAGTTTTAATCTTGATTTTGACCAATTGTTCATGTCACAGGTACAACAATTTATGGCGATTTTTATGTGCTAAGAGAGAACATTGGTGTTTTGCGTGATGTATTATTTATCTGTATTCTGTTGTCTTATGTTGTCTGTTGCATAAAGATCAAGATATCTAAATCGGTGCTATGCACTTACCCAAATGACATTCGAGCAAGTATTTGTCAGTTGAATACCCAGATTCTCTTTCTTTGTTCATCCACGTGCACTGTTAATTTTTTGAATGTATCATTTGTATGGTAGCACACTTCTTGTCCGCTACTGACTGGCTCTCCTCATTTTGCTAGATTTTTAGAAAACATTTATGCTACAAGATATATATTAATATTTAGTATAGAATGTGCTACAACTTATAATAATGTTGAATTGATGATACTCAAAGATGTTCGTTCCTGTTGTGTTATTGATGTATTGTTTTGATCCAACATTGATGTCTTGTTTACTCTTGATGAACATTCAGGGAACGCTAGATGGCTCATTTTAAAACAAAAATACATCCGAAATGTATGAACTTTTTTTTACAATAACTTGAGCATTTTTTAAATAAATGAAGCACCTTTTGCATGTAAAGGAAAAAAAAGATTTATTGAAATATGTTTTGTTTCGATTTGCAAGCAAAGTAGTCTAGATTTTGTCCATGTATTTATGTACTGTTGTGATAATTTTGCTAATATCTGCAATAGCTGTTTATTTATGTTGTGAGGTTGTTATGCTTTGTCTGTGGTAATTACACATGTGTTTAAGTATGGAATACTATAAGGTGCCCTGTGAAATTTTAGGATAACTGAAACACCACAAACTGTTAGTATGAAGGTTTAAAATTGTGTATGAATGATGTTTTGCTTGAATTGTTTCTGTGCTCAAAATCAGGCAGAGTTTGTGTTGATATGACCATTTCAATTTTAATGAAAAGAAAACAGAAAGAACTTTCAAAGACATCATTTATACATAATTTTTTACTTTTTATTTATTTTTTAAAAATATATAAAAATATATAAATGTGCATGTGTGTGTGTATGCGTGTGCATTTATTTAACAGACGGGTTAATGATTCTGACCCATGTTTTCTTCTGTAATTTTCTTCAATGGATATGGCAAATTCTAAAGAATGATTTTCATGTTGATTCCTTGTAATTGTAATATGGTAACATCAGAGTAATGCAGTGTTTCTCAACACTGCTAAACTGAACAACAAAGCTGATCTGAATCTGAATGATATTTTTGGAGATGTTTAACAGACATTTTCAGGGTGATATATTTCCACGGCATTTTGGTGATATTTGCCACACTTTGGATGTTTGCCAGACATTTTTGTAAACCTTGTGGGACTGTATGTGCTAGCTAATGGGAAAAAGATTGCTAAGACATTGTCAGCTAACGCAAACAAGGCGAGAGAGAAAAGGCAGCCAAATTTGCTGACAGCAGGGTCATATCTTTGCCAAGCGTACTGATCATGATGTCCTATGACCCTTGAGACTTTGGCAAATGCAGTGGCCCCTACTCATTCAGACAAAAGAGTATAAACTGAGATCTAGACTATGTACGCAAGCATTCCATCGCACAGACTTGAAAGATCCTGACGTGTGGCGCTCATCCCCAGGCTGTGGTTGCGAGTGCCGGATAATAAAATTCACTATGTGAACACTAGGTCTTATTCCAATTGTTTTTCATGGCACTGCCCTGTGACTTGCCCTTTTTGCTGAGAAGGTAACTCAAATTTCACCAGCTGCAATGGGTGGAAAGTATCCCAAATCCAACATTGTTTTGAGATGCAACAATTTGGATGTTGTTAACGGGTTAAGCATGTACATACACGCATTAGTTGACCGGATACTTTTGCACCGGGTTCACTGGTGTTCACCCCTTGGGGTCATGAGCAATCTTGCCACTGTAGATTGTTCTAACCTATAAAGGGAAAAGTGAAAGCCCCAGTTGAAAACCTGTCTTTCCTTTATAGGCATGACCGATTCACTGCGGCAACAGTTGGAGTGCCGGGGGTTTCAGTATAAATAGTATCCCCACTTTCTGGAAATTTAGTGCTTTAAATTCCCACTGTCGCTGTCTTCCTCATTTGCTCTTTCCCATTCCTGCTCTGTCCTATCACTCTGCTATACTATCTTCTTCTTCGCTAGATCAATGACCTACCTTTTTTCTTGAAAACTCTTCCTGGACAAGACTCCTTGTTTGTGTATGAGGTCTGTTGGATCAGCTTGGGAGTATTGGACGCTTTCTGCCGGGTGGTCACTAGGGCTTCCTATGATGTTATTATTTAGCAATATAGGCATTTTATATGTATGTGTTTTGTTGATAATTTATAATGATGTTTGTATTCTATTTTGTTTTTATAACCGGGGGTTCGAGTAGTTGGGGTAAAGCCTCAGCCGTCCCCTGCGTGGGATGTCTTTATTGTAAAGTGACTGGCCGGTGGAGGGCATTCAGTTTTCCCACTAGGGTTGTTTCAGCAGATCTTTTATGCGGATCGGGGGTTGTCCGGTCCTGATTTGGCTCGGAAGAGTCCGCTGGACCTAAAGCAACAATCAATCAATCAATCACTGGTGTTCACGACACAAGCAAAACAAATGATCAAACCCTGGAAGGAGTTGCACATGTAGTTCTCTACATAATTCAAGCTAATTATACAACAGATGTGTTTTCATTCCTTTGTCTATTCATCGGTGTTATTTAACTAGAAGTGGTTATTTGAGAACATGAAACTTAGTAGAGCTTTATCATTCTTGATTATTTGGGACTTTTTGAAGTTATGTTTCTCATTATCATTTTTTTGTGTGGTAATTTGTGTTCTCACTCTCTATTACATATTGGTCTTAGTGAATGCATTCATTATGGTCATTGTGAATGTAATCATATTCATGGTCTTAGTGAATGTAATCTATTCTATCAGTTTTTTGTCTATTAATTTAACCCTTTGAACCCTGGATTCCCCACCAATTCTGAGCCCATTCCCAATAACCCTATTCCAAACAGCAAGTACTAGAAAGAACAGTAAGCTTTGTACAGACCGCAAGACTAAGGTAAGGTTACGAGACCGGTTTATCGGTCTATCGGGGCACAGCTGTTTAAGGGCTAGACCGATATATCGGTCTTTCGGGTTCAAAGGGTTAAATGTAGTGTATCTGCACAATCTTGCATATATGTGTGTACATGTAATGACTAGCCTGTTTGGTTTGTTTGCACCCTATGTTTTTTGGTTATTTCTTTGTGTCACTTGATGTCCCTATGTTCACGAATGTAGGCTGTATATTTGTCATCATTAGTTGCTGTTGGATACTTTTTAAATACTATGTATTCTCTCATGTAGCAATTGTCTGTATTTTCCTTTAATTCTTTTTTTGTTGACCTGTTTTTATTTCCAGATACTTTGAGGGGGTGGGGGGGGGGGAAGAGAGGTGGGAATTAGAATGAGCCAAATGTTGGTCCTGGTCAGCCGGTCTGTCTGTCCATTGGACGCCATATGGCATATCTGAAGAACCAGTGAATAAACAGATATTGACCAAACTTCTTACGACCACTTCCTGTGTTAGTGGCCAGCCTCCTGTGCCCTTGAATTTGCTCTACATCAAAGGTCAAGATCGCTGGTGCCAATTCTTTGCGAAAATTCGACTAGCAAAGAGCTCTGGCTGTGCACTCGGCATAATATAATTATAGTTTGCGTTTCCAGAGTACCACAGAGGTGGTAGCTACAAGGATAGCGTTCGAGAGTTGCGTCTGCATGGTCAAGGGTTCGATACTCGGCCTGACCACATCACAATTTGTCAATGGTTGTGGTGTCTGGAAATACATTTTGTATGGCTTGCAGTACTTTGGGTTCAGTCCTTTTTTCAGACTGTCTAATAATTTATGAATCATTCATTATATAGCTTGCGTTCTTCTTCTTCATTTATTTGTGGTTGTAGTTTTAATATTTTTTCTTACATTAAGAGTGATTTTGGTTTAATTCACTCTTCCTCTCCCTCCCCTCCCCTCCCCTTCCCTCCTCCTCCCACTATTCTTCACCTGCACCCTTCCTCTTCAAATGATTTTCTCATGAATAGAATTAGCATTATTGGTAAAGATGATTTCTAATACAAATCTGTGCTCGTGACATCGGTGTTAGGAATGTTATTTTTATTTGTAAAGCAGTGGATTAGTCACAGCTAGGTTTCCTAAGCCGAAGGTTGCGGGTGCGATTCCTGTAAAAGGCGCACGTATGTGACTTAGATATGAGACTATTTTGTTCACCGAAGGTTTTCTTCAGGTACCCCAGTTCCTCCCTCCCGTGAATAATGGTATTGGATGCAGATAATATAAACATTTCAAAAATAAATATTTGTTTTCCTTTCCCTCTTTGAATAGAGATCTCCCTGCCTTTATACCACATGTTTAACTGATAGATGACCTAAAACAATAATCATGTAATGTAACTGATGTGTGCTTGGTGTGTGTGTGTGTGTCGGTGTGAAGTGAGAGGAACATGTGAGCATGTATTTTGGGACAGATTGGTGCACCTTGAGCCTGACTGATGATTTGGGGGAAAGCATGTATGTAAAATACATTATTATTATTTTTTTTTTCAATTTTAATTATTATTTTTTATTTGGAAGAATCATTTGTTTCTGAAAGAAATATGTATGTGTACCATGAACACCTCTACATATCATATCTGTGGTTGTTTCATTGCAATAGCACATGTTATTCCTATATTCAATAAGCTTGTGATTATCATTCAAATTTTTCAATCAGATATTGTATGCAAGCACGTGTGGAATACACATCTTAAAACCTGGTACACTCATTTGTAATAGATAAATAAATTCCTATTTTAGATGTAAAAAAAATGGTGATTTAGTATTGTGTAATAGAATGTATTAATTTCACAGGACATTTTGCATTTGAATTTTTCTTATCACAGGACATTTTGCATTTGAAAAGGTAACTTGCTGGTTGAGTGTTGTGGGCTATGTTAAACGTACCGGAAAGCAACCTTGTAAAGAGTTACGCTATAATTAGTATAATTAATGTATAGAGGGAGTGTGTGAAAATCTCATCTTGCTTGTTCAGGGAAGGTTCAAGGTACATTCATTCATTTTTTTTACTGAGAAGGTCAAAACTTTATAATAATTATGAATATTAATGTAATCTTTTTTATTTATTTATGTTTAATATTATAGGAACAACACTTCAAAATTATATTCCCCATTATGTGTATTACAATTACCTTGAATATCTTTTTAATATTTTGAAGCAAATCAACCAAATGTGAGTGATTGGATTTAGATTTTTATTGTAAGTGCTGGATTCATTATGTTTTCATTAAGAGTATGATTAATATAGAAGTATGATTGAATCCATTCAACATTTGTTAGAGGTATTGGCTCTAAATTGCTTCAGAGGTATTGTGGGGATCGAAAATAGAGATGGTATGACTTTTTTCTATCTTTTGGATTTGTCAGTTTTAAATTGTAGCAAGATTTTATGCAAAATGATTAATGTATTGTTATGATATGTAATACATTATAAAAAAAAAGAAAGTAATTTTCTCCTGTGCTCATTCTGTGTTTGTGTGCGGATTTGACAGTTACATTTTATATATATATATATATATATATATATATATATATATATATATATATATATATATATATATATATATATATATATATATATATATATATATATATATATATATATATATATATATATAAAATCGGAGGGGGAGGGGTTGTGCGTTGTTTGTCTTTTTCTTTTTTATTTCTTGTTTTTAATTTACTTCTGATGTTTGTTTGTTATTGCTCTTCACTCCTACACTCTAGTCTTGTATTTGTGCTGGCAAAATAAAGTTAATACATCCTTTAAATTAAAGTGTATATGTAACAATATAAATGCAAATACAGACATAGTATTTGGGACACATGTTTTTTCTTTGCCCCCTCTCCCATCCTTCCCGTTTCATCTCTCCCTTCCCCCCTCCCCTCCCCACTCCCCCAATTCTTAAAGGAAAAAAAAACGCACACAAACTAATAAGAATACTAAATATAGTGTTTTTCCCAAGGAGATTTAGTTCAAAGCATAACTCTCAGGCTATCCACCAAAAAAGATTGAAATTAATTAATTTAAAAATTGTCCAAAGAGATTTAGTTCATTCAAATCGTAAATCTAACGCAATCATACAACCACAACAAATTGAAATTATTTAATAAAGAACGAAGAAACTTGACAATAAAAATAATGAATACAACAGGGGACAAGCGAAAAGAAAAATGCGAAAAAGCTAAATACCCACTATCATACAAGACCATATCGATCGCTCTTAGTTACTCAAACACTTTTAGGAAAGGAAATGCTAAGAATACAATCTAGACATTAGATTATAGAGAACATGTTTTTCGAAGTATTTAAAAAAAATATTTAGAGGTCTTTTTCTTTTTTTTTTTTTTTAAATCTACCTTCACAAATAACTCCACTTTCTAAAAATGAAATATAAAAAAAAATTATTAATTACAATAAAATTAAAAGAAAAGTTGTTTAAATTACATAAATGATGCAAATGTCGTCTTACATAAAGCTCACAGGGTCCGTTTATTATTATTATTATTATTATTATTATTATTATTATTATTATTATTATTATTATTATTATTATTATTATTATTATTATATTATTTTTATTTTATTTATTTATTTATTTTGGGGGGGAGGGAGGGGGGCAAAATAATGATTACCTTTGTAACAAAGAAAAACCCAATAGCTTGTTTCCCGTCACGAAAAACTTAAACGACACTTCCTTTTGCCATCGAAGTACAGCTATTCTTGTCCCAAAACGCTGACTCTTGTAAACCTTCCATCAGGCGAAGTGTTCTAAAAGGAGGTGTCAAGATTAAATAACTTTTGTCTCTCTTCTCATCTCCCATCTCCCTCCCCCTTCCTCTCTATTGAGGTGTGGAGGATAGTCTGTACAAAGAAGGTAAGAAACATGCAACAATAATATCAAATACTCAACTGTATTCTTCAACAAGTAGAACAATGATGATAAATATTGTTGACACAATAAAATGTCAATAATTGCTTAATTAAATTGTTTAACACACGCGCGCGCTCACACACATAAACTGATGTACTGCTGCGCATACGCGTGTTGCACAAGCACACACACGCACGCACACACACACACACACACACACACACTACACACAGTGATGCATGCACATGCAAACACATTGATTACATCACATCTCATAACGAACCAAATGTTGATCGGTCGGTCGGCACGTCGCGCGTCATATCTCAAGAACGACGGAACGGATTTGTACTTAACTTCATATGAACATTACCTAGGTTAGTGGCCAGTCTCCCATCTCATATTTGCTCTAACTCAAAGGTCA
Organism: Oncomelania hupensis; assembly: GCA_036898135.1. Classification (NCBI taxonomy): domain Eukaryota; kingdom Metazoa; phylum Mollusca; class Gastropoda; order Littorinimorpha; family Pomatiopsidae; genus Oncomelania; species Oncomelania hupensis. The sequence goes on along the minus strand of CM072518.1, from coordinate 47,769,837 downwards.
AGGTCGCTGGTGTCTCTTATGAACATTACTTAGGTTAGTGGCCAGTCTCCCGTCTCATATCTGCTCTAACTCAAAGGTCAAGGTCGCTGGTGTCTCTTTGCTGCTAAACACATTGTGATCAATATTTAAATATAAAAAAAACCGGCTGAACTGAAGTTTTATTTTATTTATTTTTGTATACGGGTACTTCAACTCATGGCCAAGTCAATCAGTGGCAGTCCCGTTGTCGGTCAGTTCGTCACTTCGGATTTCACCATTTTTGTTCAAATCACATTATTTGCCTTGCCTCAGTAATGATAGGACCGATTTTGATTACTTTTACGATGCGCATATTTTAACCACCACTCCGGTTTTTTTGTGTGTGTTTTTTGTGTGACCTTGACCCTTGTTCTTTCTCAAATAAAAACGTTGTTGCGCTTTATCTCAACATTGGTTGAACCGATTGTGATTATTTTGTTGGCTTGCATAGGCTACAGTTGCTGTGGCCCATCTTTCCATGTGTTCAATTTGCTTCTTTACGATAAAGCCCAACCATAACCTGAGTTTCAGCTATGTGTGCGGATGTCTGGAAATGAATTTGATTGGTTTGCCTTCTTGCTAGTATTACAATGTATCGGCCCTTGAGTGCCCAAAAACTGAATTGAAGGGGGTGGTGGGGGAGGGGGTAGCGTGTTTTGATGGAGGAGAGAGATAAAAACACAACTACCTTTAGATAACGGGTTGTTTATAATAATAATAATAAGAAGAAGAAGAATAGAAATTTATATAGCGCTATTACTTGTCTTTTTATAGACAAGCGCATAGCGCTTTACATGAAAGGAAAGAAACAAACATGAAACAACTTACAATATTGCATTACAAATTATACAATGAGAAAAATAAAATAAAACCCCACACACAAAATCAAACAAAATACATAAAGTTAACTTTCTGCAAACAAGTCATCACAATCACAGCAAATCCACAAGCATAGCCAAAAGCAGAACAAATATGAGCTGCGGTTATCCATCTAGGCCAAGATTAACGTTCGTGCCATGTAATGGCGGTCAAGGTCAAGGTCAAGTTCACTACAATAAGTAAGCCATTTTGACGACTGCCATTTGACAAGACGTGTTTGATAAGAACTGAACTTGCTATATTTAGTGTAATCTAGTCTTAATTTTTGACTCGCAGGTATGCAGTAATCTGAGTCTATGTATTCATTCACACACCCAACACCCCTCCTCCTCAAATTTTTTCCCCCCTGATTTTTTGAAAAATGTGTGCGAGGTGAGTCCTAAAATGTAAATAGTCCAAAAGTGATTTTTTTATGGGGAAGGGGGAGAGGGCAGGGGTGGGGTTGGGGTGGTGGTGGTGGTGGTCCGTCTGTCAGCCGTCCGCTACCTGTCTGTTCAAAACTTACGAGTGGCTTAATTCCTCGGAACCAATTGCATCTCTCTCCACAAAACTTGGTTAGATGGTGTATATCCGTGAGACCTCAGATAAGATCAGTGAATGAATAACTTCACTTCATTGTCAAGCACAAATGCTAGCATTTAAAAAAAAAAGAAGAATTTAACATTTTTTTCTCTACGTTATTGATATTAACTTACGATTGTTTTTGATAGATATTAATGAGACATACATACCAAGCAAATTTGGTCAACCTCGCTCCAAGGTCAAGGTCACTGGAGTTGTTCAAAGTCGGTTCATATGGATGTTTTGCAGTGAACTTGACCTCAAACTATGAGAGACAAAAAGTACAAACTAGTTGTATATAGAGATAATAGAGTGATCTTTTATATTTGTTCCGGTTTTTTTTTTTTTTGCATTGACCTTGAAAATCAAGGTTATTTCAGGCCTTTCAAAAACATTCAAAAACATAAACATGTTATCGCGCGATGGAGTGGCTCTATAACTGACCCATCGTTTGCATCAACATGGGGTTATTTAATCATACATGAGCACCAGAGGTCAGGTAAATATCAAGGTCATCCCAAGGTCGAGGTCATTGAAGGTCAAGGTTACCCAAATGTCAAAATTTTAAGCCTAATACGTTTGCTGTAGTTTATTTGATCGTACACGGGTGTCAATTTGGAACCAGAGGTCAAGTTCAAGATTACCGCAAGATCAAAGTCAGTATGTTAATGCCAATTTCATTTCAGTTATTCTGGGCACTCGTTGCCATGTAGAATAATTATTGCAAGCTGAATAAGTGAGGATTTGAGTTATAAGGGCTTCGGCCTTAGAGTGCATTACAAAAAGGGTTTCATTGGGTCCATTAAAAGGTGATCCACCAACTTTGTGAAGACTTTAGAGGCAATGTGTTACACGTATTATTAATAGTCGATTCAGTCCCGATGTGTAACTCGAATTCGTTTATCCACGCAGCCTGTTCACTCTAACATGGCAGGAGTCGCCGTAATAATTTTTCCTACTCTATTCAGTAAATACCAACAACTTCACACAAGATCGCTTTCCGAAAATCACTCCTCGCAAATAGATTTCTTTCCCCGTACATATAGGGGACCTCGCAAGTAACTAGATTATAGTCATACGACACCGAAGCGTATAGGCGACTACTGGTCACATTATTCTGACACCAGCGAACCAGTTGATGGTAAGGGGGAAAATAATATGGTCACACGTTGGCCAATCCGGGATTCGAACTAGGTACCTTTAATAATAATAACAATAATACATATATTTATATAGCGCACACATCTCACACAAAAAGAGTGTTTCAAGGCGCATAAGTTAAACCTTACAGACTGCGTGCACCTAGAGGGAACCATTGCGCGTGGTGGATTGAAGGCATGATTCATTCCAACGGCATACACATAGACATCATCCATCAACATTACATAAACATTAAAATAAACTATATATAAGCCTAGTATTAAGCTTGGGACACCGAGGGGCTGGGTAGCTCAGTTGGTAAGAGCGTCTTGCTAGTAACCGAAAGGTCGCTGGTTCGAATCCCGGATTGTTCAACGTGTGATCATATTATTTTCCCCTTTACCAACAACTGGCCCGCTGGTGTCAGTATAAATCGGTCCAGTAGTCACCTATATGCGAAAGTGTCGTGTGACTATAATCTACAAACAACATTGGGACACCGACAACAGGGTATGAAGGTAACAGGCTTCGAGACTGCCTACCAAAAGGCAAGCCAACAGACGTATGTCATAATTATCCCAACAATATAAAACCACTATAGTCCCATGTCTGCAGTATGGAGGGTGTGGATGTTAAACTTCAATGTCCATTCACTCATTCAAATCCACTAGTAGACTATGGGAAAGAGGGAGAGTAGATCTTTCCTGTCGTAAACCTTATACACTATCCCTAGCTAAGAGATTGACATTTGATAAGGATGTCCAAGATGCCTGCATTAACTCCCAATTTCCTTTCTTTTGTTGACTACCTACCTTTTTTTTCTTCTCACATTCTCTTTCTCTCCCCAAAATAAGAATAATTGTGAATACTTCTACTACTACTACTACTACTACTACTACTACTACTACTACTACTACTACTACTACTACTACTACTACTACTACTAATAATAATAATAATGACGGAATTGAATGACAGAGGGAATTAACACTGGATTATGTGTTGCCTAATGTAGTAATTCTGTGGCAAATCATATATTGATGAATTTGTAGGCAACATTTTGTTAGTGACATCACCTTCGTGTTGTTTACTTATTTTAAATTACAGCTTGTCACGACCCACACTCAGTTTGAACTTTATATTGTTGTGTTGTAGATAGGTGGTCTTCTCGCAAGTGCCTATGAATCATCGTTTTGTGTGCCTTTGAATAAGCCGGGACAAAAGTAAATGAAAAGTGTGACGTAACTTATTGTCGTAGAAAAGAGGAAATGACGAAAGAGAAAGAAGACAGGTATTTGGTCGTCACATGGAGGTCTCAGGAACAGTGAATCTAGGAGCAGTGTGTTGAATCGTTTTTCGTCCCTGCTAATCCTTTATCCGTCAACTGTACGCTTAAGGAAATACGTACGTGATATCCTCACGTAGCGGTGCCCTACGACAAGAACTTGAGTTTTCACCAGAAGTCGTTTGAGAACGATGAGGGAGAAAGAGTTCGACCTTGAAACTGGTGCAAGTTCGACTGTTTGTTTTAGTCAATGAAGATCGAGACGACTAGTAGACCTGACCGTTGACCTACCTGTACCAAAAGGAATGCTGCGGATGAAGAGACGTATCCGACCTTAGCCGCATCACCGTATCCACGGGTAGTTGAGTAAGTGTGGACTTGGGTGTTTTCACTGGCTAGTCGGGTGTCTCTTTGTTGTCATTTATTTCTGTGGTCCGTATTTTGTCGTGTCATTGTTGGTTATCATTATGTTGTGGGGCTAAAATATTATGGGGAAGTATTATACTCGAATAAGTGATACCATATTTTTTACAATCATTATTCTTCCAAGCATACAACACATTCAAGGTTGCAGTCATTCATTCATACATGCGTTAGATTTACATTTGTGATTGTTACAATACAAGAGTTAGCGATTATTATTATTAAGGAAAATGGTTGAGTTTTCAATTGCATCAGGAAGCATGTATAAATTGTTACTCAAATTCTTAGAAGATTTTGTATGGGTTATGTTGCAGTGTACCCTTCGCTTTTTGCCTTTGGTTTCATCTTCAACTTCGATTTTACCTTCAACTTCAACTTTAACTTCGACTTTGTTTTTTGGGTTTACCATCACTTTTCACCGATTGTATTATAATAGACTTTCTGCCAGTGAACTTTTTGCCTTCGCTTCTTCACCACAGACTTTGAAATATTGGATGACCACGGCAGATGCATCTAATCGTAGCAGCTACAGTCCCAGTGACATTCGAGGTGTATGCACTTATCGATTACATCTAGTGCATTGACAATTTTTAGTTTATTTGCCTACTGTGTTCCCGGGACATATATACATTTCACTCCTGCGTTGAGCGAGTTCATGCTCTAGTGTCTTCGGGACGTTTTTGTTATTATGCAATTTCGTATTGCAAAGGTTTGATCGCAGGAGTGTGATATGTATTTGTAAAACGGGACTTGTGAACTGAAATCGTTATAACAGTAGTAGCAACAAATTTGTAAACAGTGCATAGGTTGTGTGCGAACAATGAGTGAACAGTAGAAAAGGAAAACAAAGAGACTGAACGAGAATACTGTGTAGAACCATTTAATTTATTTAAAACAAAGAACATTTCATTCTGTCGTTTGATTTTATCACCTTTATAAATTTTAGTTATTCATTTACGACTCCATGTTATGTTCATGTGAATAAATTGTTGTTTTATTTTGCCAACGTAATACTTGTCTCTATCGATTCATCCGTTGTTCACGTATGGTTGCATACACTGCTCAAAGTTCCCCTTTATGGTAAGAGAAACGAAGGACCGTAAGGGGGGGCTTTGACATATTTGGTGGCAGCGGTGGGATCGAACGGATGAATGGAGGAGATAGAATTACGTTGACATTGTTGTGTTATACCATACAATCAGAGTAAGTGACGTGGGTGGTTGGCGGGTGCTGGAGCGTTTTGAATCGCGTGGGCGCACTTAGAGCACCCGACAGTAATAAGATAGGCAACCAAGCCCACACTTTACTATAATACAACTTAGTGTCATCTGAGCCAAACCGTGGTATAACTGTTGAGTTATTTGAACTCTGAGATATATAGTTGGTAAATAGATTTGTTGTTTACCAATTATACAAGAAAAGGTGGTCGGCTAGCAAAATGTCCGCCACCCGGAAAGGTACAAAACGTGCTGGAGCCAAGAAAACGATTGGTGGGGAAGGGACATCGATCACCCCTAGCAGCGACTCAGCCGATATTGTACTGGGAGCATCGGGAGAAGCGACCATGTCCAGTTTGACGAGAGAAGAGACTCTGAGTACGTCTGTCTTAGGTTTCCCTCGCATGGCGGTAGCCGTAGAACCGTCAAGGAACCAAGAGACGTCCGAAGTGATTGACGTATCCGTGAAGTATAGAGAATTAGGTATGAGCCTAGGCCTGCGAGAAGAGGCGCTAGCGAGATTTGTCGTGGATGGCATCCAAAAGGAAGAAGAGCGAAGAGAGCGCGAAGAAGACAGACGGCTAATGGAAAGAAAAATAGAAGAAGACAGACGTCTAATGGAGAGGAAAATGGAAGAAGAACGTCGCCGACGCGAAGAGGAAAAAGAAGAAGAACGTCGCCGACGCGAAGAAGAAAAAGAAGAAGAACGTCGCCGACGAGAAGAAGAAAAGGAAGACAGACGTCTAATGGAGAGAAAAATGGAAGAAGAACGTCGCCGACGAGAAGAGGAAAGAGAAGAAGACAGACGTCTGATGGAGAGGAAAATGGAAGAAGAACGTCGCCGACGAGAGGAAGAGAAAGAAGAAGAACGTCGCCGACGCGAGGAAGACAAAGAAGAAGAACGAAGATCATTAGAAATCAGAATGGAGGCAGAGAAAGAACGGATGAAAATGCAGATGGAGGTGATCAGAGAAGAACGCGAAGTTTTCGCTGACCGTTCAACTCGTAGAGAACATCATGATGGTTACCGACTGAAAATTCACCCTTTCGATGGTAGAGAAGACATCGAAGCTTATCTGCGTCATTTTGAACTCATAGCTGAGTCACAAGGATGGAATAGAGATTGCTGGGCAGCAAGGTTGTCTCCACTATTGTCAGGAGAAGCGCGCGATACGTATTTGCGTCTGACACCCGAACAGGCTCAAGATTTTGAAGAAGTACGCAACGCGCTGTTACGTCGTTTTCGCCGCGATGCGGAATGGTATCGCCGACAGTTCCGAGAGACCAAGAAAGAACAAAATGAAACTTTTCCGCAATTTCTCATCCGGTTGCAGACGTCTGTAGAAAGATGGTTTTCCTTGGCAGACAAAGACATCGATGACGCGAAGTCTGTGTTAGACATGTTTTTGGCTGAACAGATATATTCAGTAATGAATCCTGAGCTCGAGATGTTCGTGCGTGAACGATTGCCGACAGACGCCGCACAAGCAGCCGAATATGCTCAACTGCATTTGGACGTAAAACGGGCCGTATCCCGAGGACCTGTTTTCCAAAGAGCGAGTCCACGAACACCGAGCAGTCAACCCGAGCGTAGACCGAACGAGTCACAAACGAGATTGAGGGAACCTATTAGGAGACCAGTTGTCGGTAGAGATGAAAGAGACAGGAGGAATTCAGACGAGTGCTATAAGTGTGGGGGTAAGGGGCACTTCGCCAGGCAATGCATGAAAACGCATGCAGTCAGTCAGGTTACAATTGCGACCGACACCCTACCGATCTATACTCCGCCAATAGACGTCCGATCTATTAAACCCTATAACCCGTGGAGTGAGGGTCGGATCAACGAAAATACAGTACGCATCATGCGTGATACTGGAGCAGAGATGGGAGCAGTTGCTTCAAAATGGGTCAAACCTGAAGATTACACAGGGAGGAGTGTTGAAGTGTACTTAGCAGACCAGACAAAAACAGGAAAGTACCCTACAGCATGGGTGAAACTTGAATCAGGCTTTGTGACAGGGACTGTTGAACTGTTCGTCCTTGACCACATGGGACCTGACATTCTTCTGGGTAACTGGATTACATTTTCATCTGGTTACCGAAGCCCAGTTACCATTGATGGTAGTGAATGTGCCGTGGCAGCAGCAGTCGAAACAAGAGGACAAATAGAACGTGAAAAACGAGCGACAGTACCTTTGCAGGTATCGAAAACTCTAGGAGTGGAAGTCACACCGACAGAGTTGGCTGCATTGCAAGAAGAAGACGATAGTCTTAAAAAAGTTCGAGCGTTGGCTGATGCCCAGAGCGAACTGAAGTCAGGAAATGCTACAGTAAAATTCACGCGAAAGAAAGGGTTACTATACAGGTTGCATCAGTTGCGAGGAGTGGAGACATCGCAGCTAGTAGTTCCCAAGAAACTACGAAAAGAAGTCATGAGGCTAGCTCATGATCCTCCCATGGCAGGACACCTAGGAGGAAAACGAACTCGCGAACGTATATGGAATACGTTTTTTCTGGCCAGGTATGTGCGCAGACGTTCGCAGGTACTGTGCATCATGCATTGAATGCCAGAGAGTGACACCAAGGGGTCGAGTCAGCAAGGTACCCCTACAAAAGATGCCTTTGATGGACGAACCATTCCAAAGAGTGGCTATCGACATTGTAGGTCCGATTGCACCAAAGTCGGAACAAGGTAACCAATACATTTTGGTAGTTGTCGACTACGCTACACGATACCCAGAAGCAGTTCCGTTGAAAAGAATTGACACTGAAAAAGTAGCAGAGGCTATGTGGACCATATGGTCGAGGGTAGGCATCCCTCGTGAAATACTAACCGACAGGGGGACGCAGTTCATGTCAGCAGTCATGGATGAAATGAACAGATTGTTGGCCATCCATGGAAAAGCCACCACACCCTACCACCCTCAGTGTAACGGGCTGGTTGAGCGGTTTAACGGCACTCTGATGACCATGCTGAGAAAACTGACTACAGAACAGCCACGGATGTGGGACCGGTACATACCAGCTCTTCTTTTCGCCTACCGAGAGGTACCTCAAGAGGCTACTGGATTTTCACCGTTTGAGCTACTATACGGAAAAACAGTCAGAGGACCGATGGCCGTGTTGAGAGAGCTATGGTCGAAGGAGATTGCTGCTGAAGAAGTGAAAGTAAGCAGTGAATACGTAGTCGATCTACGCAATCGCATCGAGGAGACGTGCCAGATAGCAAAAGAACATATGAAAGGTGTTGCAGAGCGCCAGAAACACTACTTTGACCGAAAAGCGAAACCCAGGGTCTTCAAAGCAGGCGACAGAGTGTTGCTGTTGCTACCCACTAAACATAATAAACTCCAAATGGCTTGGCAAGGACCCTATGAAGTCATAGAAAAAGTTGGCGAATGCGATTATCGCATATCAGTAGGACGGAAAACTAAACTCTTCCACGTCAATCTGCTGAAAGAATGCAGAGAAAGAGTGACAGTCGATACAGTAGTGACAGAAGACGATCAATGGAAAGAAGAACAAGTGGGCAACGACATTCCAACGTGTCCGTTAGTGGCGACCGAGGGTCCGAAAGATGTACACGTTGACCCAGAATGTCCAGAAATTCATGAGGACATCCTAAACATAGTGTCAGACTATGCAGACATTTTCACTGATTTCCCTTTACGATGCACCTTGGATACGTGCGAGATAAAGATGATCAATGAAGAGCCAGTCCGTACAAGACAATACCCTTTACCTCATTCGCAAATGCAGGTGGTGAAGGATGAAGTAGAAACGATGATGAAATTACGGGTCATTGAGAGAGCAACGTCACCGTATAGCTCACCGATTGTGCTAGTGAAAAAAAAAGATGGACAAATACGATTTTGCGTTGATTTTCGCAAAATGAATCGTAACATCGTCTTCGACGCTGAGCCTCTACCTGATATCGATTTTTTGTTCGCGAAGCTCGCAAAAGCGAAATACCTGAGCAAAATAGATTTGTCAAAAGGGTATTGGCAAATTCCAATGAAAAAAGAGGACAAAGAAAAGACAGCGTTCACCACTCCTGAAGGTCAGTTCCAGTGGTGCGTGATGCCTTTTGGATTGAAGACTGCCGGAGCTATATTTTCCCGAATGATGCGGAAGTTATTGGCACCCCTTCACATGCCTGAAATAGACAACTTCATGGATGATTTGATGATAGCTACTCAAACAAAAGAAAGGCATTTGGAATGTCTAAGAGCGTTGTGTCAGAGACTCCGCGAAGTGCAGTTAGCTGCAAGACCGTCAAAATGTTTCCTAGGATTTCAGAGTTTGGAGTATCTGGGACACATGGTAGGGCGAGGTAAGATTCAACCAGACCGTCAGAAAATGGATCGCATCGGAGAAACGTCACAACCAACTACAAAGAAACAAGTGAGGTCGTTTTTGGGGTTAGCGAGCTACTACAGGAGGTTTGTACCAAACTTTGCAGCCATAGCCGCACCTCTATCCGATCTGACGAAGGGAGGAAAAACAGGACCAGTCGCATGGACGGAAGCATGCGAAAGAGCTTTCAACACTTTGAAAGAAAGGCTGTGCTCTAGTCCTGTATGTTGTCTGCCAGATGGCGAAAAACCGTTTGTTTTGCAAACAGACGCGTCAGACACAGGTATTGGAGCAGTACTATGCCAAGATCAGGGTCACGGACTCCAACCAGTGGCTTGTGTCAGCCGGAAGTTAGTTGCCGCAGAAAAGAACTACTCAACGATTGAGAAGGAATGTTTAGCGTTGATTTGGGGACTTCAACGATTTCAGCAATATGTGTACGATCGGACAGTCATCGTACAAACTGATCACCAACCGCTGAAATACCTTCAGAAATCGAAAACTACCAGCAGCAGGTTGACGAGATGGGCGCTGTTGATGCAGTCGTTTCCACTGGTTATTGAAAGTATTCCTGGAAAGGAAAACGTCACTGCAGACTTTTTGAGCAGAAACGTGTAAGTCGTGAACTTTGAGTTTGAACAAAACCAAGGTTTTGTCTTGAGGGGGGGGTATGTCACGACCCACACTCAGTTTGAACTTTATATTGTTGTGTTGTAGATAGGTGGTCTTCTCGCAAGTGCCTATGAATCATCGTTTTGTGTGCCTTTGAATAAGCCGGGACAAAAGTAAATGAAAAGTGTGACGTAACTTATTGTCGTAGAAAAGAGGAAATGACGAAAGAGAAAGAAGACAGGTATTTGGTCGTCACATGGAGGTCTCAGGAACAGTGAATCTAGGAGCAGTGTGTTGAATCGTTTTTCGTCCCTGCTAATCCTTTATCCGTCAACTGTACGCTTAAGGAAATACGTACGTGATATCCTCACGTAGCGGTGCCCTACGACAAGAACTTGAGTTTTCACCAGAAGTCGTTTGAGAACGATGAGGGAGAAAGAGTTCGACCTTGAAACTGGTGCAAGTTCGACTGTTTGTTTTAGTCAATGAAGATCGAGACGACTAGTAGACCTGACCGTTGACCTACCTGTACCAAAAGGAATGCTGCGGATGAAGAGACGTATCCGACCTTAGCCGCATCACCGTATCCACGGGTAGTTGAGTAAGTGTGGACTTGGTGTTTTCACTGGCTAGTCGGGTGTCTCTTTGTTGTCATTTATTTCTGTGGTCCGTATTTTGTCGTGTCATTGTTGGTTATCATTATGTTGTGGGGCTAAAATATTATGGGGAAGTATTATACTCGAATAAGTGATACCATATTTTTTACAATCATTATTCTTCCAAGCATACAACACATTCAAGGTTGCAGTCATTCATTCATACATGCGTTAGATTTACATTTGTGATTGTTACAATACAAGAGTTAGCGATTATTATTATTAAGGAAAATGGTTGAGTTTTCAATTGCATCAGGAAGCATGTATAAATTGTTACTCAAATTCTTAGAAGATTTTGTATGGGTTATGTTGCAGTGTACCCTTCGCTTTTTGCCTTTGGTTTCATCTTCAACTTCGATTTTACCTTCAACTTCAACTTTAACTTCGACTTTGTTTTTGGGTTTACCATCACTTTTCACCGATTGTATTATAATAGACTTTCTGCCAGTGAACTTTTTGCCTTCGCTTCTTCACCACAGACTTTGAAATATTGGATGACCACGGCAGATGCATCTAATCGTAGCAGCTACAGTCCCAGTGACATTCGAGGTGTATGCACTTATCGATTACATCTAGTGCATTGACAATTTTTAGTTTATTTGCCTACTGTGTTCCCGGGACATATATACATTTCACTCCTGCGTTGAGCGAGTTCATGCTCTAGTGTCTTCGGGACGTTTTTGTTATTATGCAATTTCGTATTGCAAAGGTTTGATCGCAGGAGTGTGATATGTATTTGTAAAACGGGACTTGTGAACTGAAATCGTTATAACAGTAGTAGCAACAAATTTGTAAACAGTGCATAGGTTGTGTGCGAACAATGAGTGAACAGTAGAAAAGGAAAACAAAGAGACTGAACGAGAATACTGTGTAGAACCATTTAATTTATTTAAAACAAAGAACATTTCATTCTGTCGTTTGATTTTATCACCTTTATAAATTTTAGTTATTCATTTACGACTCCATGTTATGTTCATGTGAATAAATTGTTGTTTTATTTTGCCAACGTAATACTTGTCTCTATCGATTCATCCGTTGTTCACGTATGGTTGCATACACTGCTCAAAGTTCCCCTTTATGGTAAGAGAAACGAAGGACCGTAAGGGGGGGCTTTGACATAGCTTGAGCTTAAGACTGTTCCAAAAGAAATTTGAACAAGGGAAATAAATAACACACACACACACACACACGTGCAAACCCACACACACACAAACCCACACCCACACACACCCAAACACACACACACAACACACACACACACACACACACACATCATAAATACGAATGAGTCCATCAGAATCAAAAGTGCTAGCTATCTACTGATTCTACTCAAAATAGCAAAGTCATTTATCTAACTGCACTTTAATTAATTATGGCTCAAAATAGTTCAAATCGCCGATAGCTAGATGCAGGTAATATTCATGTAGATCTATTATACAAATTTAGATTATGTAGTGTGTTTAATAACTGGCTGATAGAAACTGAAAGTCACGTTTCACGTTTCTGCAGCTAGGGACAACTCTGTAACTGCTGGGGTAATCGTCATTGCCAAGGTCATTTTTAATGTTTAGAAACGCATTCTATTTCTGAATGCTTGTGTAAGCGTCGCATCAACTCCCACGGTGTGTAGTTTTGACTCCGCGAAGCGTAAAGTTGTATAGTGTGATCCGGTACCTGGTTGTACGCAGAATTATTAACTAGCGTCTGTATCGTGTTGGAGTTGAATAAGTAGAATTTTATAATAAATAGGTCTACCTGTTTTCGTTGTTGTTGTTGTTTTATATAACATAGTGTTTGAGTTTACAGTCAGTGTAAAAGGGTACTATTTAATAGCACTGTAGGCAACATGCATTTGAATTATGCATAACTTTAAGGTGATTAATATTGGACACCTTGGTATAACAGTTATTGGGTCACACACACACACACACACGCGCGTGCGCGCGCGCACACCCACACGCGCACACCCACACACGCAGACACATAATTATTAGTAGTAGTAGTAGCAGTAGTAGTTGTTGTTCTGGACCTGTATCAGTCTAGTGTTGTGGGGTGGAGGGCTGTGAGGAGGTAGATGGGTAAGGGGTGGGGGGAGGGGGCTGTTGAGAACCTTTCCCAGTTTTATTTCCCTGAATCGCTTTATATGTGCGTGAAGGGAGGCTGTTCTGGACCTGTCTAAGTTTAACTCCCCAGTAGTGTGGTGAAAAAACTGAAACTCCGATGGTATGGCCACGTCACCAGATCTTCAGGTCTTGCAAAGACCATCCTGCAAGGCACAGTGCAAGGAGGTAGAAGAAGAGGGAGACCGAAAAAGAGGTGGGAGGACAACATTCGAGAATGGACTGGTTTGACACTGAGCGAAACAATCAGGGTTGCTGAGGACAGGGAATGATGGAGTACGCTGGTTAAACGATCATCTGTGGTGCCCCTACGACCTCCGAGTTATGGGATAGGATAGGATAGTGTGTTTAAGGTATGGGGAGTGGGGTATGTAGGAGGAGCTGTTCAGAACATGTCCCAGTTTAACTCCCCTGTATTGGTTTATATTAGGAGGGGAGGCTGTTCTGGATCTGTCAAATGTAATTCCCCTTTAGTGTTGTATGGGTGTGAGTGTCCTGGACCTGTTGGAGTTTAACTCCCATTATCTTGCCCTCGGGGCTTGTAACAATAACAATTAGGAAAACAAAATAACTTTATAACAATAGCATCATAATGTAACAATATAATCAAATTCATTTAGTGCGTTATAGCTATGTGTGTGGGGAGGGGTGGGTGGGTGGGGGGTGGGAGTTGGCTGTTCTGGACCTTTCTTAGTTTAACCCCAATGTAGTGTTTTATAAGTGTGTTTGTATGTAGATTATAGTCACACGACACTTTCGCATATAGGTGACTACTGGACCGATTTATACTGACACCAGCGGGCCAGTTGTTGGTAAAGGGGAAAATAATATGATCACACGTTGACCAATCCGGGATTCGAACCAGCGACCTTTCGGTTACTAGCAAGACGCTCTTACCAACTGAGCTACCCGGCCCCTCTTATAAGTGTGTGTCGGGGAGAGTGCTTTATAAGTGTGTGTGAGGGGGAGAGCCAGCTCAGGACCGTCCCATTTTAACTCCCCTGTAATGTTTTTATAGGTGTGGTGTGGAGAGGAAGCTGTTCTGGGCCTGTCCCAGTTCAACTCCCTTGTAGAATTTTTGTAAGTGTGTGTTTTGTTGGAGAGGGGAAATGCTGACCTATCCCAAGTTAGCTCCCCTGAAGTATTTTATTGGTGTGAGTGGGGGAGAGGGCCATTTTGGACCTGTACTTGTTTAACTCCCCTATAGTATTTTATAAAGGTATATGTTGGGGATGTTCTTCACCTCTCCCATTTTAATTCCATTGTAGTGTTGTATATGTGTGCATAGAGTGGGGGGTAGAGGGGGGCTATTCAGAAAAAGTACAAGTTTAAATCCCCATGGTTTATAGGTGTGTGTGTGTGTGTGTGTGTGTGTGAGGGGGGGGGGCTGCTCTGAACCTGTCCCAGTTGAACTCCCTTTAGTTCTTTATAGGTGTGTGGGGGGAGGTGGAGGGGCTATTTATTGTTGACCTTAATGAATGAATGAATGCATGACAATTTATTAATGGCATACAAATATCAACACCATACAGGCATTTTCACAGCGCTAGGACTAACTAAATCCAAATACACGAAAAGCACAAAAATCACCCAGCTGGAATAACATCTGCATTTACAAAATACAAATAAAACAGTTCCATCATTAATACCACCACGTACCCATCAACCTACATACAACGCCAACCACACCTGAGTCCCTTCACCCACCAACCCTTCCCCTACCCCTCCCCTCACACATACATACACAGTAGAAGACAATCAAGCTGACAGTCATTAACTGTCCACACAACGGCCCAGCCGCTTACATCATAAAGCTACCCTGCAAACAGATAGGTTTTAAGTATGGAACGGAAATGCTTCAATTTGGAACTTTTTCAATACTTCAGGCAACCTGTTGTATCGCAGTGATCTTAGCTCATAAATTTTTGGTCTTTACTTCTCTTGGACCAGGAACACGCAAGCGTATTTGAGAAGTTGATCGAAGAGATCGAGAAGGCGTATAGACTTCAAGCACTTCAATCACATACTCAGGAGCTTGACCATTCTTTGTTTTATAAACCCTGAGAGAGCAGCTTATGTCCACATTGCTGCTGCACCGGCAACCAATGAAGGCCTCTGAGTAAGGGAGTGATTTGATCCGATCTCCTGCTTCTCTTCACGACTCTAGCTGCCGCGTTTTGAGCAACCTGGATTCTTACGAGCAAAACCTACGGGAGATCCACAAGCAGACAGTTTAGTTGCAGTAGTCTATTCGGGACGAGATTAGAGACACAGCACATGAGCTGGCGGCTTTCTTCGTTATGCACTTTCTTTATGGGCCTGATGTAAAAGAAACAAGTTTGGATAATTTTGGAGTCTTGACGTTCCAGAGAAAGATCCGAGTTCAAATACACATCTAGTGTTTTAACAGTGGAGGTAAACGGAATAGATGCTTCGCCGATCGACAAGGTAATGATCGGCACTTGAGCTCTCCTAGCTGGTGGTCCGCAGAGCAAGAGCTGTCTTCTGATCATTCAGTTTGAGCTTATTTCTGTTCATCCATCGCCTTATGTCCATACAGCGGTCCTCAATGTTTCTGACTGCGGCCCCAATTGGATCCTTAGGCAAATAGGTGATAACACAGAGAATAGCTGTCCCAGTTTAATTCCCTTTCGCCCCAGTTTAACTCCTTTTCGTCCCAGTTTAACCCCCTGTTAGTGTTTTGTGTGTGGGGGTGGGTTGGTGGGCTGGAGGCTATTCTAAACCTGTCCCAGTTTAACTCCCTTGAAATCTTTCATTGAGGTGTGTGTATGGGGGGGGGAGTGGGAGGAGCCTCTGCATTGTTGACCTGAATGAATGAAAGACAACTTCTTAAGCGCATACAAGTACCTGCCCCAGTTTAACTCCCTTGTGTGGGGGGCTTTTCTGAATCTGTCCCAGTTTAACTCCCCTGTAAAGTTTTAACACTGTGTGTGTGGGCGAGTTAGCTGTTCTGGCCCTGTCCAAGTTTAACTCCCTTGTAAAGTTTCATAGGTTTGTTTGGAGTTTGTTCTTGATCTGGCCCAGTTTTATTCACCAGTAGTACATTATAGGTGTGTTGGGATGGGAGCTTTTCTGTCCATGTTCAAGTTAAACTCCCTTATGGCTTGTTGTGGACTAGTCCCAGTTTAACTCTCATATTGTGTGAGGAGGGGGTTGTTCTGGAACTGTTCTGATTTAACTTCCGAATGACTGGTTATTTGGAGTAGAAGCGGATTGGTTATACTGATAGGGCCTGATTTAGAATAGAAGGGAGGAGGGGGGGGAGTTTGGAAAGGGGCATTCTGGGCCATAACCAGACTAACTCTCGATGAGTTAATCTGGGCCTGGACTGACACTACTCCTGGGAGTAAAGGTGGTAAAGGAGTCATTTCAGCCAGCACGTCACACCGGCCTAAATGCACTCCTCAATCAAACTTAAAGATAACATGCAGCGTAGCTGACTCCAGACCACGATAGACATAGTCCCAACGCAAGCTGTTTTGGTTTCTGGTCACAGGCGCCCGGATTTCGAGCGGACTCTATCCTAAATAATTAAATAATTAATTAAGTATGAATATTCTACCAATCCGCGCACATTCCGATACGGGCGCATTTGGTTCTGGTGTGTGAGGGGCGTGTGTTATTGATTCTCAAAGAAGACGCCTTTACCAGCTTAAACATTAATAATGTAGTTTATTCCAGTTCTGTCGTTTACGAAACAGTGTTCCACAATATTAATTATATGTAACGGCGACAAAACGAATCGATACTTTTATAGAAATAAACCTGAAAGTGAAACGGGAAGTTGTGTGCAACAACAGGGAAGTCGTACTTGTATAATGAATTTAGAGGGTGCGTTTTTTATGACGTAGATTTTTTTATTATACATGTATTTTATAATACCTAAAATAATATTTATAAATACATCAACTAGCGGCTAAACTAAGAATTCTATGACTGCGTGAGCTGCTTATTTCCTTAGGTATAGCCGCACTCGCTGACGTTTACGTGCACGGCTAGTGATGGACTGTTATGTATCTTTACCTATGATGTGTAATCATGTACCTTTATCTGTGATGCATAATCGTCTATTTTTACTTGTGACTTATTTTCATCTATCTTTACCCGTGATGTACTATCATCTACCTTTACCTGTGATGTACACTCATCTGCCTTTACCTGTGTTGTGTTATTATTTATCTGTACCTGGATGTACTATCATTTACCTTTAACTGTGATTATAATAAAGTGCCTTTACCTGAATAGCTGAATCTTTTATTGTCCAGCCTTTTCACATCGCAGTGATTGTAGACCTAAACTAATTTAAATTAAATAATAACAACTATTAACACATTTTGACCAAACCCCAAACACATTTTCACCAAATGCAAAACAAAAAGTTAAAAAAAAAAAAAAAAAAAAAACTTAACATTTTCACCAAAACGCACAGTCTTATAATCTACAGAAAAATTGTATTGTTATATATCTGAAGGAGAGAGAGAGAGAGACAGAGAGACATTACATTACATGGTTATTGCTTTAGGTCCAGCGGAATCTTCCGAGCCAAATCAGGACCGGACAACCCCCGATCCGCATAAAAGATCTGCTGAAACAACCCTAGTGGTAACACTAAAAGCTCTCCACCAGACAGTCACTTTACAATAAAGACATCCCACGCAGGGGACGCTGAGGCTGTACTTTAATTTATCGAACCCCCGTTTACAAAAACAAAATAGAATACAAACATCATTATAAATTATCAACAAAACACATACAATATTAAATGCATACATTGCTAAATAATAACATCATAGGAAGCCCTAGTGACCACCTGGCAGAAAGCGTCCAATATTCCCAAGCTGATCCAACAGACCTCATACACAAATAAGGAGTCCCGGAAGAGTTTTCAAGAAAAAAGGTAGATGACTGGTCTAGTGAAGAAGAAGATAGTATAGCAGATTGAAAGAACAGAGCAGGAATGAGAAAGTGCAAATGAGAAAGACAGTGGCAGTGGGAATTTAAAGCACTAAATTTCCAGTTCAGTTCAGTGGATAAATTTACGTCGCCGGACACAGTGCGTATAGGGGATTTCCAGAAAGTGGGGATACTATTTATACTGAAACCCCCGGCACTCCAACGGGGGTGAGAGAGAGACAGAGACAGAGACAGACAGTAGATAGATAGATAGATAGATAGATAGATAGATAGATAGATAGATAGATAGATAGATAGATAGATAGATAGATAGATAGATAGATAGATAGATAGATAGATAGATTACAGCAAAAATATTATAGGAGTAGGTGTAAAGATGAACGCTGACCTCACTCACTCCTGTCACGAATGGATAGGCAAACCAAAGAGCTTATTACGGAAAGAGAGGGAACTTCCATTATGTCATATACAAAATTGCGAGACGCTCTCACGGATTATTTCCTTTTGCTCGGGCTGGCTATATTTCATCATCTGCTATATGAATGATCTGTGCGTGGTAACTTATTGAGCCTATGCCATTGCAAAAGAACATTTTTATGGCAACGTTTGCAAAAACCAAACTTTTAACCATCATTATTATTAACATTCCGCTACTGCTGTCTTTTTTTTAGTTGTTTATGTTTACTTATTGACACTTATTAGGTGCTTTTATGCTGCTTATGTGTGTATGTCATAGGTTCGTTTTCTGCCCTGGAATTTATTATTTTTTAATCAACGACAGATATTTTAAAATTAAAATATGCATGACAGACTGTTTCATTTATCCGAAACTGTGTAAATCCGTAATCATGAGAGAGAGAGAGGTGGGAGGGTGGGGGAAGAGAGAGCTCTGTCATTCAATCAATTAATCACAATAAAGCACAATAACAAAATGTTTCACTAATAGTGTGAATTTAATTTATATCAGGTATCCCCCTACCCCCAACCCTCTCACCTCCCACATCACTGGCTTAATAACATCAGTCACTTCATGGAAAATAATTAATTAATCAGACAGAACAATCAAAACCTAGACTACAACATTCCACGCAATATAGATCTAATGCACAGAAATTCACAGATCAGAACAAGGACTGAGTTTCTACATTACATTTTTTCCCCGTTTACACTCAAACGAAAAGGGATTACAACAGATCAAGGACCATTTTTGTGCCTAGGTAAGGGGTTATTTTGCACAGTATTTGATCACGAGGAGAAAACAGACTTAGTCTAATTTAACTTGTTAACATAAGCAGTTTGACGAAGCCAAACTGCCAATCTGACAACATCTACTTTTGAAATGTAAGCACAAATATAATAGTCAAACAACCTAGAAACAACGTAAACAATGAGCGACCTTTTGAACGTAAACTGTCAGCAAGCAAACAGTTTTTGTTTTAGCACATAGAATAGATATAACATGAATCACTGAAGCCTCTCCCCGATTGTTTTAACAACACTGCAGCGGTCTTGGTTTAGGCCTATATAAACACACAAAAAAGAAGTTTTTCGATTGCAATTTACCTTTCTTTGTCTCTTGGGAACTTGAAAAAGAACTTGCCATCACAACTTTTCTTGTATCTGGCATTACAGCAATTGATGGCTGTGCAAAAGTCACCGCCCTGTTTTACTCGGTCGCCTTTTGTCTTTCTGCCACGAGCCATTTTTAGCATGTCGACAAGGGAGCGTAACTCGTATCTTCCGTCTCGCGGTTCTGTCCCAAGTTCCCCCTCTTTCTATAATACGCTCTTTGGGCAAACTTCAGCATCGGCGACTCTCAGCACCGCTGTCTGGACCGTCTGTTTTATTTTATTTTATTTTATTAGTCTGGAACTATTGCTTTTGGCTATGTCCGGCCGGTCGGCGTTCGTCCGGCGTCCGTCCGGCGTCCAGAGTTGACATGTGCGCACTTTTCTCTGAAAGTTACGGACGGATTTCTTTGAAACTTGGCATTTAGTTAGGAAATTATGAACCCTACCAGGTGACAGAAAAAAAAGACAAAGAAAAGAAGAATGCATATCGTGTGAGGTCATAATTTGTTGAGTGTTCTTTTTTTTTCTTCTAATATTTTCTCCCAAACTATTGGAGGGTTTGGTTTAAGTTTGATATGTACTTGGATTTACCAAGGTAAAATCAAACTAATGCAAATCGAGTGATGTAAACCTGGTAACGTCATTTTTAAAATACAATTTTAATATTTTAAATTAAATCTTTTTCCTTCGTGTATTATGCACCAATTCTGCAGTGTACCAGCATCCACATCTCTCTCTCTCTCTCTCTCTCTCTCTCTCTCTCTCTCTCTCTCTCTCCCTCTGTCTCTGTCTCTGTCTCTGTCTCTCTCTGTCTCTCTCTCTCTCTCTCTCTCTCTCTCTCTCTCTCTCTCTCTCTCTCTCTCTCTAATGCTGCATCAGATTATTTACTTGAAACGTCGCACAATTTGCAGATTTCAGTGTCCATTTCCTTTTAGCCTTTACCTATTTTACAAGGAAGAAGAAGAAGAAGAAGAAGAAGAGAGATTCTTTCAACTTTAAAAAAAAATGTTTGTTGTTGGAGGTACGTATTTTGTAGTTTTTGTAAATATATTTGGCTTTTAATTCTCTTTCAAATAGGCTTACCTTGTTCCTTCCCATTAGTGTTATCAGTTAGTCAAGTTGTGCATACTTTTCCCGCATGAACATATTTTCCAGGGGGACTACTTTTCGTGTTTTCAATGCACTACACAAACTTTGCGAGTCGCTCTCTGAGTTGGCCGGTCGGAATGTAGGTTTGTCGGTCGATCACTTTGTCGTTCAGTTGCAATCTGTAGGCCTACCTCGGGACTATCTGAGCGGATTCTTTAAACGCAAAATTTGCCTGTGTTAGTGGTCAGCCTTCCCGTATGTGCCATCGTATTTGTTGTATATATAACCTTTGAGGGAAAGTTGTACAGGGGAGTGAGATAGTGGTAAGGGATGATTAAAGATTGCTTAGCCTGGCTTGAATACAATAGTGAGTCAGATGTAGAAGTGTTAGTATTACATTGGCACGTGCGATACACATTCGCCTGGTCAGCAATTACTGGCCGGGAAAGTTTATAGTTTGCATGGTCAGACAATGACGCATACACATGTGCATGCATCCTTGGTGTGCAAGAGCGTGATCAGTTCTGACCACGTGATAGGTATTCGGGTGGGGTCAGTCACGTGGTCATGACGTAGGAATTAAGGCATTACCTTATCTAGAGAGGTGCGCATTTCCTGCAGAAAATCTAGTATAAGAGCCAGAGGAGACAAAGGAATCTCTCTCTTATCTCTTATCTCCTGATTCTGCCAGACTCCGGACAACTCTGTTCTACGAGATTCCGTCTTGTCTGGGTTGTAGTGCTTAGGGTGGTCAGTTCATAATGTATCAGAAACCAGGGCCAAACTTATAGTGCGCACAATCTTTAGTTACAGAATGTATAGGACAAAGCTTGGCTCTCTTTATGCAAGGTCTCACTTATCTCTTTCACCTGCAGGGGTTCCAGACCTCTCTTCTGTATAGAATGCTAGAGCTTAGGGCGGTCAGTATATAACATGTAGTGAGTTTAGTGTAAAGAGACTGCGGGCTCTCTTCTCTTGTGCATAATGTGTCAGGATGTGCATAGGAGGTTTAGTACAAAGCTTGGTGGCTTGTATTTAGTAGTTGTTTAACTGATGATTTTGTTATTTAGAGGCAAAAGTGAGTTTGAAAGTTAGTCAGTAAATGAGCTGATAAATAAGTTAGGGTTGGTCGGTTCTAAGGGTGTGTGCATAGCTTAGACTGCTGTTTTAGTCTATTACTGTTAGTATAGGGTGAAAGTTCGTGTTTTCAATGGAGGAAAGAAGGGCGAAAAAACTGAAAAGATGCGGTAAGAAACAATGAATTTATTTGACTATTATTTGCATTGTTAGTTAGAATATATGTGCATGCGAGTTTTATGTTTCTTGGTTGACATGTATTAGTTAGATTATTAAAATTGTATAAAATGGAGACAAGCTGTAGTTTATTGTGATTTATTTGAGCGCGTGGCAAACCCTTTTTGAATGGCCGTGAGACTGATTCTATTTTGTATGTCTTGTATATTATAATTTGGTTTGTCATGCCCGATCCCCGTACAAGTAGAAAATTAAGTAGTTTAGATTAACTCTCACAAGATAACGCAAATATAGGGACGCGTTACATATACCTCAAAGGTCAAGTTCGCTGGTATTAATTCTGTGCTAAGCGCGTATTGCGAAGCCCCGACAGTGCACTCAGATAACTACTATAATTTTGTATAGTTAATTCGGTGGTCTTGTGGTGAAGGCTTCGGACTCAAAAACACAAGGTCAAGGGTTTGCTTCTCGACTAAGACTTCTGCTTTTTTAATAATTGTCTTCAGCTCTTGTTTTGTTGTTGTTTTGATTTTCTTGTCTTTTGTTTTGTTTTAAATTAATTTGCGTATGTTTTGCATTGTTTCGCTTGAATTTGCGTATATTTTGTTTTTAAATTTATTTGCGTACAATATTACAGTTAGTATTATTTTCTTTTGTGAAGGGGGGTTGGGAGAACGAGTGCGCGATGTTGTGTGTGTATGTGTTTGTATGTGAGAGCCTGTATGTGTGTGTATATGTGTGTGTGTATGTGTGTGTGTTTGTGTGTGTGTGAGTGTCTGAACAAACCAGATCATAAATTAACACGATTTGTAAATGTGTGCGCTCGTCTGAAAATACGTTTAAATGGCTTTGCCATCTTGTTTTTTTTTTTTTTTAGTTTTCTTCCCGTCCCTCGCTCTCTTTTGTAAAGACCAGATGTCAAAGGTCAACAAAAGTAGATATTGTAAAGATTTTTTATTTTAATTTAAATTTTATTTAAAAACAAAACACATCATATTCTACATAAGTCTCTCTCTCTCTCTCTCTCTCTCTCTCTCTCTCTCTCTCTTTCTCTCTCTCTCTCTCTCTCTCGCTCTCTCTGCTTTACCAACATTCACATCACTTCCTTCCTCCAATGTCCCAAAGCATTTTACCACCTATAGAACAGCGTGTTTCGTAAGACACCTTATACGAAGATCGTCGCTGTTATTGTATGTTCGCCCGGTCAGACTGCTGCCGTTTCATAACGCTGTGGTGTGATGACAAAATCAAGCAAGTCCACAGACCTTATAGTGTTAAACAAACAAGCAAACAACAACAAAAAAAAAACTCAAAAAAACATTTTGTATTTTGTGACGCCTTGCTCTTGATGCTTTAACTTATTTGCTTAACTTGGGTTTTCATAACTTCGATCAGCCGTGTTGATCCTGAGTACTTGCTAGAAGAATAAGAAAGAAAGAGATTTCTCTTATATAGCGCACTTACAAGCTCAGAGAGCTTCTCAAGGCGCTGGCCCTTAATATCCAGCAATCACACAATAGTTTGCTGAAGTCAGGATTCGAACCCACGTCGCCCAAGACGCACTCACACAAGTGTGCGCTCTGACCACTGTGTGATGATATTCTGGGGAAGATACGCTTATCTTATAAGGGGAGTAAGACTTGTAGAAAGATGGGGCGTTACGCTACCTCTATCAGACGTTCTTTTACCAAAATTCCAATGCGTTGTAAGAGACTAATCACGGTGCTTGGTCACATAAAATTTATATTTGTTTTCGGGTTTTAAAGTATCATTTGGCTCACTTTAAGAAATACCTATTACTAATCAAAGGACTAGTTTACTTGGTCTCAAGAGAAGAAGAGCTAGTGGACATACACCAATACAAATAGAATGACACCAGTCGTATGTATGTGATTTCATCTTTTGTATAGTCAATACAAATTCTGACATTACTGTAATTAAATGGAAATTAATAATTATAATTGTTCACTGTGCTGGGTAATTTCTTTAGCAGTTCTTCTTCATCAGATTCAGATTCAGATTCAGATTTTTATTTAAAGTCTTTTCATTTATAAAATGATATTAGACTTTCACAAACATACATATGCATAGACATACACACAAACACACATGCATAAACATAAACACATATTTATGTACTTAATCAAAAAATGTTTTTTATGTCAGTATGTAAGATAATGTAAGCAATTTTTTCAATTTTTTCTTCTTCATCATTTGCTAAGTAATTCTAGGTTTTCGTAGTCCAATAGGAGTTGTCCGAGTTGGGTTAGACTTCAGTTGCATTTGAGGGAGACTTAGCTGCTACGCGTCGGCGAGTGCTTGAGTCCGTTGTTCCTTCTGGGGGAGCCTTGCCTCTCAGGATGATCGGGTGAGTCGTGTAGCTACGGGGCCGGACGTGGCAAGGTAGAGTCTAGGTTGATATCCGTCTTCTCCACGGGAGCAAGCGCCATGCGTTGACTCCGCAAACCGTCCCAGAGCTGAACTGTAAAATCCAGAACTCTGGCTACAATCTTCTATCAGATATGGATATGCGGTACACTCTGCAAAGAGTCCATAGCATCAGACATCTGCCAAGTTTCCCATTTGCACACTTCGATCTGAATCTTAAGGCTAAGATATATCAATCAACATGCACGACGTGTCAGAAACAATAATCGGTTTCTGTAATTATATATAACATGAACATACTAATACATAGCAATCAATATAATATAATTATATAAACATACACGTACCAAAACTACTAGTGTTAACTTACTTCTAGTCTCTGGGAATCATGAAACCGTCTCTAGTCTATCACTTTCTTGATGAGGCTGAGGCTTTATGGTTCTCGGCAGTTTGCTCCTTGTTTGACCCTCGTGGCTTCGCAATTAGTATTTGACTGACTAGCTAAGTTCTCAGATACGGGGATATGCAGGGGTCTCTACGTCCTCCGACCAATCATTTAATTCTCGTTCTAGTTAATTTCGCTCATACGGGATTACATGTGAATCTCCTTTTTGGAAATTCCTCTCACCTGTCCTACTTGGGAGACACGCTCGGTTACGTCTCGATTTCGAGTGTCCGAGACGAAACAGGGTAGATCCAATAAAGATATGAGTCCCATGGGCTACTTATCGATCAAGAGACCCAAACTTAAAAGCCGACTTAGACTTAAGTAGCATGTTTCAGTGAAGCGTTAAGTCTAAGTCGGCTTTTAAGTTCGTTCATGCACGCCAGCCCAGCTGGTCATATGGCCGAGTAAGCTACTTAACATTTGCTTAGCTAGGTCTGCTTGATTGTCTCGGGAACGAACGTTTCAAGGAGGTTCATTTAACATATGTGGACTTCCCTTTAGATAACTGGTAATTTAACGTCAAGTTTATTCAATACTATCTGTTTATCTCTAAGCTGAGTTACCACATTTTTGTCGTCAACATTTCTGCTGTTTCACACTGAGCTTTCCCTGCCGCCAGAAGAAGAAGAAGAGTAATCTATTTAGCGTGAATTGTGCAATGCATACGTTTTTGCTCAGTTTTGATCGAGACCTCAGATGCAATTTAAATAATTGTTTGAAAGGCATTGGTAGACTTTGTAAGATTCTACGATTACCGTTATACCACACTGCGTAGCAGAGACGTTCGAGGCTGACGTCACCTCTCCACCATGGTGGCGACGTAAGCCTCCGCCGTTTCTGCTACGCTGTGTGCAGTTATTCACTTCCCTATATTACCTTACATTCCACTACACCCATGCAGCGTAGCTGAAAACTATTCAGACTAGAAGAAGAAGGAGGACTGATCAGTTTCAGCTACATTACATGGCGCAACACCAAGGAAATACAATAAGCCTACTTATCCAGTCGATAGATTTTTGCATCAAAAATCTTTTACATTCAACACGACTTTCTTTGTCCATTGTCTCGCTGTTATGCAAAAGTACAAATATGACGCATGAACCATTAAAAAAAAAAATAGTACAGAAAAAACCCAATGGCTTCGTTGATTTTTTTTTTTTATCTTATTAGGTACACAGGCACCTGTACGGTGCATGATCACTTTCCCCCTGAAACATCTGTGAGTGCACTGCAACTTTATTACAAATAAAAAAATAATAATAATAAAAGAATGGCTGAATTGCAGTTTTGCGTTAGGTAATCACTCTCTTGCACAGTGCATGCGCCCTTGCCTACATCTTGCGTGAGTGCACATTTGCTTTTTGAACCCGCCTGGACTAAATGGAAATGAGTACACGTGCTTTGTTGCAATAAACGCTCAATTTAAAGTGACAAAACAAGCTTAAAAATAAATCGCAATTTTACCGTTAAGACTATATAAAAAAATTAAAGTTTTATAACTTCGATTTGAATAAATGGAACATGATCTGCGTGAACAGGTTCTTTTCCCCAGCGTTTTGCTCTCTCTTCAATCCACTTAAAGTTATTGGGTTTTTTCCACCCTCTCTCTCATTTATCAAATATCAGTTTGGTGAAATGACGCCGCGCCGTAAAGGGAAACAAACAAGTCAAACATTATTTCAATTATGTTATATTATGTTATGTTATTTATGTTATGTTATTTTATGTTATATTGTATACCTATACTATCCTATCCTATCCCGTGACTCGAAAGTCGTTGGGGCACCACAGATGATCGTTTAACCAGCGTACTCCATCTTTCTCTGTCCTCAGCGACTCCATAGTGTATTATATTATATCATATTATATTATTATGTTATTTAATAATATCCTTTCCTGTCCTGTCCTATCCTGTCCTATCCTATCCTATCACGTAACTCGAAGGTCGTAGTTTAACCAGCGTGCTCCATCTTTCTCTGTCCTCAGCAACCCTCATGACTTCGCTCAGTGTCAAGCCAGTCTATTCTCGAATGTTGTCATCCCACCTCTTTTTCTGTCTCCCTCTTCTTCTGTCTCCTTGCACTGTGCCTTGCATGATGGTCTTTGCATCTGATGATCTGGTGACGTGGCCATACCATCGGAGTTTACGTTTTTTTCACCACTGTTAGCATGTCTTCGTGTTGTCCAATGGCTTGTGTGATGGTCTGTCGGACTTCGTTGTTAGTGATGTGCTGGGTATAGAAAATGCCCTGAATTATAATATAATATAATATAATATAATATAATATAATATAATATAATATAATATAATATAATATAATATAATATAATATAATATAATATTACATTAGATTCTATTGCATTACATTTTATAACATTATTATTATTATTATTATTATTATTATTATTATTATTAGTATTAGTATTAGTATTAGTATTATTATTATTAGTATTATTATCATCATTATTATTATTGTGTACAGGAAAAATCAAGATGATGTCAGTGAGTGCTTTCGCAGGTCTGTGTAGTCTGAATGTGAAAATAGGGTTGTGCTACAGAGAGAGATATTATACATTTTCTTTTGTCTAATCGAGAGAGAGAGAGAGAGAGATATTGTGTGTGTGTACTTGTATAACCGTACAAATGGGGATTTTTTCATGTAAACATGGTAACAAATGGGGTAGTTGAAAAAAATTGGGAAGCAAAAATTTTCCTCATTTTTTAAAACATATTTTCCACTCAAAAACAATAGAGCACGACGGTAAATATCGAGAAATAGCATCTTCCCAATTTGTCAAAAATGGGGTAGACAAGTATGTAATTTATACACACCTGTATAGTAAAATGCGCCACGAGCAAAATCAAGTTTAAAGGGCAGATTACCCCTCCATCCTGTACGTCATTCATAAATCAACTTATTTTTATTAAATACAACATTTGATTTGTAAACATCACTGAGAAAATGTTTGTTTGTTTATTTCATTTAACGTCTATTCACCGAAGTGATTTTAGACAATAAAATAAAAGGAAGGAGGGGGAAAAAGGATATGCGCTACATGGATGGGGGAAAGGAAATAACATTTAAACAAAATGGTAAAGTAACATAACATGAAATAAAATTAAATAAACATTAAGTATTCAAACAATATTTTAAAACTCTTTAAAAAAATAAAATAAAATAAAATAAACTTACTATGGAACAAGTCCAACTTGCGAAATGTGCATTGACAGAAAAGTCAATTTTGTGAGATTGTCATATACGAAGTAATCAGAATAAACTTGCAATTTTTATAACAAATGTCCTACAGGACTATAAATTATAGATTTAGCGATGGTTATCCAATATTTACTATTTTTATTTTGAACATTATGAATGTTCTGTGGAATATATTGTGTTATTACACTGCAGTCATGAATGACATGATTTATAGTTAAATTTTCATTGCAAATGCAAACAATATCCTTGCAATATTTTGTCCTCCAAGAATTTAAAGCAAGACGATGTGCTAAAGAGGTTATTGTTCGAGGATACTGTGAATTATCACTATATATTATTTTTAAAGGAAATTTATTTTTTATTTTCTTTTCAATTATACTATAAATTTCTTTTGTTGATAAAGGGATGTCAATATGGCTAACGTTGTGTTGATTTTTCGCTCCTTCTTTTGCTTTCCTGTCAGCCCAATCATTATTATCTAAACCACAATGAGATGGTATCCAACAAAATTGAACATTTGTGCCATTGATAATTAAGCAATGTATAAGATATTTTATTTCATATATAATATCACCTCTGCTCTTATAAATATTAGAGTCCAGACTCTGAAGAACAGATTTGGAGTCTACACATAATAAGATATTAAAAAAGGTCTTATGTTGACTCAAGATTTTATGTAATGCCATAAGAATTGCGGTAAGTTCTGCAGTATAAATTGAGCGATCTTTACCTAAATACAAGGATTCACAAATTTTTAAAGCAGGTATAACATAACCAGCCCCAGTTTGGCCTGTATCTAAAACAGAACCATCAGTATAAATTTGCAAATAAGAATAATATTTTTTATCTATATGTTCATAAGCTTCTGTTGCTAACAATAATCCATTTTCTTTTTTCCGTAGAGCAGTATATTCAAAATCAAAGTTTGCTCGCTTAAATTCCCAGATTGGTATAGGCATTTGTGGTATTTTTTTAGAGATTGATTTAGGAAATAAATTTGACCCCTGTAAAAGTTCATCTGTATAAGATGCTATTGTTTGTAAATAACTGATACCCTGTGCTCTTTTTGGATAATCTAAATCAGATCTTACTTCTAGTTCTGTGTCAGTGAAATTTTCTACAGCAGAGGCTCTAACTATATATTTAGCGCATGATAATTTTCTCCACTCATTTAATGGTAATACTCCAGCTGCTTTATAAGCATCATCAGTTTTTGTATGTACTGGAATACCCATAACAATTTTAATTGCTTTACTGTCCATACTCTGGAGTTGTTTCAGTAAATATTTTGGAGCTGAAAAATATACCTCTTGTCCATACGTTAATTTAGATCTGACAAGCATGCACACAAGATGAATAAGAGTTTTAGTATCACGTCCCCATTTTTGAAAGCTTATAATCTTTATTAAATTTAAACTTTTAACGGCCTTTTCCAACAAATAATGTATATGTTTTTTCCAACTTAATTTAGATGTAAAATATACCCCGAGAAATTTTATTTCCTGTACATATTTCAATTCTTTGATACCAATATAAAATTTTGGCAAACATTTGGGGTTAATCCCATTATTAAACAAGATCATGTTTGTTTTTTCTTCTGATAATTCCAATCCATTATCCTTCATGTAAATATCAATATTGTTCAGTTCATTTTGATATATCTTTTGAATATGTTTTATTTCATATATAGAAGTTTTCCTTTTTAAAGATACATTTACCCATATGGCAATATCATCAGCATATTGAACTAGATGAATTTTATTACTTACAAATTGAGGTAAGTCATTTAACAAAATAGTGAATAAAAGAGGTGAAATTATAGAGCCTTGTGGTATACCCATGTTAATATTATATGTAGAAGAATAAGAGTGACCTACTTTGGCCATTATTTTTCTTCCATGCAAAAACTCTTTAATATATTGAAAAATATTTCCAGAAAGCCCTATATTTTTTAATTTGTATAAAAGTCGAGCATGCCAAACTCGATCATAAGCCTTTTTAACGTCAAAAAATGTAGCTAATATATTTTTCCTTCTAGCGAATTGTTTCTTAATGTGTGTTGTTAATTTCACTAAATGGTCTACTGTTGATCTGCCTTTTTTAAAACCAGCCTGATTTTCTGGAATTACTTTATTTTTTTCACAATAATATGATAATCTATTCATTATAATTTTTTCCATAATTTTACCAGCATGCGATGTTAATGCAATGGGGCGATAACTTGACGATTCGTGTCGATTTTTCCCTGTTTTTAAAAGTGGAATAATTATTGATGTTTTCCAAATATCAGGCAACACATTATTTTCCCAACATTTATTAATAATAGTGAGAAAATGTTGTATCCATTTTAAAGGCATGTGTTTTAGCAAAATGTATGATAACCCATCTGGACCAACTGCAGATTTTTTAGTGCCAAAATAATTTAAAGCATCTGTAACCTCTGTTATTGATATACTAGAATTCATAAATAAATAATTATCTGAATTAGGTTCTTTATAATGTTCAGATTTTTCTTCATGTTTTCTTTTTTCGAACTCATCTCTAGTTAGACTACTAGTATTGCTTGCATTTGCAAAAAGTTTTCCAAATTCTTCAGATTTCTCCTTTGGCGAAGAAAATAGTTTGTTAGTTATTTTTATGGGACACTTAGGAAGCTGAAAGCCATTTTTCATTTCTTTAACTTTTTTCCAAACATTATTGACATTACATGTATTTGATATTTCTTTTTTACAAAAATCTTCCCAATACTGTTTCTTTGCTGATGCTATAATTTTATTACAATTAATTTTTGCACATTTCATGTGCCTATGTGCGGAAACAGATCTACATTTTATCCAATTCTTAAATGTATTCTTTTTTTCCTTAACTGCATCTGCACATGCTTGATTCCACCAAATATTACCACTGTGTTTTTTCTTTACCGAATTTCTCTTAATAGGTATAGACTTATTAGCTGCAGACAATATTGTTTTTGTAAAACCTGTACAAATTTCATTAATATCTTCATTTTGTAGAAAGTCATCTTCAGAGTACAATAAATGCATTTGATACTGATTCCAATCTGCACGAGTATAAATATATTTTGGTATAACATCATCTTCTATTTGTACCTCTGGCTTTTCATTTATTACAGTTACAACTGGAAGATGGTCACTACCCAATGAATCAGAGTCCACTTCCCATATACTGTCTATTGCCAAATCAGGCGATACAAACGTTAGATCAATGGCAGAAGGTTGGTGGGTTGCTATGTCAGGAATCCTTGTTATTTTACCATCATTTAACAATATAAGACCAGAAGTAATGATATTTTCAATAAAACGATTATTTGTATTATAATTACATCCTTTATCCCAAATTGTTGAGTGAGCATTGAAATCACCAACTATAATCCAATTTTCATTTATATCAATTGATTGTAACCATTCAGTATTAAAATCATCTGGTCCTAATGGATAATAAACAGACGTGATATTAACATACATTTGATCATGTATTTTTACTTTCACAGCTACTGAATACACATCATTTAAATCTTTTGGAATGGGAGACTTGCATGTGACGTAATCCAAATCTTTCCTAATGTATATCGCAACGCTAACTTTAGTATTCTGTTTAGTAAATGGTGTTACCGGCGGAAAAAAGTAGCCTTCGATCTTAGGAAGTTTCTTCCTTTTTACATTCAATGACTGCAGTGCAAGAACATGATGTTGGTTTGTTACTACATATTGTTGTAAAGAGTGTACATTTGTGGATATAGATCTGCAATTCCACTGAACAATACTAAATTTATCATCAATCATAAATTTAAGATTTTTTTTAAAAAATGAATGTTGTTCAATTATGACAAAATATTTCTGAACATCAGTGACATTAACTTCATTCCTTTTTGATTCAGATGAATGCAGTCTCTGTAAAAGGAACGGTTTGTAGCCCCCGTTTTTGTGAGAAAGGATACACTGTTGTCCACAAAGTGTACATTTTCTTTGACACATGCTGCTCTCAGTGCAGCGTTGGAGGCATCACCCTTCTTTCTCAGCTGACCTCTCGGGGGTACTATAGATGACAAACAAATGTTTGCTGCAGGGAATGTTGTCTTGACTACTTTTATCATCTTTAGCCAGTCCTTCATGTTAATGTTTTTTGTTTTGCAGCTGTTGATACCTGCATGAATAATGACAGATTCTATTTTTCCATTTGCAGGTACATCATCCAACCATTGTACAATGTCTTCAATTTTTATACCAGGAATGCAGACTAGCTGTCCTTTGACGCCTTCAACAGCAACTTCTTCCATTCTGATGCCTCTAATGACGGAGTCTCCTATTATGAGTTGTTTAGTATCTTTGGTATCACTGAGAAAAAGACCATTCCCCATTTGTACCCTATTTTTGGTTACATTGCCGATTGATAGGCTTATATACGTGTGTGTGTGTGTGTGTATGTGTGTGTGTGTGTGTGTGTGTGTGTGTGTGTGAACAAACCAGATCACAACTGAATATAATTTGTAAATGTGTGCGCTTGTCTGAAAATACTTTTCCCCGTATCTTGTTCTATTTTCTAAAGGCCAAAGAGCAGCAGACTACATTACATTACATGTTTATTGCGTTAGGTCCGGCGGACTCCTCCGAGCCAAATCAGGACCAGAGCAGCAGATGTAAGCATAAGTGTTGTAAAAACGCGCGCGCGCGTGTTTGTGTCTGTCTGGGACTGTGTCAAATTAAAGGTGCCCTATGACGTGTGCGCGCCAAAACACGCGTAGTTATGTCTCCGACCTTCGTATGACCGTTCCCTGAACTGTGGTATTCAGGGAGGTTGAAGAGTCCTTGGTGGTATTCCTGTGTGCCAATTTTCCTTGCCCTTGATTGTTTAAGTGTGTGACAAGGTATATATATATATATATATATATATATATATATATATATATATATATATATATATATATATATATATATATATATATATATATATATATATATATATATATATATATATATATATCAATTGCAGGCACGTGCAGATAAATCTCTCAACCTTCACTTACCATACATTATCAACACTTTCGCTCATCAATCAAACGTTGTCACACACTTATATATATATACTACTCAAAATAATTGAAGGGCCATTCTCATATTTCATTTAGATTAATTATTTTTTGCTGCTATCAATAATATCGCTAATATTGCTTATTTCAAAACTTATCCTGTACAGTAACATTCAAGACAATCTTATTCTGACAAGTAATCACATGTGTGAGTTTTGAACTTTCTGCACTGAGTTGAAAAACAAACACAATTTTTACACCAAAAAATGACCCAAATTTTCTGTTGTCTTGCTAATAAAGCAAAATTTTCCACATTAAAAAGTGATTTGCACGCGAAAGGCTTGCATTTTCTGAGTTCAGTTCAACAATCGGCGCTTTTTTCTGGGTATAAATGGCAGTGCTTTTGCTGCTTTTCTAACCATGCCCCCAAGGCGACGATTGACTGATGCGGATAGAGGCAGAGCTATTGCATGGCTTCAGGAAGGGGTGGGGGTGAGAGAAGTTGGCAGACGGCTGGGAGTGTCCCACTCCGTTGTTCAAAGGCTGCGGGAGCGCTTTAACAACACTGGAAGCGTCCAAGAACCAAGAAGGTCCGGACGCCCCCGCGAAACCACTGCAAGACAAGACCATTTCATCACCCTGTCAGCTCTGAGGATGAGGTCCGCTACAGCAAACACCATCAGAAGACAGCTTCACGCAGCCAGCAATGTTAACGTCAGCGACCAGACAATTCGCAACCGTCTACACGAGGCAAACCTGCGATCAAGACGACCAGCAGTACGGCCTTTGCTCACCCCAGCTCACCGTGCAGCGCGTTTGGCCTGGGCTCGGCGTCATTTGGTGTGGACAAGGCAACATTGGTCAAGGGTGTTCTTTGCAGACGAGTCTTGGTTCTCCTGGTCTTTCAACGACCGTCGAGTGAATGTTTGGAGGCGTCCACAGGAGCGTTTTGCTGATGCGACGATGCGCGAGCATGACCGCTTTGGTGGTGGATCTGTCATGATGTGGGGTGGCTTCGCATTAAACTTAAAAACACCCCTGCTCCTAATTCATGGCAACTTAAACGGTATTGGCTACAGGGATGACGTCCTACAACCTAGGGTTCTCTTAGCTCTGCGGGAAGGTGCCATACTACAGGACGATAATGCCAGACCCCACCGAGCGCGTATCGTCAATGACTTCCTGCAGCAACAGCACGTCATAAGGATGGATTGGCCGGCTCGATCACCCGATTTGAACCCCATAGAACATCTGTGGGATGTCTTGGGTCGACAGACACGGGCAAACCTCCCTCCAGGAGCTAACCTTGAAGTTCTGGCCCAAGTTCTCCAGCAAGAGTGGTTGGCCATCCCAGGAAACATCCTCCATAACCTGATACGGTCCATGAGACAACGATGCCAAGTCCACACCCGATACTGACTCTATAGATTTTTGGTTTCTAAAGTTTTGATTTTGTACATGAGGGGTATGTCCTGTTAAATTGAATTTACTCGAATTTTAAGCGACTGATGTCTAAAATCTTTTTGTTATTGATGCAGAAATGATTGCAATAAAATATGATGAACTAATAAATTGAATTCGTTTTTCTGATTTAAAGCGAGACCCATATGTCCAAGTGGCCCTTGTATTGTTTTGAGTAGTGTATATATATATATATAGCAGGCATAAAACAGAGGCTCCCTCGCTAAGCCCAATTCTTGTTGTAAAAATTGGAAATACGGTGTATTGCCTGCCTATGCCGAGTATGGCTATGTATGAATGTCCCTGTGTGGTAAAAACAATTTGAAAAGTAAACTAAACTGAACAGAACTGAACAAAATCAAATAAAATACAATAAAATAACATAAAATAAAATAAAACAAATATTTTTTTTAAGTTCTATCAATCCGTTTTATTTTGAATTAGTTTCTTGTCCATAACGCCAGACCACGAACATAAGCATGTGTTTCTCAATAGAACAAACAAAAGAAGAAAACACAATAATCCACACAAATGTATCCGTAACTATAAACATACATTTTAATTAAAACTTCCTCTCGTTAACTGAAAACAAATGCAGCAAACACTGCTGTATGCAAATGTGCACACGCAAACACATACCCACACACATACGCCTAAACACATGCACACACACATTCACACATCTACAGGCACTCACAAACACACACACACACGCACACACACACCGATACACACACACATACATACACTTAATTGTTAAATTGCCACAGCAAGTGACAATAAACAAATCATTCCAATTAACAATGCTCAGTACAATTTCTAGTTAACGCATTTGCCGTCAAAAATATGTGGTCTCTCTCTCTCTCTCTCACTCTTTCTCTTGCTTGCTCTCATATAAAACTGGAATGGAAAGATAAAATAAAAAAATAAAACATTAAATCCACAACCCAAATCCGTGCCACAAACTGATCGTCTAATTTATTATTTCAAAGAAAATGCAAATTTATTTACATAATTCTAAAAAGAACCAATGAAGGAGAAAAAAATAGCGTGTGGTCGTAGAACTGCCAAAATAAAGTTTTAAAATGCGAGAAACAAAGCGACAACTATAACATTGTCTTGTGTAATACATACTACGAATTTGTTAACCCACATTAATCATTTAAAAATGTATATTTCACAATTCTACTGAATTCACAATCACAAATAAACAAAGAATGTCAAAAAGACGAAATCAATGTTAAAAAATGAAAATAAGACTAAACATCATCCCAAACGTTTCTTTTGTGCAAAACAAATTATAGCTCTCTGTAACACTTTATCAGCGTTCAAACATTAGCTATACAAAAGAATCAAGACTAATCGCAGGTAGTCTAAAGAGCAAGCATTAAACACACATTAAATTAAAAAATTCCGCTCTTTGTAGCATCAGTAACAACAAAAGAAAACTGGCTAAATTACAAGCAATAACCAATGCTAGAGAGCTAACATTTCTTAATAAAACAGTTCGTTACCTACAAACAACATTATAAATAGCAAATAGGTTACTATGTTTTAATCATCAAGCAAATACTCCGTCGCCCATATGACTAAACAGGTGAAAACTTGCAAGGAAGTGCATAAGCAATTTTGCTTAGAACTAAATGGCACATGTTGCGCATGACTAAATAAATAAAAAAACTTGCAAAAAGAGTCAAGCTCACCTTATTACCAAATATAGGTAATTGCTGTGGGTTTCAAAACAAACTGATCAACTTGAACTGATTGGATAAAATGCAACTCAATTTTATCAAAATTTCCATTCAAAATATGCAGCCAAGCTACCATTTGTACCCTTTGTGTTTCTGCATGCGCCATGCGCATACATTCTTGTAAATCATGGCGATATACAAGATTTCTTCTTCTACATCATCGTCATCGTCATCATCGTCGTCGTCGTCGTCATCAGAATATGCAATTAATTTAAACATATTTGAAGTGCTAATGGTCCAAATTCAATCCTAACATTCTTTTCTCATGTTTTTGTTGCATCCCACACCTACCATCCCCGCTTCCCTCAGCTCCTGAATCTGATGACACTCGCTTCCTTGTATCATATTGCCGTTTTTTAAAAAGTTCACATGATTGTGGTGGTGCGACTATTCATCGGTGTGTCAGACCGTTGATCAACGCACAGTAGTGCAGGGGAGATAATAAAATTGATGCGTAAAATATGTCGATTGTTGAATGTATTTATTATTTTAGTTGTATTCCGGCTAGATTCGATGAAAATGTTTCTATAACAACAAATTATATAATTTTAAAACTGCGATTATGCTTTGTTTTTACTGTGCGTAATAAATCCTGAGTGAAACAATATTTTCATAGGAAAAAGCCCAGCCGATTCATGAATTGATACTTTCTTTTCATTGAGCAGGTCACACGAAATTAGTAGGTTAACCTCCAAAATGGACACACACACACAAAATCACTTTAACCTTAGAAGGATTGACAATTTTGCTTTATTCTATCCTCTGTCAACAAGACCCAGCAAATGCAGATCTCCTGACTCTAATATCATAGGAATGTTGGCAGGAAAGAGATTGTTCCTTAGTGGAGATCTAAGTGGGAATGTGATATCCATGGACATTTGGAATTTTTTTTTAAATCAGTTTATAGTCCCCTCTCTTCCCGAAAAGGATTTTCAGAGAGGAGACTGTCGTTTGGAATAGGCAAAGATCTTCCTTATAATATTTTGGAATAGCCGAAGGTCTTCCTTATATTTTGGAATAACCAAAGATTTTCCTTATGATATTTTGGTAAAGGCGAATATTTTCCTTATGACATTTTGGTAAAGGCAAAGATCTTCCTTATGACATTTGTTAAAGGTGAAGATTACTTCATGACATTTTGGTCAAGACGAAGATCTTCCTTAAGATATTTTGGTAAAAGGCGAAGATCTTCCTTACGACAGTAGACCTTAGGAGTAGGCCAAGATCTTTCTTGCTTATTTTGGTATAGAAGATGCAACAAGGTAGCCATTTGGATGGCAAGAATACAGTTGCTTAAACACTTAAATAGTCTCGCCTTGTGCAGGAGGCCTGCTGTATTTAAAAAAAAAACAACATTAATTTTGTTAAAAAAAAACAACTTCTCATAGGACCATAACCTTTCGGCCATTTCTGTATATTATTAGATGTAATATTCTACGGAAAAAAATAACCAATTTCTATGACGGTTAATTTTTTTTTAACCTCACAAACACACACATTTCAATTTCATTGATCAGACTCTAGAAATTTTGCTGCCTTTCTCAAGCACCATGCTAGTTTTGACTGGAATGCCCCATCTAGGGGTAGCCTCTGCTTGACTCGTAGGCGTAGGTATTCGTCTGTCCCACACAGCGTTCGGAGCATGCCCATCTCGGGGTGAAGGTTTCTGAGGCTGGGCTCCAAGACCAGTGACGGCAGAAGCTGAAAGTTTCTTCTTCTCTTTCTCTTCCCGACGAATTGGAATATCTCTTGGTGTCGGCGTGTCTCTAGGTGAAGGGGTTTCTCTCGGTGAAAGGGGTTCTCTCGGTGATGGAGTTTCTCTAGGTGAGGGGGTTTCTCTGGGTTTTTTGGGTCCCTTGGATGCCGATCTCTCTCTCGGTATTCCAGATTCTCTGGATATTCCAGTGTCTCTCGGGGAGTCTCTAGATGCGGCGCAATCTCCAGGCGTTCCTGTTTCTCCGGGCGTCATCGGTGTCGAAGCCGCCGAAGACGACGATTTGGACGAGGCAGACGATGACGAATGCAAAGACGATTTTCTTACAGGCAAGGGCACAGCTTCTCTCGTCTTTGACTTTGGTCTTGGTAGCATCGATGCGGCCGACCTTGACCTGCTGGTCTGAGAGGTTGAAGGTCGTGACGGGGCAGCGGCCGATGGCATAGGGGCTGATGCTGGTAGTGTTGGTGCTGGTTCTGCTGCTGTTGACGACGGAGCGGAGCTAGGGGTGTCATTGTCGATAAACTCTAGTTCTTCGGTGAGCGGATGCGAGTACTGCGAATGGAGCCGCGAGTTCTGGATGGCCAGTTCATCTGTAGGAGCAGACAGTTAGTATTTGAGAATGAAATGAACAAAAGCTCGGCCATTGCAAAACGAAACAATATCTACCAAAGGACAAAGTAGGACGAGGCAAACTAATCGATTATAACGGCCTTTTTTTTTCTCCGTCTATCTTAGCAGTATGATTGCTCCGATAGCTCAGGGTTATATTTTTGTTCTTATCCCCTCTTTTCTGGGATGGTTATTCTCGTCTCCTATTTTGCAATGGGGTTGATTTATTGATTGATTTATTGTTGCTTTAGGTCCAGCGGACTCCTCCGAGCCAAATCAGGACCGGACAACCCCCGATCCGCATAAAAGATCTGCTGAAACAACCCCAGTGGGAAAATTGAATGCCCTCCACCGGCCAGTCACTTTACAATAAAGACATCCCACGCGGGGGACGGCTGAGGGTTGACCTCAACTACGCGAACACCCCGGTTACAAAAACAAAATAGAATACAAACATCATTATAAATCATCAACCAAACACATACATATAAAATGCCTATAGTGCTAAATAGTACATTCATAGGAAGCCCTAGTGACCACCCGGCAGAAAGCGTCCAACACTCCCAAGCTGATCCAACAGACCCCATACACAAACAAGGAGTCTTGTCCAGGAAGAGTTTTCAAGAAAAAAGGTAGGTCATTGATCTAGCGAAGAAGAAGATAGTATAGCAGAGTGAAGGACAGAGCAAGAATAGGAAAGAGTAAATGAGGAAGACAGCGACAGTGGGAATTTAAAGCACTAAATTTCCATAAAGTGGGGATACTATTTATACTGAAAACCCCCGGCACTCCAACGGGGGTACTGTTGCCGCAGTGAAGCGTCTTGCCTATAAAGGAAAGACAGGTTTTCAACTGTGGCTTTCACTGTTCCCTTTATAGGTTTGAACAATCTACAGTGGCAAGATTGCTCATGACCCCAAGGGGTAATTTTACAGAAAAACCATAGCAAATGGAGGTTTGGTGTAGCACTAATGTGAATCACGCGATTTGCAACAAAACTGGAAACTTCTGCATCCAATATAAACACACACATCCAATGTGTTTACAAATTTATTGTAAAATCTTGTTAATGCACAACACTTTTTGCTATTACTATTATCATTATAATTATTTTTATGTACGTTTTTCAAAATAAAAGTGAAAATGCAAAAAAAAAAAAAATAAATAAAAAAAATAAATAAAAAGGCTTTACAGAATGTAAACTTTTTACTTTCTTTTGACTTCTCCACTAGGCCTTCAAAATCCTTATCGGTTTCCCATTCAGGCAGGTGCCTTCCTGGTCGTTTGAGTTTTTTAGGTGGAGGTTTTGCCATTTTCTTTGTTCAACTCCGTCTGTCTCTCCCTCACAAAGACTGATCGTAGACTGAAGTTCTGAACGAACACGTGT
>CM072518.1:47679695-47724695 GCA_036898135.1 Oncomelania hupensis | reverse complement strand
TTATGAATTGCCTTTATGACAGTTAAATAAAGGGGGTTTGCTAGTGTAATCTACTACAACATACCGTCTGCTTCTCATTTTCCTCAACGATGACTTTGTAGCGCTCCAAGACAGCGTCCCTCTGTGCCGTCAGCAATGTCAATTCCTTCTCCAGTTCCTCAATCCGTCTTTTCCTGTCACTGCCTCGCGCCTTCCCCTGCTCCAAAACCTGATCCAGCTTTTCGTGGATCTGCGAATGGTCAGATTATCGATTAGTATTAATTAGTCAGCTCATCTAGCCGGCCAATCTGGCAACAATCAGAATCCGCAAACTAAAGTGGTAAATCGCGTGGTTTAGTAATGATAGTACGATTATGGAGAGAACGTGCGCAGTAGTGAGTGGACAGGTTAGGACCAAACGACACCCGTCAACGTCATACTCTCTATAGAATGCTGTCTTGGCCCCCACCGCGCTAGCTCAGCGGCAGAGCGTTTGCCTGGCACACCGATGACCATTTATCACCGTTCATCACTCTTTCCCTGCCAATCGACGATATATCGTCGATCTGAGCCGTCATGTTCGTGCGAATCGACGATATATCGTCGATTTCAGTATTCCGTTTCGTTCCGTTTTTTTTGCGCAGTCCAATCCAAATTTTATTTTAACCGAAGAGAGATAACTCTTTCTACTTTCGTTCTCGATCGACACGCTCGTGGTTTCTTCAAATTGATTCGTTTTTAGAGTGTTTTTTGTGCATTTTACTAAGCATTGTGATGGGCACAATCGACAGTGTGTCAAACTCTGCTAATAATCAATATAATTTCAAACTGTAAAGTGTATTTTGATCCTAAATAAATTTTCTTTCTGGTGTGTGAAGCTGATTCAGTGATTGGAATTATTCCTCCAGATTTTCTTTTATCACTGTGGTATGTGGAAATATTTTAATTTTATTTTATCATTTCAAAATGATCAACATGCTTTCAAAACACATATTTCAATAACATAATCAAATTAACATTTTTGTGGTTTTTTTTTCTTATTCTTCACTCTTTTACCTTTAATTTGATATGAAATATGTCTATTTAACAACTATTATTGAAAGAACAGTAGCTTAAATGCCTAAGGTACTGAACTTTCTTTCCGGTGCCAGAGAAATGTCTGGCACAAACGTGGAAACGTGCCTGGCAGGGAAAGAGTTAACAGCATGTTTGCTCTGGTGGTTCAGTATTGAGTTTAGGGCCCTACACCCTATTTCCTGTTATGGTTATCGCCGTCTGCCATATCGTCGCCTATGGTGGGTGTAGACGTTAAATTGTAATGTTCGTTCGTTCACATCAGCCATACTCGACTTCTCACGCTCACATTGTTCGCAAAGCAGTATTTGATAGGAAGAATACATATGTCGTATGTCCTATCCAGCCTGTCACATCCCTGGGCTCTAAGCCGGATCAAGAACTTTCCAGCTTCTGAGCTGTTTCACGTTGTTGGGATCCCGTAGTTTGTACAAAATTATAGTTATTTACTTAACGTTACTTTGGGTAATTGCAACATGCTCTTATACTCTGTGTGAAGAATATTTATTTCGTATGTAATATACAGCTTCTAACATCTCTGGCTCTGACCCTTAACCTTGTCAAGTACTTTCCAGCCTCAGGGCTGTTTCACGTTATTGGGGTCCCGTAGTTTGTACTCTTATAGTTATTCACTGAACGCTACTTTGGGTAAATGCATCACGCTCTTATACTCTGTGCGAAGAATACTCATTTCGTATGTCATATACATATTGTAACATCGCTGGCTCTGAGCCGCATCGAGTATTACTTTCCAGCCTTAGGGCTGTATAACGTTATTAAGATCATAGTTATATGGTGAAAGCTACTTTGGGTACTTGCTACAGGCTCTACTATGTGCGAAACTATCTAATTAACACCCTTTAGGTCATATAAAGTACTATCGCTTCAAGCTTACGCAGTTTCCCACACTCACATTGTTCGTAAAGCAATATTTGATCGCCTATCGAGAAAGATCTGTTAAAAGGTGGTGGCAATATTTTTTTTTATAAAACCGCATTAATTACTTTCTACAGCCCCTAAGGTGTTTGAGATAGAGAAGTCTCAGCTGTAAATTGTACATGCTGAGTGATGGTATCATTTCTCACCAAGCTGTTGCTGGTGCGATTATATTCACGATTACTGATTGTCCAGGAAGTCGTACTATATATAAATCGGACATTGTTTCTATAAACGTTGCTATAATTAATGGTTGCAGAATGGCTCAGCTGGTAGAGCACTGAAATCGTTATCTAAAGGAAGCGGGATCGATCCATGCTGTATGCCTACGTCCCAAACATCAAACTGTGAGCACTGGACTCCCTACTTTCCTAATTAATTGTCCCCCCTTATCCCCCTCCCCTTCCCTTCCTTCCCACGCCTACACAGACCCATACCTCCCTCCTCTTCTAGCTCCCTTTACCTCATACCTCCCTACACCAACTCACATTCCCCACTCTCCCAGCCGGTCCTCTCCTCCTTTACCCCAACTTGTTCGTAGTTGAATTAATTTATTACTTTATTTAATTTATTATACATTTATTTCTATACTAAGGAAAAGAGCTGGTGGATACACTTGAGAACAAACCAAACGTAATCGAGCAAACTTACCGATTCTATGTCACTTTTGTCGGAGTCCTTGTTGAGGGTTTGACCTCTCGAGTCCTCGCCTCCAGAAGATGACGACTTGGCCAAGGTACCAAGCAGGCCGCGGCTCGAATCCAGGCTCCCGCCTCGTGAGAGCTCGGACAGTGGTAAAGTATCATCGTCATAGTCTCCCACTCCGGCCGTCCGAGCTGCCAGCCCGTTGCCGTTGTTGTTTTTGGTGGTGGTGTTGATGTTGACGATGGCGGTGGTGGTGGTGGGGTAAAGGGAGTTAGTGTCTGAGGTGAAGTGTTCACATCCAGAGGCCAGAGAGCCGTAGCCGCTGACAGATGCCTCGCTGTTGGGCGATACAGTGGACACAAAGTTCGGCTTGAAGGACGACACTGGGTTATAGGGCGATACAGACACGTGGTCTTGGGGAAAGCGAATCACGTCTCCACAGCACAGCGACTGAGATCGTTGAGGCTTGGGCGGGGACGAGGAGCAGACTGGGGGAGGGGCGGAATCAGGCGGATGTTGGTGATGCGGGACGGAAACGGACGGATGGTGGTGAGAAGGGGCAGCGGATGATTTCTGCTGCAGATGCATGAAGGAAACCTCGTCGTAGGCGATGCCGTGGGTGTCCAGGATGTCCCTCAAGCGGTGGTTGAGGAACTCCAGTTCGTCCACCTTGCCCAGCAGCTGCTGG
Organism: Oncomelania hupensis; assembly: GCA_036898135.1. Taxonomy (NCBI): domain Eukaryota; kingdom Metazoa; phylum Mollusca; class Gastropoda; order Littorinimorpha; family Pomatiopsidae; genus Oncomelania; species Oncomelania hupensis. Next base: position 47,721,373 of record CM072518.1, on the reverse strand, counting down.
TTGTGTGCGTTGAGCGTTTTCTGGCTCTCCGTCAGGTTGTGGATGACCACGTCCTTGCGCCGTATCTCATCCTGTACGGGGTGGAAGATCTGAGGCCCTGTCGCCACCACGCTGACGCCGCTACTACTACTAATGCTGCTGCCGCTGCCTGGCCTCGTCATGCCAGTGCCTGTCGCTCCGCTCTCCGCACCTCCAGCGCGCGTCTCTATCATTGACAGCGGCCTCTGACTGCGATGGCTGTCTCGCACTCTCAGCTGCGTGATGGGTCTCAACGGAGGAGGCTGCTGATGCTGCTGGCCCTCCGTGTAGCTCTCCTGCCGTCTGACACCCAAACCCACAAAGCCCTTGGGTTCTCTCTCGGCTGACCGCTGTCGTCGCTGAGCTGGACCTGGAATTCTGCTGGCAGCCGTGCCTTCGGCGCTGTCTGCTTGGCGAGAGTTTCTCACTCCTCCTGTTAACGCCACGGAGGAGACGGAGCTGGTAGGAGGGTAAGGCAGCTCCACCCCGCCCACAGGGGGCCTAGAGGAGTGGGAGGAGATTAGCGACCCCTGGAGGTCACGGCGGATGTAGGTGTGACCGTTGGTGGCGTAGTTGTACACCAGTTCCAGCTGTCGCGCCTTGTCCTCTGTCTGCTTCCGAAGGTGAACCAGCGCCTAGAGCAACACAAAGGATAGATAATAAAGCACAAAATACAGGTAATAAAACACAAAGTACAGATAATAAAGCACAAAATACAGGTAATAAAACACAAAATACAGATAATAAAGCACAAAATACAGATAATAAAACACAAAGTACAGATAATAAAGCACAAAATACAGATAATAAAACACAAAGTACAGATAATAAAACGCAACGTACAAATAATAAAACACAAAGTACAGATAATAAAACACAAAGTACAGATAATAAAACACAAAGTACAGATAATGAAAACAAACCATACAGACAACAACGTCACGTTATCGAGGCCTCCAACGTCTTTTTAAGCTGGTGACACGCCCATCGGAGAGCTTTCATCTCAATAATGTGGACGAATACGCTCTTCTGCTGATTATACCAGCTAGTGTAAAAGTGTTCCTTCTGCTAAGAGGTCAAAAGTTGCCCTCAGACCCTTGCTGATTGGTTGCTCTTTCCCGACTCCACCCTTGTATCTTTGCCCGCTTTGAGTCGAACAGTTTAGCTCGGGCCATCCGGGCTAGCCCGGTTCTTCACCCGGGTCATCGCCCGACTCAACTTGATTTGTTTAGTTGCGCATCGACCTGGATATAGCCCGAGTTATTAGCGAAGGTAAAAGTGCACTGAAACGTGGGCTCTCACTCTCCGCCCCCCACCCCCCGCCCTTTTTTGTTGTTGTTGATGTCTAGTTCTATATTCAAACGTATTCATTTCAGCTGTAAATCTGTCAAAAAGTGGTAGAATAAAGTTTGTGCTGTCATTTTAACACAAGTCCTGTTTTTCTCCTCTATACCTAAACGGACCAAATTTCAGTAAAGGCCGCTTGAACAAATCGTTTTACAATCTCGGCGATAAAAAGTTGTAAAATAAAATAAAATAAAATATTTTTTAAACTAAAAGAAAATACATTATTTACCTGGAAGTTGTCGATGCATTGTCGCGTGCGACCTTCAACATCCCGGGACCTGGGATCACGGATGATGTCCCCTGTCCGGTTCTTCTGCTTGGCGATCTTGTCGTTAAGACTCTTGGACCGGCGTAAGGTTGGCATGGTGACGACCTTGACCTTTGACCACAGCGCCCTTGACCTTGGATGGTCCGACGGAGAGTGTCAGTCAGTCATAAAGGTAGGCGCAGCCGGTTAGTTACAGAGGCGAATCGGAGAAAATGAGGTGCTTCGCTACATTGAAATCTCTCGTGTGGCTGCACGTTTAAGAGTCATCGGTCACTCAGTGATTTTCATTGGCTGGAGATCTACACACACACAAAAAGAATGAACGTAATTATTTATTTAAAAAAAAAAAGAGTACAGAACAGAGTGTAATCAAACAATGTATGACTGTTAATATAATTCTATACTCATCGCAACTCGAACACTGCATCGCTTGCAAAAATACGTCGTTCAGAACAACATATACATGTTCTTGTTCTTCAAAAGGCTAGCCCTGTGATTTTTGTTTACCAACAAGCAGATTATGGACACACTGATCGCCGATCTTGGCATAAGCCACGCAAAAGTCTGTTTTTATCCATCTGACCGTATCTCCAGCGCATAACCACACGGTTGCTGATCAATATGTAAAACTGCGCATAAACTGTACTTGTAAACTATCGACCTTGTATAGATAGTGTACGAAGAATCGGAAGAAGAGCGGAAATTAGTATCCAATGCATATCGTTAACTTTCATCGGTACAAATGTATACAAAACACGCGCGCGGGCACACACATACACGCACACACACACACACACACATACGCTTACACACACACACACATTCATTCTTAATAATTTATTGCTAAATCCGTGCAGAGAACAGAATTAAGCGCAATATGTGGTTCAAATAATACAAATAGAAATGCAGCACTGAATAGCAACCAGGACATCTCGAAACACCAAAAGCGACACAGAAGAATAGTAAGCCTACTACAGCTTGTATACTTTGAGTTAAAACAAGCAGAAATACAACCTGAAAAAATTACGCGCGCACGCGCGTACGCCCCTTCTCTCCCCCCTCCCACAAACACACACACACACATACACCCACACAAACAATCATCTCCAAACAGCAGTATCTATAATGATGCAAAGTTAGACTATGGTCCCAATCGCACCACAGGCGCTTGTATCTGGACACGCGAGCGCCTATGCTTGTGACGCGTCTCCTTTGTACTAGAGATAACCAAAGGAAGACGCATCACGGGCATAGGCGCTGGTGTGTCCAGATACAAGCGCCTGTGAATCGCACTAACTTCACCAACACACATGCAGCATAAACCCTAATCGACCTTGCACCTTAACGTGAACACTCGGAAGAATAACTCAATGCAGGAAATGAGCGTACAATGCACAGTATCGTCTTCCGTCCGGGGTAATGCACGAGCATAGAGGTTTCGTTTACAATGGGACCACTACAAGTACGTGCGAGAGTGGATTTCATGTTCGATCTTAGTAGTACCAAAAGCTAATAGTAAGAAGTGTTCCCAGGCAATCGTTAAAGGTCGCCAGTTTCTTATAAAGGTAAAGGTAAAGGTAGTCCCATAGCCTTGTGGCCGTAGGGGAGCGTGATGTTGGAGATCACACTTATCTTGGGCCAGCGTAATGAGGGTGATGCCCAACTCTCTCCCTCGCTGCTTTACCTTCCCCACCCTCAAGAGAGTAGGTACTCAATCACAGTTGAGTCAACTGGGGGCGTTGTTGTTTGTCGCTTCACACCTTAGCGGTCACCCATCCAAGTGCTAACCGCACCGGATGGTGCTTCACTTTCGACACAGTAGCGAGTGCTCCAACCACTGCACTATCCGACACCCCAGTTTCTTATAATCAGCAATAATTATTGTATTGTACGTTGTTTTGATTTGTTTTGTTTTTTATTCCTTTCTTCTTTTTATACTCTTTATTTTGCATTTCATTCTATTTTGTTCTTAATTTTTTTTTTAAACAACAGACTATTTTGAATTTTCGAGAAACAAGAGCAGGAAGTAACCTGCAAAGAAGGAAATACTTATACCGCACTTACAATAGATTGCATCACAATCATTCTTAAAAACAAAATTACCACTGGGATAAAATCACACGTAGCACATACACCAATGCATCCACAACGACATGTATACCCTATTCATCCACAAACACATGTATACCCCATTCATCCACAAACACATGTATACCCCATTCATTCACAACGACACGTATACCCTATTCATCCACAACGACATGTATAACCTATTCATCCACAAACACATGCATTCATTCACAACGACACCTATACCCGATTCATCCACAACGACACCTATACCCCATTTATTCCACAACGACACCTATACCCCATTCATCCCACAACGACACCTATACCCCATTCATCCCACAACGACACCTATACCCCATTCATCCCAAAACGACACCTATACCCCATTCATCCACAACGACACCTATACCTCATTCATTCACAACGACACCTACACCCCATTCATTCGCAACGACACCTATACCCCATTCATCCCACAACGACACGTATACCCCATTCATCCCTCAACGACACCTATACCCCATTCATGCCACAACGACACCTATACCCCATTCATTCCACAACGACACATATACCCCATTCATGTCACAACGACACCTATACCCCATTCATTCCACAACGACACCTATACCCCATTCATTCCACAACGACACCTATACCCCATTCATTCAACAACGACACCTATAACCCATTCATTCCACAATAGACCACGCTGCCACGACGTTCGCTCTTCTTAAAATCTGAATCCAAGTATTTTAAGGTAGAATAAGATGTTTTATGTTTTATGAATAAAATGTATTTTTAGGACATGAATAACCAATTTATCCATAACGACATATATAATCCATTCATCCACAACGACAGGTGTAATCCATTCATCCAAAACGACATTAGTTAGTTAGTCATTGTTTATAGGGTCCAGCGGACTGCAAAGAGCCGAATCATAACCACTCCACAACGACACGTATAACCAATTCATCCATAACTACGTGTATAACTCATCCGATTACAAAATCCACAAATGTCCTATCCTATCTTATCATATCCTATCCTAACCCGTAACTCACAATTCGTTGGGTTACCACAGAGGATCTTTTAAACAGCTTTCTCTGCACTTAGCAGTCCCCATGACTTTTCTCTGTGTCAGCCACACACAAAAACACACACAAACATATTAAAAATTATCATAAAATTACAGAATCACTCTATTCACATGTATAGACCAGCCACACACACTACAAAAAAGGTATAATAATACTATAATATTCAAGAACAGACGGGACAGACGCCTGAAAGACAAAGGAGGTAAAACACATCAGATTTAAAGATTTTCTGTCAACGTATTTCGCTACAAGTATTTTCAGGAGTTAACTGAAAGCCAAACACTTAACTGTAATAATAGCCAAACGGAAATTTGTGGGGAAAATACAGGTGCAGCAGTACAGGAAAAATAAAGGAGGAAGTTGTCAATTCAACATGTCAGTAATTTTGTCATTATTGTTTTATATTTCGTGCACAAGGAGGAAGCAAATGGTTGAAAATAGTGAAACGGGGTCATGAATGTAATAGTAATGTTATTAAATGTCAAGCAGCAGCAGCAACGACCATTCACTTCTCTATTTCCTTTTCTTCTTTTTCTTTCCTAACCAAGTTAATGACGCAAAGGAAGTACAGGAGGCAATTTATACGAGAGAGTTTACCTTAAACTGTGCGGTTTCCAGTTCAGAGAGCTGCTAAGAAGACTGGCATCCGTGATCCAACATAGGCAAATCGCCCCACCAAATACTAACTGCGGTAACTCCATTAAGAAGTCAGTAGTTACTATTTAACTATTCAGTAATAGCAGCTAAGAAGAAGGCCCACTAAAACTGCTATGAAGTAACTATGAACTATTTAACTTTTAAGAAGTAGTAACAATGAAGCGCTACAGTCACTATACAATAATACTGACTATTTCATTATTGAGTAAAATAGATGACTTGTTACGGCAGTAATATTTCTGGTCAGCGAAGTGGTTTGTTGAAATTAAGATCAATTTAACGGTAAAACTCACTACGACTCCGCTTTTGTGCGCCCATTGTGTTAAAATGTATTATGTAATCTTTTTTCTTTTAAATATATTTATACATAAACAAAATTAAGATGAAACCTACGTCGCCAAAAACACACACTTGCTAGAAGTTTGCTCACTGCGTAACGCCACAGACCTTTCAGTCGCTCATATCAGCCGTAAATATTAGGCAGGTTAACTGGCAGTTTTTACGTAATGAACCTTCCAACAAACCAAAAAATTAATTTAAAAAAAATTAAGCGTCGGTCGATCTGCTTTCAGCTAAACTCGTTTGTCATCCAATAAACGAATTTTGTTTTCAAATTTGAATTTCCTTGCTGCTTCAGTTTAATTCAAAAGCCTACAGAGTAAGACATTTTTAAAAAGCGAAACTTTCTACTGCCTGAGGGAAGCAAGTTGAAACTAGATTATATTGATGGATTGACATAAATGTTCACTACAGTATGCAAGCGTGCTTTTTTTATGAATCAATCAGTTGAATTTGAAAATCGCCAAACAAGGTTACCTTCCCCAACCTTCCAATCCACCTCCTTCCACTTCTACCCCCCCTTTACCCTCCCCCTTCCTTCCCCCTCCGGCAGCTCCCCATTCCCCTATCACAAACATTTGTGCATTCAATGTGTGTGACTATGTGACGTAAATTAAAATAAAGATTGAGGTTTGACGTCTACACTCACCATTTACGATATGGCAGACGGGGATAATCATCCTAACGAAAAAGAGGGTATGGACCTAAATGAACACTGAACCATCAGAGCAATCATACTGCAAGTACTGACAATGAAAAAGGCCACTTTTTATATTGCCCACCACGGGATTCGAACCTGGGTCATAGGTGTGCCAGGCGAACGCTCTACCACTTGAGCTACGGCTGTGGGACACGTGTGTGAGGTATTTGTAATTAGTATATTATGGTCCAAAGGGAAGGGTGTGGAATTTAGCATTGCCATGTGCACCTGCATTTTGCACCCGATACACATTGGTCGAACGCTACCAGAAGCATGCGTTATTAGTCGCCTCAACAGGCGATAAAGCATGCTCCCATGCTTCAGAGCACTGCTTTCTATACGCTTCAAGCTCTATAGTCACGGAAAAAGCGCAATTTCACTGCAGTGAACTGATGAAAATAGAAAAATGTAAGTTTCGTCTCCTCTAGGGGACGAATTAGGTCAAACTGTATTAGTTTCTAGGTCAACTGTCTTTTACGAACCGTTTGACAATGTTTTTGAACCGTTTGTTGACGCCGGATAGTGTCCTCACTTGGTTTCATGCAATTTAAGAATCCAACAAGGCAATTGGGTTTTTGAGACGAAAAGAGCGGAATGTTGTAGAGCAACATTCTGTATATATTTTCAGTGAAATTGCGCTTTTTCCGTCACTATAGCGCTTGAAGCGTGTAGGAAGCAGTGCTATGAAGCATGAGAGCATGCTTTATCGCCTGTTGAGGCGACTAGTAAAACATGCTTTTGGCAGCCTTCGACCAATGTGTACCGGGTGGCATTTGCGTTGTTTCCGCGAAAAAACATTTTATAATTTCTTAGGAATAACACATAATAAATATCTCAACTTTTGTAATTGAAAACTATGCCGGCATAACGATACAAAAGACAACTAATGTTTAAGATGAATTTTCTGTAGCTAGACAGTTTTGATTGCACAACGAAAGACCCAAAACCACTTTGATGTTCGTATTTAAATATTATGTTCAACGTAATATAAAACAAACATGCACTCACACGCACACAAAACAGCCTATCTAGATTCAAATTCAAACACACGACCTTTCCTATTTGATTCAAACACAAAATTCAAATTCGAATTTGCATTATTTGATGCAAAAAGCTATGATATCGCACTTGACTCACAAAACATTACGCCCATGCACGGCCACGCATGCGCCTACACAACACGAATAGGCCTACATACACACATACGTAATTATATACCCACACACGTTTACACACACACACACATCCAGAAAGATCCCTCCCCCTCTCAGCCCCCCCCCACCATCCACCCCTCCTCAAAGCGATCTTGACCCGATTACGATTACGATTTTTAATTTACGTCCCCGGACACACTAGTGTATAGGAGACAAGGAAAAATTTGCTTATGATGATCTGATGAATAAAACTAGATGATTAGAATGACACGATGAGAATAATATTAAATTATATGAGAAATGACTTATTATTTGAAATTAATATAAATTACACCAAAAAAAATGATGATAGGCACAGAGCATAGTTGCTGCCTTTATGATATGGATGATAATACTAGTGGTTTTAATTAAAAAAAAAAAAAAAAAAAAAAAAAAAAAAAGATCTTGACCCGTGAAGTAAAGCCCATTAAATACGATGACGCAGGTAGTTGGCCACTAATAAGGCTAGTAATAATGTTCCTATGACTTTGAACACATTATCCAGGGAATATTCCCGAAAGGTCTCTCAAAGGGTTTTGAAACTGCACAGTCATTCAAGACTGAAGAGTCAAGACATATTTCTGGTCCCCGTAAACCACAAAAGGAAAGCGAGTGCATTTAGCTTGATATACACAATACAGCCTAAAAGATCTTGATCTGCATTACAAGGAAAACTATTTGCTGCATACAATTATCACATGAATATACGACAAAATGCACCATAGTAGCACGGAATTTCGCTTTGTGTAAAACACTCTACACGTTATAATACATTTTTGTATACTTGAATCGTGTAGTGTACACATCATGATACATATTTTATGTACACTAGAATCGTGTAGACTCCAGCCACGAGGGTTCTGATACTTGGCTTTAAATATATGGCTAGGGCCTAGGAATGCGTTTTGTACGACAACCGTAAAACTAGAGAGAGACATGATCTATGCCTTAAAACACTTGCCGTTGCTCTTTGCCGGTGAACACATCCTTCACACACACGCACACACACACACACACACACACACACACACACACTGCTGAGAGATAGAGAGAGGGAGAGAGAGACAATCACACAGAAGCACACGTACACACGCAAGCACACACACACTGTCACAAAGACACACGCACACACTTAAGCACACGTACGCACGTAAGAACACACACGCGCACACAAGCACGCACGTAAACACACACATACAATTTCACACAGGTAAATAAAAACACTGGCATGCACGCCATACACGCACACACCATCAACCGCAACCGTAATCAAAATACACACACACATGCATGGGCGCGCTGACACACACACACACACACCCACACACACAAAACACGCTTCAGCTTTTTTAAAAGTTTTTTTTTTAATGCGTTTCCGGTAAACTTTCACCATTTTCACACCATAACACAGTGATCCTCGGCAAGAATTTGGTAGATCATCAATAGTGGATGGGTAGCGCACTAGAATAAGGGATCCCATCCATTTGTGCCGAGGGTCCATTCTTTTTGGTTAATGCACCTGTATACTCTAACGAATGAGCCCTAACCCCTTGACACGCCGGGTGTGTCGTTACAATTCTGTCAGAAAGAGTGTCGTCAGATCCAAAAATAGATTCCTTTTAGCGCCTTGATAAAAAAAAATAATCTTACAACCTTGATTTAAAGCTAGCTAGCATTATATAGGCTAGGAGGTCTACTCCTAGGAGTGACCGTAACTCGAACTGTCGGCTACTTTCTGTTCAGTCCTCGTTTGAACTTTGGACGCAGATTTGACCCTGGGTCAGGTGGCTTACATCCTCCCTTCACACCACTCCCGCCCTCTCTCCTTTTATACCATCATTATTTCAAAGGCGGACGATTTTTTAAACAAATAAAAATAAGGGACAAGACACAGTCACAAAACAGAGAGAGACAGAGAGAGACAGGCAGACAAACAGACGGACAGAGACAGAGAATGCATATATACACACGCGCGCGCGCACGCACTCACACATACGCACACACTGACGCGCACACATGTACATCCAATGCCACACAGACACGCGCGAAGACATGCACGAAAAATACAAAAAGAAAAAAAATGTACCCTTCCCCTCCCCACCCCCCCTCCCACAACCCTTGGCCACTCTAGCCCATTTCGGTGTTCCCCCCCTCTCTCTCCTTCACCTCACTCTCTCTTTCTTTCTCTCTCTCCTCTCTGTATCTCTCTCTCTCTCTCTCTCTCTCTCCTCTCTGTATCTCCCTCTCTCTCTCCCCTCTAAGTATCTCTCTCTTCTCTGTATATCTCTCTCTCCTCTCTGTCTCTCTCTCTGTCTCTCTCTGTCTCTCTCTGTTTCTCTCTCTCTCTCTGTATCTCACCCTCTCTCTCCAAATCAATCACAAAAGATTATACTCTATTCGAAACTGTTATTATACTACTATTTCTCGCTCCACAATTGAACTTCGGAAAAACCACCAAAAAAAAGCAGCAATACACCTGCTGATGTGGCTTAAAATGTTCAGAGATGTTTATAACAGAGCAAAGACTATAAAATATAAACCAGACACTTTCATTCAACTCTAATATAGACCTAGCTATCAATTTACCGCCATAATTGGAAGAGAGAGAGAGAGAGAGAGAGAGAGAGAGAGAGAGAGAGAGAGAGAGAGAGAGAGAGAGAGAGAGAGAGAGAGAGAGGAAGAGAGAGAGAGAGAGAGAGAGAGAGAGAGAGAGAGAGAGAGAGAGCATGCAAGGAACTCTGCACCCGTTAGGATCCAGCACTTGGATGATGTTGTTTCTTTGGTGGGTTTTTTTTTTTTTTTTTTGGGGGGGGGGGGGGGGGGAGTTGTAAATAAAAAAAATACGGTTTTGAATGCGGTTGTGCTGTTGCAGAAAGCGTTCAGCTTTACACTACAAGATTCAAGACTCAAAGTCCAAATTTTAATCCACTTCAATAGATGAATACAATTTGCGCAGTGAGGTATAAAAAGGGATGAACTAAAAAAAAAATTACATGTAAAAAGCAGTTATTGATATGCTGATGATGATCATTATTGTCAAGTTGGCGACGTGGTGATTCGTCCCTAACGCTTATGCACGTTGAAACGCGAACGAAAGTACGTCGGAAACGTGTACGATAGATCTAATCGTTTCGTTTTGCAAAGTATTCAATAATGGAGTTTATTTACCTTTGATTTGAGTTTGCATTGTTGTTAGGAGAGGCTTTGTATAACGTTGATGATTTGCGTTAGTCGATATTGTTGGAGAATCTTCTGGATCCGTTTGTTTACTAACGATCGAAGCTTCTTGATGGACGTAGATACTGGAGAACATTCTTTTGACATGTATGACGTAAGTCAGTGATGACGATCTTTTATTCGATTGGTGGCAGTGCGTCATTTCTACGGTATTCGAAATCTTTCCGGAAAAGAGAGAGGTTATTTAATCGTGGGCCGAGTTGCTGTTGGGAGATAGTAAAGTTGTTGATAGTGATTTGGAAAGTTGCTGTGAAAGTTGTTGAGTTGAATTGAGAATTGTATGCAGTTGTTGATGTATGCTGAATAAAAGTGGAAAATTTCATACGTCGACTTTGTGATTTGTATGCTGTTTGGACAGGCTGTGTGAATAAACGAATCTGAGTTACACCTTATCAGGACTTCAGCATCGGGGCTGAATCAAATACTGATAACGAAAAACACCATCATCGAACTGAGTGTAACATTTTGGGGGTCAAGCCGCGATTCACGCCATAGCCAAGGGTTCAACTGCTACAACAAGCGAGTCAACGTTACGAGAGGCAGTCATCGAGGGTAGCCGCCAACGAGTTGCGTCGAGAGGGGCCAACATACTGGGACTACATCCGATAGATTCGGGTTGACTGCAAGGGCGTGTAGTCGCCGAAGAGTTGCTTCGTGAGCGAACAACAGAGCGGGACTACGTGGCTGCCGCAGGACTACGTCGAGGGACAGTCTCGGAGCTACATCGCCAGTATTAGAGAGAGCGACGTGCGGACGTCGAGTCTACTTCAGCACAGGAGCGTGTACATCAACACCAGCGTGGTGCAGCGTCGCATACGACGAGGACAGCGGGGCCTGCGTCAACGAAGGCGACTAGTGACAAGCATCAGCGCTACTGCAGAAAGCGTGCTGTTCTAGAACAGTCTAGAAAGGTACAGCACAGTCAAGAACTTTCCAGAAAAAGAACTCTACAGTCAAGAACTTTCTAGAAAAAGAACTTTCCAGAAAAGAACTTTCCAGAAGCATCAAGATGGCTGACTTCTGGCAGAAAGGGGTTGAACTAAATCTAAAAGGCAAACAGCTGACGGAGTACGTCAAATGCCAGGAGAGAATATTGCGTGAAGAAAGAGAAGAACAGCGAAGGCGCGAAGAAAGAGAATTGGAAGAGAAGCGTCTAGAAAAAGAAATAGAATTAGAACAGAAGCGTCTAGAATTAGAGGAGCAGCGTCGCCGAGAAGAAAGAGAAGAGCGGCGTCAAGAAAGAGAAGCAGAAGAGCAGCGACGCCGAGAAGAAAGAGAGATGGAAGAAAGACGACTAGAAGCTGATCGTCAGTACCAGCTGGAGTTGGCGCGTATCCAAAACAATCAGCATGCGCCACAAGTCGTCAGCGACCACATGGCTCCAAAATTGCCAGCTTTCGTCGACGGGAAGGACCAGATCGACAGTTATTTGGCGAGATTTGAAAGGTTTGCCAAAAGCTCTAACTGGCAACCTCAAGACTGGGCGATTCGACTAAGTGCACTTCTGACGGGAGAAGCACTCGACGTCTACACCAGATTGTCGGACGATGACGCTAAAGACTACGACGTCTTGAAAGAGGCCCTATTGCAGTGCTACAACTTTACAGAGAAGGGCTACCGTAAACGCTTCCGTGAATGCCGGCCTAAGTCAGGCGAGACGCCAAAGCAGTTTGTGGAGCGCCTGTCGTCATATCTACACAAGTGGGTGGAGTTATCAGGCGAAACGAAGTCTTACGACAGTCTCCATGACCTGATCGTGAAGGAACAATTTCTCAATGCCTGTCACAAGGACCTAGCGACCCACTTAGAAGAACAAAAGCTGCAGACGCTTAAAGATGTGACTGAGGCTGCTGAAAGATATCTCATCGCTCATGGGAAAACCCTGGGGCCACCCAGCGCGACGAAACATTTTCAGAAGACTGGAAACCATGTGAACCAGATCCAGGGAAGCCAGACGAGCCAGAGACAGACAGACTCCACGCCTCCTCCCAGGGAAGGGCATTCAAGGGGCTGTTTCACCTGCAACGCTACAGACCACAGAGCGGCTAACTGTCCTCAAAACAAAAGTAGCGGACAGCGGAGCAGTACGGACAATTCAGCGGCGGGCAACCGGCAGAGGCGGTTCTCCAATCAACGGCAAACCAGTAGATCTGACCATCAAGTGTGCGGCGGGAGCGTCATTCTTCCGAGTGAGACCGAGCGCACAGCTACCCCTGCGGACGTGCAAGAGTGCATGACCGATGGCCAACTTCTCCTTGCCAACGGAAAATCCATCCCCGTCGTCGCCAGCGCAGCTGTGACCGTCCAGAACATGCCTGTTTCCAAGGGACGCGTTGGAAATCATGAAGTGACTGTTTTAAGAGACTCTGGCTGCAGTGGGGTCATCGTCAGAGAAGACCTAATCGCTAAAGAACAGTTCACTGGCGATTCAAAATGGACACTTATGGCCGACAGCAAATGTGTGAGAGCGCCAGTTGCGAAGATTCATGTCAACACCCCTTTCTACATAGGCGAAGTCGAAGCGGTTTGCCTGAAGAAGCCGCTATACGATTTGATGATCGGGAATATCGACGGCGCGAGACGACCCGACGACCCCGATCCAGAGTGGAGTCCTGCCTCAATTCAACACGTCGAAGTTGTGGAGGAGGATCCATTGCCATTTCCCGATGGAGACCTTACAGAGCTGCTACGGGACAATGTGGTTACTCCGGCTCAGCCCTGCCGACCAGAGGTCGTCGGTGCCGTTACAACCAGGGCCCAGGCCAAGAGAGACAAGACGTCTACGCCACTGAAGGTCGCCGACAACTCTAAAGCTGCCATCGTGGACAGAGATAAGCTGATCCAGCTCCAGGAAGCTGATAGCACTTTAAACAAGTACAGGAACCGCCAAGACCACGTGACCAAAGGCAGTGGTACGGTCTATTTTGAGGTGAAGGCCAAGATCCTGTACCGAATCTTCCAGCACCCGAGGGTCAACGGAGGGAAACCACTGCGTCAAGTCTTGGTACCGTTACCCCTAAGGCGCCAGGTGATGGAAGTAGCGCATGACTCAATCATGGGAGGTCACCTGGGTATCAAGAAGACGTCGGATAGAATCCAGGCGGTGTTCTACTGGCCAGGACTTCATGCGGACGTCAGCCGATTCTGCCGATCATGTGACATTTGCCAGAAGACCATACCTCGAGGAAGGGTCCCGAAAGTGCCTATGCAGAGGATGCCTCTGATCGACCGACCTTTCAAGAGGGTGGCCTTAGACTTAATCGGCGAAATAAGACCTCCGAGTGAAGAAGGTCATCGATGGGTACTGACTTTAGTAGACTATGCGACTCGGTACCCAGAAGCAGTGCCACTGAAGAAGATTGACACTGAAACTGTAGCAGAGGCACTGGTGGACATGTTCAGTAGACTTGGAGTGCCTGAAGAAATTCTGACAGACCTCGGGACGCAGTTCGTCTCTGACTGTATGAAGGAGGTCAACAGACTGCTGAGCATCCGGCATTTAACTACGACACCCTACCATCCAATGTGCAACGGGCTTGTCGAAAAGTTCAATGCTACGTTGAAGTCCACCTTGAAGAAACTGTGCAGCGAGCAGCCCAGACAATGGCATCGCTACATCAACGCCTTACTTTTCGCCTACAGAGAAGTACCGCAGGAGTCCACCGGCTTTTCTCCGTTCGAGCTGCTGTACGGAAGAACCATCCGAGGGCCGATGCACATCCTAAAAGAACTGTGGACGAAAGAAGTAGACACCCCAGAGGTGAAGAACAGCTACCAGTACGTGTTTGAGCTACGGGAGAAGCTGGAGCAGACTCTCGAGATAGCCAGAGAAAACCTGAAGAAGTCCCAGGACTGTGGAAAGCACTACTATGACCGTAGGGCTGTGAACAGGAAGTTTAAACCTGGCAACAAAGTGCTGGTGCTGCTACCTACTGATCATAATAAGTTGCTGATGCAGTGGAAAGGCCCGTACGAAGTGGAGACCGTGGTGGGGATCAACGACTACAAGGTGAAGGTCGGCCAGCATTCCAAGATATACCACGCCAACCTCCTTAAGCTGTACGTGGAAAGGCCATCGGAGACTGTGCACGCAGCCACAGCAGCTGTGACCGACGACAGCTTTGACAGCGAAGAACTGTTGGAACTGGGAGACTTCCACAGCAAAGAAGGCATCGATGATGTTAAGCTAGGACCGAGCTTGACGGAAGGTCAAAAGTTGGAGCTCAAGGACCTTATGGGCGAGTTTCCCCACAACTTCAGCGATGTCCCTGGCTCTACAACTTTGGTCGAACACGAAGTCCACCTCACTTCGAATATCCCTGTTCGATCCAAGCCCTTCCCGATCCCTTTCAAGGCCCGTGAATCCTTGAAGAAAGACATCGATGAGATGCTGAAGATGGGCATCATTAGGGAGTCCAGTTCCCCTTACGCATCCCCTGTCGTGGTCGTGAAGAAGAAGGACGGGAGCAACCGAGTATGCATCGACTACAGGAAGGTTAATAAGATCACCGTCTTCGACCCTGAGCCGATGCCTACCGCAGCAGACCTCTTCCGCCAACTATCGGGGAGTAAAATCTTCTCAAAGATTGACCTCAGCAAGGGTTATTGGCAAGTCCCCGTGCGTCAACAGGACATACCAAAGACTGCTTTCATAACTCCTGATGGGACGTACGAGTGCCTAAGGATGCCCTTTGGCATGGTCAACAGCGGAGCTACCCTGAAGAGAGGAATGAGGAAGATGCTCAAAGGGATGGACAATGTCGTGTGTTACTGGGACGACCTGCTAGTCCACACTCGCACCTGGGAAGAGCATCTGCAGACCTTGAGGGAGCTGTTTCACCGTCTCACAGAAGCCAACTTGACCGTGAGACCCAGTAAGTGCATTCTGGGGACTGACAACGTAGACTTTATCGGCCATTCGCTGAAAGAAGGACAAAAGGGGCTTCTACTAGAAAACGTCACCAAGATTCTGAACGCTCCACGTCCCCAAACCAAGAAGCAGGTGCGATCTTTCCTGGGGTTGGCTGGATACTACAGGGAGTTTGTACCAAACTACTCCGCCATCACAGCACCCTTGTCGGACCTGGTGCGGAAAGGCTGTCCAAACCAAGTGCAGTGGGGACCGTCTCAGGAGAGGGCATACCAGACTGTGCGCGACCTCCTTTCGAAGGATCCGGTGCTACGACTGCCTGACACTTCCAAAGAATTCGTCTTAAGAACAGACGCAGCGGACGAAGGCATCGGCGCCATACTGATGCAAGAACACGAAGGGAAACTATTTCCGGTCAGTTACGCCAGCAAGAAGCTGTCCAGGGCTGAGAAAAATTACTCGACCATGGAGAAAGAGTGCCTTGCCATCATATGGGGAATCCGGAAGTTCGAACTGTACCTTCAAGGAGTGAAGTTCGTGCTACAGACTGATCACAAGCCGCTAACTTACTTGAACTCTGCCAAGTTTGTGAACAGTCGGATCATGAGATGGGCTATGTACTTGCAGAACTTTAACATGCGAGTAGAATCTATCAAAGGATCGGACAATGTTGGTGCGGACTTCCTCAGCAGAGTGTGTGAGTAAAGAACATTGACTGTGTGGATGAACTGTGAACATTGACAATATCCAGATAGACCTGAAGATGAAAACCATTGACTCTTTGTGAATGAACTGAGAACGTTGATAGTGTTCAGACAGTCTGAAATAAGTTTTAATTGTGGACTTTGTTTGTGCATTACGTTTCAACGTTGTTGAAAGAAATTGGGTAAATTTCTTCTTGAGTGGGGGGTTATGTTACGTTGAAACGCGAACGAAAGTACGTCGGAAACGTGTACGATAGATCTAATCGTTTCGTTTTGCAAAGTATTCAATAATGGAGTTTATTTACCTTTGATTTGAGTTTGCATTGTTGTTAGGAGAGGCTTTGTATAACGTTGATGATTTGCGTTAGTCGATATTGTTGGAGAATCTTCTGGATCCCTTTGTTTACTAACGATCGAAGCTTCTTGATGGACGTAGATACTGGAGAACATTCTTTTGACATGTATGACGTAAGTCAGTGATGACGATCTTTTATTCGATTGGTGGCAGTGCGTCATTTCTACGGTATTCGAAATCTTTCCGGAAAAGAGAGAGGTTATTTAATCGTGGGCCGAGTTGCTGTTGGGAGATAGTAAAGTTGTTGATAGTGATTTGGAAAGTTGCTGTGAAAGTTGTTGAGTTGAATTGAGAATTGTATGCAGTTGTTGATGTATGCTGAATAAAAGTGGAAAATTTCATACGTCGACTTTGTGATTTGTATGCTGTTTGGACAGGCTGTGTGAATAAACGAATCTGAGTTACACCTTATCAGGACTTCAGCATCGGGGCTGAATCAAATACTGATAACGAAAAACACCATCATCGAACTGAGTGTAACACACTAGGACGTTAAGTTTCACAATACAGAATTCAATAATAATAATAATAATAATAATAATAATAATAATAATAATAATAATAATAATAATAATAATAATAATAATAAATAATTATATCATAATAGAGATTTACATACTAGACAGTAACAGTTACTCCGCAAAATACACACATACACACACACACGCACGCACGCACAGCCGAGGGTACACAGTATTATCCTGACTTTCCCGAAACGCTACATACGTTGTGTTGACAATGGGTCATATTTCATGCCCCCTTTTTTAAAAAGTACTTTTAAAGCTAACCCTAACCCTAACACAGGATCTAACGGATCATTGGTTTGACGTCAAAACAACGAGGGTTGTCAAAACAAGTTATTTAGATGTTATTTAGTTTGTCCAAATAATGCCGTGTAAACAAGTCTCCACACACACACGCACGCACACACACACACCTGCACACACATGCACACACACACACACACACACCCACACACCCATACACACACACAATCAACCAACTTATAAAAGGTTGGGTTCTATCGAGAGACATTTATACACCAGTTGTTGTTCTTTACACTTTTATTTTAAAACAAAAGAGGAATGTAGTTTCACATTATCACAAACTTCTGTTTACAGCCGACTACCATTACAGCAAATTGAAGAAATCGAGAGAGTTTTCCGTGCAAAGGCTATATATAATTATAGCAACAACAAAGACACGGCAGTAGAATAATTATTATGTGGAATATTATGCTCCAAAGGTTCTTTGAAAACATTGAAGCGGGATAGTTTCACAAAATCTTGCCTCCTTTTGACAAATCATAATTGTTTCATCTTGAAGAAATAGCTTTGAGAGGGTAATCTACGAGCTGCGAGAGCTTCAAGACTGTGAAAACGCAATGACAACTTACATACTTACAGCATTGAGTTTTATACAAATGTATTATGATACGCACACAAGCTTAGATAGCCCATCTAACAATTATTTCAAAAAAATTATAAAAAGGGCCACAGCGTATAGTTTTATACCGTCACAGCATCCATCCCGTGTCTCTCACGAGTCTCAGCATGCTGCTGTTTAGCAGGCCGATCTATTAGGCCGGGTGGCGAAATGTAGTACGACCATCAACATCATCATCATCATCATCATCATCATCATCATCATCATCATCATCATCATCATCATCATCATCATCATCATCATCTTCATCACACATCAGTACTTGTCAGCAAAAGAGAGCCAAGATGGAATACCATAAGCGTACCCTTCAATCTACCATAATAAAGAAAAAGGTCACCCAGTCATTGCCATAACATGGCATAACGTACCTTACAAAGAACAAAGTCGTAAGAGTGGGATATACAGTCTACATGTAGGGCACTAAAAGCTGAAAACTCTTTAATCGTTGGTGTACAATGTCGTCGCATCGCCTTTTAACTTGATATAAGATCACACAACCTATTCAGCAAACAGTCTTCAAATAACGAAATTTAATAGACTACATAAATAAAATTTCAATTTTATAGGTTATAAAACAGAGAATCGTTTAATCGTAGGTGTTGAGTTATATTTCTTTGTAATTTGACAGTACTCTGATTCTAGATAAAAATGTATTAAGATCGTGAAATGAATATTCAGTGAAATGTCTCATATTATACTTACATACAACTCTCTGTTTTTGGTTGTTGTTTTTTTGTTGTTGTTGTTTTTTGGTGCTGTCCGTTCTGCTGTACGGTTTTAGGAGCTGGACCTTCGCGGCAGGATAGGAAAAAAAAGTATTTACGCCTTTGAAATTAAATGCTTCGTAGATTGATACAAATCGCATGTTACGAACACAAAAACAACCACTACGTCAGGATATTGGTCAAATCACTTTGCGGGTTCTCAAGAACCACTCGTTGCCATTGTGAACAGGAGAAAGTTGGCGTGGCACGACGCCTCATGGGAGAAAAAACCAACCCACCACTATTCAGTAGAAAGAGACATGCGCACAGGAAGGCAAAAGAAAGAGCTGGACAGATGATGTCAGAACGTGGACGGCGATGGACATGTCACGCCTCCTGACAACAGCAACAACAAACAAATCGCAGTGGCAAAACCTCTCCGCTAAAGTATCCTTCACGTCTCCCCAACTTGCAACGGTCCCGACAGGATTAGGTAGATAAGTAGATAGTTTCATATTACATCTTAAGGCGGCACGGTCGGCCAAAATAAATATACCATCTTTGCAATTTTGTATCTTGGCAGTATATGTAGATATAAACTAGATTTTTGGCCATAATGTGAAAAATTGAATATATTTTTAGGGGAATAGAACTTTTTGGGCCTGTTTAAAGTATAAAGGGGTGTAAAATTAAATAAATGAATAAAATGCAAAAAATGTTTTCGCAAACTATGTTAGACTTTTGAACACAATAAAACAAGTACTGTGTAACTTGCAGCAAAACAACTTTGCACACATTCAACTGATACTATTGCCTATAGTATGTAGCAGAATCTTTGCTATAGGCATGAAATATTGCTGGCTGGGTGTCCATATTTTTTATTAATAATAAATTTTACAAAATTCACCCATCAGTATGTGAAAAATCTTTTTTTGGGGGACTATTCATCAAATTCTGCTACATACTGTAGCCACTGAAGCACTTGAAAAGTGTGCCAAGTCTCATAGAGCTAGGGAAAAAAATGTTGACGCAGCGATGTAAAAACTGAATCAACCCCGCGATTTTACGCGAAGTTTCGCATCTAAAAATTGAAGCACTGCCTACCTGCCCAGCATCAGTAACCACCTGAAAGGTATGGCTGACCTTCCCTAACTGCAGCTGTTTCATCAAGGTGAAGTCTTTTTCTTCTTCTGGCTTGTCTGGCTTCTTTTGATGCAAGCTGTGTCTGTCTTTGGGCATTTTGATGAAAATCTGAGCCTATGCATCGCATCGCGAAAGCTGCCTGTCTGTTTATCAAATTTATCTTTGAATTACAAACAGATTCCTGCTGGCAGGAAGAAAACACAGGCTGTCTACAATTTACTGAGGGACAATTAAATATAAACTCACTAGCTAACCCTTTTCTTGTGACTTCAATCAAAACAACAGCTTTCTTACAAAACCAGCATACCAGATTTGATGCAATGTTTTGGCCTAGTAATCCAATATCAACCAACCTGTGACCTGTGGGAGGGGTATCTAGTTGTACATACTGGATCACTTTCATTTTCACTACACTGTTCCTCTGGTTATGAATCAGATTCTTCTTCACTTTTCTTCTCATCTTCATCATCAGATTCATGTATTGTGTCATACAAGTCTTTTAGTTTCTGCTCAGATCGTGAGGTGGGCGTGGCAGCCTTTGAGCAAGCAGCAGGGGGATAGGTTTCAGTCTGTTCGTCGCCTGAGTCATGACCGGTCACTGAACTATGCACTTCAACACGTTCACCAGTGTCTGTTCTATGTTGGTTGCCACGAAACTTCCTTTTCTAAGGCCTAGAAGGGTAATGCTTTCTATCTGAAGGCATGATGCCACTCAAAATCCTCTACTTTGCACAGTACATCCGAATTTTCACACAAACAATGTATCCATGCACAGGAGGCAGCCATTTATTGAAGGGAGGCGTGATTATACCGGATATATCGTAACAGAAGAAAATCGGAAAAAAGGGAGTAGCTAATTATTTTTCGTTATTATTGTGCAAGTAAAATTGATGAAATTTTCTCATTTTTCGCCATCTTGGAGTGAAAATGTCGGCCCCACCCACCTAGTTTGATGAGTTCTAGCATAAAAACGGTATCATTTATGGAAAAAAGGGCATCACCACGTAAAACACAAAAGGTTTGTCAGTCATTTTTACCACAATATATTAGTATTACCCACAACTCCATTTTTCTCGTTTTCCTGGCCGACCTTTCCCCCTTAAGGGTGATGGAAGAGAGCAGGAGAGAGTGAGAGAGAGTGAGAGTGGAAGAGAAGGTTATTTTATTTTATTTTATTTTATTTTATTTACCTTATTGTCCCTTTTTCATTACATTACATTACATGATTATTGCTTTAGGTCCAGCGGACTCCTCCGAGCCAAATCAGGACCGGACAACCCCCGATCCGCATAAAAGATCTGCCGAAACAACCGTAGTGGTAAAACTGAAGGCTCTCCACCAGCCAGTCACTTTACAATAAAGACATCCCACGCAGGGGACGCTGAGGCTATACTCTAATTTATCGAACCCCCGTTTACAAAAACAAAATAGAATACAAACATCATTAAAAAAAAATATCAACAAAACATACATATAAAATTCCTACATTGCTAAATAATAACATCAAAGGAAGCCTTAGTGACCACCTGGCAGAAAAGCGTCCAATATTCCCAAGCTGACCCAACAGACCTTACACACAAACAAGGAGTCTTGTCCCGGAAGAGTTTTCAAGAAAAAAAAGGAAGGTGACCGGTCTAGCGAAGAAGAAGATAGTATAGCAGATTGATAGAACAGAGCAGGAATGAGAAAGAACAAATGAGAAAGACAGCGACAGTGGGAATTTAAAGCACTAAAATGTCCAGAAAGTGGGGATACTATTTATACTGAAACCCCCGGCACCCCAACGGGGGAGGAGGAGAATGTGGAGAGAAACAGTAAAGAACAAATAGTAATGAATGAACAGTACAGGTGATCGCCCACACCCACGATATGGCTGACGGGGATAAACAACTCGGGCAAGAAGGGTTAGGGACCTAAATCAACATTGAACCACCACAGCAATCACAAAGCAAAGGTAGACAATGACAAATGGCCACTTTTTATCTTGCCTACCACGGGATTCGAACATGGGTCATCAGTGTGCCAGGCGAACGCTCTAACCGCTGAGCTACGGCGGTGGGTCAGGAGAGAGAGTGAGAGAGGGGAAGGAGGGAGGGGGTACACTATGAAGAACAAGGTTGAGCGTCATATCCTTTCGCATGAGCATTACAGACGAACCATTTTGTCGCCATCTTTAAGTACGGGGGAATAATATTCACAACTTTCCGGCACCTCTCATAAAAACTCGTGGGTATCGCCATTATAAATTAAAACGAGGTTAGCATGAAACCAAGTTCCGGTCTAGCTTGTTTTGCTTTTATCAAAGCTTGATGCGTGACTTTTAAATATGGCAAATTGCCGAAAACGACGATTGTTAGAGCCAGAAAACGAGTGGGATAAGTATAAAAACGGTGGAGGAAGTACATGCTCAGTGAAAGGATGCAAAAAACAATCGTAGAGGCCTGTATTTGTGGCGACTTCGGAGGTGCGTCGATCATCGACAGAAAGTGAAACAGGACCTGAAGACTCTTGTAGTTTTCCATAGCTTCGCCGTCGCAACCTTCACAAAACACGAAGTAACTGACTGTGTTAGGCGAGCGTTGTGGCCAAGTGGGCTAAGGCGGGACTAACTTGCCTTGTCCACAAGCCAGAAACCAATGGCGCCTGACAGGTGTGGGTTCGAGCCAGCATCTGGGCGTTATGTTTTTCCGAATATTTTTCAAAAATTCACAAATAATGTTAGGTAGGTAGGGTTTAGGCGCGCCACTGGCGATAGAAAGGGATAATAAACTGCAGCAAAAAAAAATGTGAGGGTACGATACAGGTGGCCAGTGACACATGTTATTATTCTTGAATATTTGGAAATAACTCACGAAAACACGCGGAGAAAAAAACCGGAAGTATGTTTCATTGAGGGGATTCCCGTTGGTGCATAGGATAGCAGAAAAATGTGAATATATACGGCCAAAAGCGTCTATAAATACTCAAAAGAAATACTATAGAAACGGGTGAGATATACTATAGACTAAAGCCATAAGATTGGCCTAAGCATCAGAGACAGGAATGACATAAATTACACATGGGATGGTATTGTAAAAAAAATCTCCCTGATGAATGTGCTTGAAGAGGATAAGGGGTACCCGTGTTCCGTTTACCGGTAATTAAAGAACACAGACAGCCGACCACAACTACAGTCGCCCAGGCTAGCAGCAGGTGTACCTTCAAAGGAGACAGTCAAACGAGAAGAATCAGTAGAAGAATACAGAGAGAGCTAGAAGATATTATACATGTATTTTAAACGGCGTTCTACCTAGATCCCAGGGCTTTTTATGAACGCCTTCCTAAATAATATTATGGCCTCTCAAACTCATAGGCGCTCTTAATTGGAAGTACAAATAAAGAGTAGACTTTTTCTCGCCATCTCAGTCCACACTACCTCCATCTGTAACCGCCTGTGAGTCTCCCATGAATTTAGAACTCGCCATTTTTACAATCAATTACAAGGACATCAACATATAAACTCGGTTTATAAAATCTTCATACAAATAAAGGTGAATTTTTTTCTTTCCAAATGCAAACAAATTAAAAACTTGAATAGCTCAAATTATACTATTGCTCAGTTACTGCAAATTACAAAAATTGATCATTGGCTGACTCTACACATAGAATGGAGGTCGTGAACGTTAGGACTTTGAAATTTAATTTTTACAGGGGAGGATACTCGAGTCGTGGACAGTTACTCTCAACTGTTTATTTCCCATTTCAGCTCACGAGGAACACACACACACAGCAAAACAAATACAAAAACAAAAAAACACACACGCACAAACAGCTTGAACAAATAAGATTAAACCTGGCTTTCGGAGAAAAATTTTTCAATGGTCTAATATGTTGACAGGTAAACGGTTTGCAGGTGAATAAAAACAAAAGTTGCTTTCATGCCGAACAAGAGTAAAGAACTGACATGAAACTAAATACACAATGCTAAGTTCAAGATACACTTCAGGGGAAACGGTTGAGAGACTTACCCTAAATTTGCCGATAGCCTGTAAGCATTATACAAACAAAACAATTCGTCCCCAGATTCCAAGCTTCCAAGACCCGGATCTGTACGTTAACGTTCACAGCAAAATGAAATCACACCTGCCCAGCTATTATTATTACCTTTCAAGTCTCATTCCGCTGCTAGGTTCTACTTATAAAGGTGTATATCCCCCCACGTGCAGGTGCTACTTAAACGGATGAATACCCCAGGTTCTATGCATGTACAGGTATGTACACAGCATACGTTTACGAGTACTACACTTACGTACTCAGCAAGTTGACACAAAGCAAACGGAAAGAAGGGGTGTAGGGAGGGAGCATTGCATACAAAGGCTGGTGGTACATGACTCTTTTGTATAATGTGTTGGCAGCTAGGTCTACACAACTTCAGAATAAGATGATATTCTTTCTTTCTCTTTTCCTCATTTTCTTCTTATGTTCTTCTCTTCTTCATTTCTTGTGTGGAAAGTTTATGCGCTTGAATAAATTTAATTTATTCATTCATTCATTCATTTCGACCGCTGTTTGTACCGCCCAGGGTGACCGTCTCGTGTACCGATACTATGACCCTTATGCTAAATAAAGCTGCCCCTAAGTCTCTCGGACGAGAGTAAAAACAGAGGTCTAATCTGTGACCCGGATGCTATATAGTTGTGCAGCGCAGTACTCTAAGTCTTTCGTATGAGAGCATAAACCGAGGTCTGGTCTGATTTGATTTTTGAATTTGATTTGTTCACACTTTATTGTTCCTTTATATCGGGAAATTCTGGGCCCCTTACCCTGCGGAAGGCGTAGTCGCAGCCTGTGGTCTGTGACCCTGAGGCTGAAGTTGTTCAGCGCAGTGCCCATACAGTCTTTTTGATGAGAGTATAAACCGAGAACTAGTCTGTGATCCTGATCCTAAATAAAGTTTTACAGCGCAGAGACAATTGTCTTTTTGACGAGAATATAAACCGAGGTGCATTTTGTGCACACATTCCTTTCATCACAGACGACTTTTAAAGATCACGAAACTCATGTCCTAGATGGGTGAATGCCAGATTTCAACAAACCATACTCTGCAAGGGGGTACATCCTATCACCCCTGCCGCGCTTCTATTGGCTTAGAAGACAGCCTTACCGCGCCCCAGGAATGACTAAATATATCATCTCAAATCTAAACGTCCTAACAAATCATTTCTTTCTTTCATTTTATTTTCCATCGTATCATCTTCTTTCCTTCTCTAAATACAAATATGTGTTGTTGATTTTTAATAAATTTTTTTTTGGGGGTCGACGCTTATCACAACATGCGTTAGAGTATTGCAACGAAAAGAATGCACATCTCTGTTGAAGATGTAATATCCTAAGGAATCCTATTTAAGTAAAAATGCTTGAGAACTGCGCTTTGAACTGATGTTATTAGGAAAAAGCACTATATAAATACCCTTATTATTATTATTATTATTATTATTATTATTATTATTATTATTATTATTATTATTATTATTATTGCATTAATTTCAGTTTGACCTGCCATTATGAAGAACAATCGCAACAAATTCGCAATTATTATACTTTGACCTGCCTTTAACAATAATCCAAAATAATTTGCAGTAATTATAGTCCGCAGTGACAATAGTTTGACCTGCCATAAAATATTATATAAAAAACAATTCGCAGTAACTATAGTTTGAACTTCCATTAAAAAAAGAAAGAAATCAGTTAAACGATTAAAAAAAAAAAGAATTCGCACTTTGTCACATGAATTAAGTAGAGTAAAAGTTGACCGCAGGATCTTAAAACAATGGAATAGTAAAATGTAAAAAACCACAATCTTGTGTATAAGAGAAGAGAGAGAGGAGCGAGAGAAAGAGATAAAGAGAGGGGAGAGAGAGAGGGAGAGAGAGTGGGGGAGAGAGAGATTACTTTTACCAAGAATCTTCGTTTAACTACAACCCCATCCCCTCCACACACACACACACACACACACACGCGCGCGCGCACACACACACACACACAAACACACGCGCACACACACAGAGTTTTGTTTTTTACAACTTTACAGCATAAACTTTTTTCTTTCTTCTCCCCCCCCCCCCATTCCTTCCCTCCCCTTCGAACCGTTCAGAAAGAATTAATTCGCCTTTCAAAGAATTCGCACTTAAATAACAATAACTTTATTTCGCCGTGCCGTTAAATGAAATCCCGTTACAGAGCCACTCCTGTGTGAACAATGTCTTTAAAAAAACACTTTTATTTTATGAGCACACGTACTGAATAAAGGAATGTAGATTGCTGGATGAATTCTTGAGTGCGGCGGCTGCCAATCCTCAGTCGTGGACCTCGCGCCTTGACACACCATAGCATATCTTTGTATTTTGCATATATATAGTTTAGTCTTATTACAGTCTTAAGACTTTAAAGTAACCCTGACAAAATGGAAAGTTTATCAGCTGAACGTGGGAATTTTTTCCTAGAGACGCACGCTTACTTTGCCTACAAACGTTTGAGTTGAGCTGTGCATAGTTGTAGTAATATAACAGTTACAATCCCTTTCAACCGACAGCAGTGAATCCTTCAGTACGTTGTCGAAGGAAAAACACAGCTAAAAGGATTTTATTTTTTACATTGCTGTGGTTTTTTTTAAATTTTTATATATAAGTGTAATAATAATAATAATAATACCGGATGCTAATACGCGCTTTACTTCGAATGATTTCAAACTCAAAGCGCGGCGACCTATACCAACATACACGCTCACGTGCAACAAATATATTACAGACACACAACAAGGACAACAGTATACAAGACATACACGTGGTGTAAAGGCAGGGAGATCGCTATTAGGAAACTGAAAGTTAAATAGTTTTGTATTTTTTTTACAGATTAATTTGACTGCATCCAATATTATTTTGAAGGGAGGGAGGAAACCGGAGTGCCCGGAGAAAACCCTCGGTGACCTCAATAGTCTCGTACCTAAGTCACATACGTTCGCCCCTTGCGGGAATCGAACCCGCGACCTTCGGCATAGGAAACCGGCGACTTATCCACTGCGCCACGAGGCCACCCCTGTGTAGGCTTATAGTATGAGTCTACTTCTATATTTCTCATAGTGCATTCTTCGGAATTTGTGGAAAGAAGTTTTGTACCGTAGTTTTGCATAGATTTGTACTTTCTACCTTGTTTTGTGCATAGCTTCGGACTTTGCATACACACGTTTTGACTTAGGTAAAAAATCATAGACATTCCGTAATTCCCCAAAGGAACACTGACAGTAAAGGTACAGGTAAAGGGTAGTCCCATAGCCTTGTGGCCGTAGGAGAGCGTGATGTTGGAAATCACACTTATCTTGGGCCAGCGTAATGAGGGTGCTGCCCATCTCTCTCCCTCGCTGCTTTACCTTCCCCACCCCCACGAGAGTAGGTACTCAGTCACAGTTGAGTCCACAGGGGGCGTTGTTATTTGTCGCTTCACGTTTTGCGGTCACCCATCCAAGTGCTAACCGCACTGCACAGTGCTTAACTTGCGACACAGTAGCGAGTGCCCCAACCACTGCCCTATCCGGCACCACTGATGTTATTAGGAAAAAGCGCTGTATAAATACCCCTCCAACACTGATAGGAAAGTACAGTATAGTACAGTACAACTAGCCTTTTAAATTTCTAATTATCCATACTTACAGAATACGGGATATATTTAACCACGTGAAAACAAATGACAATACTTTATTGTCCGTGAAAGAAACAACACGAGTGATATCTTTCAATAAACCTGAAAGTCTTCCATGGTCCACCACAAAAAGGAAGGGTCACAGCACAGGTGAATTTTTTACAATAATCTCAAGCCATCAAGGTGACATTTAAAACAGAGGTAGGTTCACAGGTGAAAATGTATACATACATACATACACACACACACACACACACACACACACAAAATCTTAAACCTTTAAAGTGATCCTGACAAAATGGGAAGTTTTCTTAATATCCCTATTCCTTACCACACAAGGGCAACAAGGAAACCTTGACACTTTAACTGTTAAAACGTTCATGAAAACTTTTACACTTTACCTGTTAAAACTTTCATGGTGCCAGAAACACAATGAACAATGGAAAATAGTAAATAATCTTAAGACACGCCTCATAAATGGGGGAGAAGGATGGAGAGGGAGGGGGGGGAAGTAAGCAAAATACTTCACATGTACAATAATCTCTGAATAGTGTAGCCCTGCTTTGCGAGATGAAAAAAAACAACAACAAACTTTAGTCTGAAGTTTCAGGCCTTGTTAATAATTATTAAATATATTATTTTATTTTATTGGAACAATAAAATACGTCTATTAATCTATAACATCTTTAGCAGCTAACAGAAATGATCATTACTAAAATAAGTTGTGAAAGTTGTGATGAAATGCTTTACTTGTAGGAATCTCCGAGGCATAATTAAGTTACAAGTCTGAAATCAAGGTTCAGTGTTTAAACAAACATTTCCTCTTTTAATCAATCAATTCAATCAAATCAACACATTTTAAATGACCCATCACATGAATTACAAACAGCTATTTATGTTGCAATCGAGGAAAAAAAGACAAGCCACAAATATCAAAAATCAGAATGATCAATTTATACAACACGTATACAAAACACATTGTGGACAATTGAATCATTCTTCAATGAAGTCGAGCCACACACACGCACACACACATACACACTTGCAAAACATTGGAACTTGTTTTATTTAAGAAATGTAAGAATCGGAAAGCGGTGGGGTGTTTTTTTCGGAAAGAGCGCAAAATTCATCTAGAAATGTAAGAATCTGATGCAAAATCCTATAGGGGACAAAATAGGTCGACTTTTCTTCAAAATTTGCCAAAACAGTGGCTGGATTATCTCCGTCCCGGATAGAGCACTCTCTTGTACTTAAAACACATTCATAAAGTACACTACAACTGCACTCCCATGCACTAAAAGAGCACTCCGTGTACTTTTTTTTTTTTAAGTGGGGTCCTGGAAAAAAAGTGGGTTCCTAGCCAATGAACATTTGTCGCTAAGAAAGGCAAGATCTTGTACCCAATTGTACGTTTATGCAAGTGCACACACGCGCACACACACACACACGCGCGCACACACCCACACACCCACACACTTTTAATCAAAGGGCACAGAGTACGAAAATATCGCCGATTTATCACGTACAAAATTAGGGATGCGCAACAGCTTGTAGTTGTTCCAGTTCGCCTTGAATTATGTGGGATTGCAGTGCTTGTGAGCTTGATGGGCAGACGACATTATGATTACTCAGTAATATAACTGTTTCAATGTTACTACTACTACTACTATTACTACTACTACTACTACTACTACTACTACTACTACTACTACTACTACTACTACTGCTACTACTACTGACAGAGTCGAGCAGTTGATAGATATTCGGCTAATTCCTAAGAGACTGGATAATAACCTATTACCTCCTTTGTGGAAGTCCTCTCGGAAGTTGAGCCAGAGATCCAAATTAGGGTTAGTGTTAAAAGGTAATAGGTTTAATCCGTGCTTCTGGGATATATGCCTTAACGTATAATTATTACTGTCAACGCCGTGGGACTAACATTAAAGTGAGGTCAAACCTGTGTATTCAGTACCGCGCTACACAGACGCTATATTTCGGTGAGGTCACTGCTCTCCTGCTATTACTAATTATTAAAGCGATAGCTGACCAATTGTGTTGTTGTTGTTGTTGTTCCTTAACAGCTCAAAGATGACAGAAGTCAGAGATAATTATTGTTTGGATGGGAATTGACTGATTGATTATTTTGATCGATTGTTGGATAGAGGGGTTAATTTTGGATATTCTGGCTACCACTGTTGTCCAAGCTACTATTGTAATATGCAGAACACTTATAGAAACTCTGTCTCTGTCTCTCTCTGCCTCTCTCTGTCTCTCTCTCTCTCTCTCTCTCTCTCTCTCTCTTAAAGTTAAAGGTTCTTTACTATGTTCATTTGTTAAGGTACAGATTGGAAGATTAGATTGTATCATTAGTCTAAAATCTGTATCCCTAATTAAAAAAAAGTTTCAAAAAAGTTTCAAGTTTCACTCTCCAAACACATACATGTCCGTCTTAAATAATTCTTCCAAATTAGATTACATAGATAAATCTGCCTTATCTACAACACAGTGGTCAATGTAGGCTACATGCACAAAACAGCAAAACCAAAGGACGTGGACAAGTAGCATAAACCCTTCTTCCCTTCATAGGCTTCTTGTAAGTGGTGTGCACGTGTATGTGTAAGTGCGAGAGAGAGTGTGCACTTACCTGTGTGTACGCGTGTGTGCGCGCTCGCGTTCGTGTACGCGCATGTGTATATACGTTTTACAAATGTGTGCGTGTATGTGTGTGTGTGTGTGTGTAGGCGTGTGTGTGTGTGTGTGTGCTTGCATCGTGGGTCAACAGAGGAACAATGATCTCTTTAAGCGAGCTGTAAGATGAAAGAGCTAATAAGAGCCGCTCTGAGACAGCTGCTGCTGTTGGTCTGGTTTATAGTGCCCGCCGTCTATTTATTCATTCATATTTGCGACAAACACAATGATGGCGAAGGTGGCTTTTTAACAATAGCACGAGATTCCACTCGACAGCTTTAACTAGACAAAGAGGAAATGGAAAAAAGAAGAGGGAGATTTTGTTGAGAGAGAGAGAGGAAGAGAGGAAAGGATGGAGGGAGGGATGGAGCGAAAGGGGGGAGGGAGAGAGAGACATAAAATAGGATAACAATTTTATTTAACAAGGGTAAAAGAGTAAGCACTGGGTGTGCTTTTTATAAGAACTACTACTAAGTAGCTAATTAAAAAGGTAAAGGTAGTCCCACAGCCTTGTGGCTGTAGGGGAGCGTGATGTTGGAGATCACACTTATCTTGGGCCAGTGTAATGAGGGTGATGCCCATCTCTCTCCCTCGCTGCTTTACCTTCCCCACCCTTAAGAGTGTAGGTACTCAGTCACAGTTGAGTCAATTGGGGGCATTGTTATTTGTCGCTTCACGTTTTGCGGTCACCCATCCAAGTGCTAACCGCACTGGACGGTGCTTAACTTGCGACACAATAGCGAGTGTTCCAACCACTACGCTATCCGACACCCCAAGTAGCTAATTAAATAATTTCAATGTGCTGTAAAAGATTTTCTCTAAAGGATGTGTATTTAGTGACTGCACTGCGGAGAACTTCTGCAATTTTATTCCATAAAGTGGAACCTCAATATCACAGACTGGTTTTAAACAAATCAATTCTTGGAAATGAGATATATAGTTTGGTAATTGTAATTTACGTAATGGGAGGTCATGGTCAACTACATCAAAAGCTTTTGCGAAGTCAACGAATAATGCTCCGGAAAATGTGTGCTCATTAATATTAATAATCACCAGCATAATTCCTTCTTTTCTGATTCAGACCATCACCGTCACACCCAACTCCCCCAGCCCTTTCACTCCTTAGCTGCTCTCCTCCTCCCCCTCCCTACCTCGTCTTTTATAGTTAACTAGCAAATATTCTTTTTCATGTTTGTATTATGTCTTTGCGTAATTTATTAGTGTCTTGTTATTGTTTCACTTCTTTTCGTATGTATTTCGATGTCAAAATTAAGTATAAATGCGTGAGAGCTGAGCTTTGAACTGATGTTATTAGGAAAAAGCGCTATATAAATACCCTTGTTGTTGTTGTTTTGTTAGTAGTAGTAGTAGTAGTAGTAGTAGTAGTAGTAGTAGTAGTAGTAGTAGTAGTAGTAATAATAAGCCATTGTTCTATGATAGATGTAAGAGCTGCATGATAAGAATGCTTAGCTCTGAAGCCAGATTGATTTTCATGTAACAGGTTATTTCTTGTGAAATTATCTAGAAAATTGTTGTTAATGTGTTATTCAAGCGGCTTAGATATGATAGAAAGAATTGAAATGGGTCTGTTATTACGATTGGTCAGAACTATCATCAGAGAGAGAGAGAGAGAGAGAGAGAGAGAGAGAGAGCTGTTTCATTGGCAGTATGCTTACTCCAATTATTCCTTGCGATGTCTGCTCCATAAAGTAATATTCAGTGAAGCGAGGCATCAGAATATTTTTTGTTCATGCCTGGGCGATGTGTCATACCATTGGAAAAATGTAATGGCCTGTCTTAACTGGAAGGTTCGTGCAAGGTTCGTGAAGGTTCAAACACTGTTTTTCAAGGGTCTCAGATCCCGAACATGGCTTCCTGAAACTTTTCTTTACAATGTTATTTATTGTGTGTGCGTGTGTGTGTGTGTGTGTGTGTGTGTGTGTGTGTTTGTTGTCTAAAAGGTATATCAACCTAGTTTCCAGATCCGAGAACTTCGTGTTTGAACCTCCGAGAACCTCGAGTTTGAACTTCCATGAACCTCCCAAGAACCTTTCAATTAAGACAGCCATAACCTTTTACCGGTCTGAATAGGTTTATCACGCATAAAACTAATAGTTATTACAAATTTTGGCATAGTGGTCTTCTTAAAGTGTCATTTTCGCCACCATAGTGCACACCATTAAGAGAGTGGCACCGTGTGAAAGTTATGGTTTTTGAATGTTGGTGTGCTGCTGCAGTAAATCTTCATCCTTACACTACAGTTGCTCTGTCCTAAACCTTAGTAATGGTTGGGATCTATTGAGTCACATTTAAACCTCAGTTGTTGTCCTTTCACACTTTGCCAAAGTGTCATTCTGACATTATTTTACTCTAAGATGTGTCTTGAAACGAGCAAAATTCAGTCAGGCTGAACAAACAACAACAACAACAACAAAGAACAAAAAGGCCAGAATACATGCAGTAAAACGTTTTGGACACAAGATATCTAAGGCGGGACTAACCTGCCTTGTCTACAGTCTAGAAACCAATGGCGCCTGAAAGGTGTAGGATCGAGTCCGCCCTCTGGGCGTTATGTTTCTTCGAAGATTATTTATTTTCCACTCGGGCAGCGTCTCGGATGTTTTCTCGGAATACTCCAGCAAAATTAAAAAAAAACAACTAATATTAAGTAGGTTGGGTTTGGGAGTGCCGCAGCTGCGACTGCGGCTTCCCCACGGTAGGCGGCCCAGAATTTCCCGATAAAAAGGAATAATGTTTCCAATAAATTTAAAAAAAAAAAAAAGCTTAATAGTCTACTTACCCGTAAACCAATAAAATCCAAGCACTGATCACCAGTAGATTCACAAGTTTGTCTCTCACATTCATTGATAGTAAAACGGAATAATTGCTACATTCAACATCGTTAGAACTTCCTTAAAGTTATAGGTAAAGGCTTAATGTTTTACGCACAATGCAAACTGTAGACTTAAGGTGCAACGTTAACACATCTGGATTCATACAGATTAGATAAATTACCTACTCAAAACAGATTATAGGCAGACCAAAATGTTGACTACCATCCAGATGTTATTCATATAAACTGTTACTATGAGATATTCAAAGTCTTGTGTCATTATTCCTAGAGGTTCGCACACAACTGTACACTGCTGCAACTTTAAATACATTAAGAGAGGGGAGATGGGGTGTGGATACAGATAATTAGATGTCACTGCTACACTAAGCACAGAACACAAGCAGAACAAAATACTATCCACATGTTACCCATATGCAATGATACAATACAATATTTAACATTCTGTGTCATTCGTTTGGTTCGTCCTAGAAGCAAGCGCACTGCTGTGACTTTACACAAACACATGGCTTAAGGACACAGATCGTATACAACAACGCCGACAACACATTCTGCATAATCTTAAAGTGTGAACTTTAACGGGCGTGCACACACATTTGCACACACACAAACACACACACACATAAACTCTCCTGCGCGCGTACACACACGCACTCACACGTGCGCGCATAGAGACAGTCATACATACGCTTTCGTACACTCACACGATTATTATGTACACACACTCATGCACATATACACGAGAGAGAGAGAGAGAGAGAGAGAGAGAAAGAGAGAGAGAGAGATAGAGAGTCAAACATATAATTAAAAGAGAGAGAGAGATCACCCCTCTACACATACTGTCAAACATGCATACACCGCCACTTCTCACCCATTCACACACACTGTCAATGCCACATCTACACACGCGCACACACACACACGCACGCACACACACACACACACAACAACAACAACAGACGCCCCAGGGTAGCCTATAAAAAATACGCGAGTCAAGCTAACGCATGCTTTGAACTTCGAATTGCTTTCCATTCCCAGTTAACACTAACTGCTCAGTGGTGCATAACAAGCGTAAGTCTGGGGATCTCAGCGATCCCCAAAACCCACACTGAACATGCTAAAGTAGCGAAGATATTGCCGACCTAATAAAACTCTTAGGCATTAGTATTGTTGGCTTGCAACTTCTTCGCGCAACACATGTGTAAAGGATCTTTTGATCTGGTGTGTGTGTGTCGTCTCCTTCAACCTGTTTTTTTACTTGTCACCCTGTCTTATCGCCATCGTTAGCAGCGACTGCTATTAAGTGTAAGCCAAAATCTATAATCATACGCCTGTTCTTATATTAAACGTGACAACACGTTGTGCACATAGTTTAAAAAAAATTATAATAACAAGCCTATGTAGTAGTGCAAAGTATAAACCAGTCTGAAGTTCTTACCCACATGCAGGTTATTATTTCTGAATGAAATGTGGACGAGTCGTGATTATGACACACTCACTAGTTAATAGGCGCATGATGTAGGCATAGCGATGGAGATAATAATCGATAATTACTGCATACTTTCAGGGGTTGTAGCTTATAACAGAATCCCAGCTCGGCCCAGTGAGGCCCAAAGTGTTGATTACTTAACAGATAATGCAGAAAATCATCCTAACAATCCCATTCATAACACAGGCTATATCACATACACTACACCACGAGACATTATCAATTGTTTTTTGACACTACATTTTCACTAGTTTTGTAGGGAAGCAAACACATCTTCGCGATTCAATCTTCAACTTTCTGCTGAAATGGCGTCCCAAATTTCGCTCTCTTATGGGCGATGAATAAAAAAAAATCCATTCGTCCATTTGAATACCCGAAATTTTTTAAAATAACATTTCCTTGTGGAAAGGAGTTAAGAGTTTTTATCTAGAATACAAAACATAACAAAAAAGATTTTAAAGGTGTCTGACCTTAAAATTTGACGATCTTGTTTTCGCAACAAATCAAATTTACTATCACAAGAACTGCCGTGAACTGACAAAACCGAGCAAGTCCACAAAACCTACTTTCGAGAAAATCGACGTTTTGTGTTGCGCTATATTACGCGATCATTTCTGGAAGTTTAAGGGCATATTATAATGCAATTCCTCGATTTAAGAGTGCATACCTTGAATGTTAAAGAAATGTTTGATAGATTTGATGTTTTAAGACTATTTGTGGACTTGCTTTGTTTTGTCAGATTATTCGTGAGATAGATCTTTGTTGAGAACATGACAAAACCAAGCAAGTCACCCGCTTGGTTTTGTCAGTTTATTATTGAATTAAATCATTGTTAAAAAAATTCACAAAACCAAGTAAGTCAAATCCGCTTGGTTTTGTCAGTTTATTATTAAGTAAATCCTTGTTTTCAAAATTCACCAAACCAAGTAAGTCCCATAAGCCGTTTCGTTTCTTTGTTAAAAAGTCTGACGAGATGAGTCACATAAGTTGGGTTTTGTAAGATGTGGGTGCGGCAGTTACAGTGAGTGTATATGTGTGCCTGTTTATTGTTTTTAGCCATTCTTCACTTAATATTCCTGGGTTGGTATGCAGGAGTCATGGTTTTTTTTTTTGCTCTCCCTTCAAAATAATATTAGATGCAGCCAATTTAATTTTAAAAATACAAAACTATTTTCCTTTCAGTTTCCTATTGTAGCGATCTTCCTGCCTTTACACCACGTGTATGTCTTGTATTTTGTTGCCCTTGTTGTGTGTCTGTAATATATTTGTTGCTGTTTGTTTGTGGGTTCGGGCACTGAATAGAATTGGCCCAATGTTTCCCGGCGTGTTGTAAGAGGCGACTAACAGGGGTAATGTTAGCACGGCATCACTGGGCGAAAGTCTTCTACACAGAAGTCACCGGCCAGGGCGAGGAACCTCACGTTGCTACATGTTCAACGACCACGTGCTCGGGGCCAAGGCGAGCCACACTGTATTCGTGGATTTCGGCTGTGCCCAACAGCCTGGAGAGGATTGGGCACCGCCAGGTCCTTTTTTTGCCCAAGACACACTACATGCATAATGACACTATCCACTAATTCCATACCGGATAGGTCGTCGCCCGGCTCAAGGACCGCGCCTTCCGTTGGCCACCAGGACGGAGGTGTTAAGTATGCTACTGATGGACAATTTAGCAAGATCCGCACGAGAAACAACATCGTCATAGGAACCTGGAATTTCAGGACCCTAACTGCGGAAGGAAAATTAGAAGAACTGGCCCACGAGTTGGACCACTATCGATGGAACGTTCTAGGCATTAGCGAACTGCGCTGGAAAGGCCTAGGTGAAACAACGACAGACAAAGGCTACAAGCTCTATTTCAGCGGTAGAGATGACAGGCACGAACACGGCGTTGGATTCTTGGTCCACAAGAACATTCTAGCCACTGTCATGGGTTGCCGCCCAGTAGACTCATTACCATCCGCCTGAGAGCAGCCCCTTTCAACATCACCATCATCCAGACCTATGCCCCAACATCAGACTATGACGACAGCGAAGTGGAGGATTTTTATGAAAATCTACAGGCGGTCCTTGACCAAGTGCCGAAGAAGGACATAGTCATAGTGCAAGGCGACTGGAATGCCAAGGTTGGCCAAGATGCGCACCACAACTGGGGAGACACATGTGGACCCCACTGCAACAACGAGACAAATGACAGGGGTCTGAGATTCTTGGAGTTTGCCAGATACAACAATCTGGTACTGGCAAACACGCTTGGTCTCCACAAAAACTCCACACGATGGACATGGCACAGTCCCAGGGGGGGAGCATCACAACCAAATAGACTACATCATGGTCAAGAAACGCTTCAGATCAAGCATCAACATTGGCAGGACACGCACTTTTCCAGGAGCAGACATCGGAAGTGACCACGATCTCTAGCTCTTGATGATGTCTTTCCGGCTCCACTTGAAGAGAGTAAATACTGCACTAGACTGAAGTTCGACCTGGACAAACTGCAAGACCCGGAGGTGGCAGAACTATTTCAGGCCACAATTGAAGGGAAATTTGCACCACTGCTCATTTTGGGGGCTGGTGAAGTAGATGTCAACACCATGACCACCACCTTCAACTCAGCTGTGACAGATGCCGCCACTGAGATCCTTGGCAAGCACCGACCAAAGAAGAAGCCGTGGATCACACCTGAACTTTTGGATCTGTGTGATAAACGAAGAGAGATTAAAAAAAGAAAGAAAAAGAACACCTCACAGGGAGCTGATGTCTACCGAAAAATCAACAATGACATCCGAAAAGGCATGCGCACAGCAAAGGAGAACTGGATAGAAGATCAATGCCAGGAAATAGAGAACAGTCTGAACAAAAACAACAGCAAGAAGGCCTACCAGACTGTAAAGCGGCTGACAAGTTTCAAACAGCCCAAAGTCTCCACGATCCAAAGCAAGTCTGGCATATGCCTTACAGAAGAACCAGAAGTCTTGGACAGATGAACAGAGTACTGCTCTGACCTTTACAACCATAACCAAATGGAGACCCATCAGTTCTAGCATGTCCCGAGAATAGAGAAGAAGAAATCCTCCCAATTCTCCGGGAAGAAGTTGAGGCAGCAGTGCAATCGCTAAAGAAAGGGAAGTCAGCGGGAGTGGACAACATACCCGCGGAACTGCTACAAGCAGGAGGAGAAGCGATGATTGATGCCCTCACCATTATCTGTAACAAGATCTGGAAGAGTAGAGAGTGGCCTATACCATGGGCCCAGTCGCTTGTCATCACTCTTCCCAAAAAAGGTAACCTTCAGGAGTGTGAAAATTACCGCACCGTCAGCCTCATCATCCATCCCAGCAAGGTCCTCCTGAAAATATTACTCAACAGGTTGAAACCCCAAGCTGAACAAATCATAGCTGAAGAACAAGCAGGATTCAGGGCAGGGCGAAGTACCACTGAACAGATTTTCAACCTCCGAATAATCTGTGAGAAATACCTACAGCACCAACATCATGTGTTCATAGACTTCAAGAAAACGTTTGACCGAGTCAGGCATGCAGCTCTATGGGCAACAATGAAAGCGTACAACATCAGACCTAAAATTATTGAAGTCATCAAAAACCTGTATGACAAGGCTACCAGTGCAGTCCTCCACAACAGCGCCATAGGGAACTGGTTCAGAACAACAATCGGTGTGCGTCAAGGATGCCTACTCTCTCCAACACCCTTCAACATCTTCCTAGAGCGCATCATGTCAGATGCTCTTGCAGATCACGAAGGCACAGTCAGCATAGGGGGTAGAGCAATCTCCAATCTTCGTTTTGCGGATGACATTGATGGATTGGCTGGAGAGGAACAAGAACTTGGACAGCTGGTACAGAGGCTTGACACCACCTCCAAAGCTTGTGGAATTGAAATAAGTGCAGAGAAGACCGAAATGATGACCAACAACACCAATGGCATCAACACGGACATCAAAGTCCAAGGCCAATCCCTCAACACAGTGCATAGCTTCAAATATTTAGGAGCCATTGTATCAGACAATGGGTCCCGACAGGAAGTCCTCTCCAGGATCGCACAAACAACTGCTGCCCTGACAAGGTTGAAGCCATTTGGAAAGACAGGACCATCATTCT
The DNA here is from genome assembly GCA_036898135.1 of Oncomelania hupensis. Classification (NCBI taxonomy): domain Eukaryota; kingdom Metazoa; phylum Mollusca; class Gastropoda; order Littorinimorpha; family Pomatiopsidae; genus Oncomelania; species Oncomelania hupensis. The sequence continues at coordinate 47,682,396 of CM072518.1, read as the reverse complement.
ACATTCCAAATTAAGACTGCTGCGCTCCCTTGTCATCTCCATCTTCCTATATGCTTGCGAAGCATGGACCCTCACAGCAGATCTACAACGAAGAATACAAAGCATGGAGATGAGGTGCTACAGAATACTTCTGGGCATTTCCTATACCCAACACATCACCAACGACGAAGTCCGACAGACCATCACACAAGCCATTTGACAACACGATGACCTGCTCACAGTGGTGAAGAAACGGAAACTCCGATGGTATGGCCACGTCACCAGATCATCAGGCCTTGCAAAGACTATTCTGCAAGGCATAGTGCAAGGAGGTAGAAGAAGAGGGAGACCGAAAAAGAGGTGGGAGGACAACATTCGAGAATGGACTGGTTTGACACTGAGCGAAGCCATCAGGGCTGCTGAGGACAGAGATAGATGGAGTATGCTGGTTAAACGATCATCTGTGGTGCACCTACGACCTCAGGGTTACGGGACAGGTTAGGATAGGATAGGATAGGATAGTTTGTTTGTTTATTTCCACACCTCGTGGAAGTTGCCGCGTAGGCGGAAGATCTACAGGATCCTTCATGGTGGGCAGGAAAGTACATGAAGAAAATTCTTTTTCAAAAAGCCGAACACGTCATTTGCTGACCGAAATTTCGTCATCATTTTCACAGGAAAATAATATTGCACAGCCGCAATAACATGGATTCTCACTGGTCCGCTTCATCTTAAGGCGCTTTCTCATTGGTCGGGAGGACTTACTTTTCTTTGTCAGGTTATTGTAGAAAATGACGTCATCATGCCAACTCGAGCATCAGCCAGAGGATCGCCGAAACAAAATCGCAGAGGACTTGCTTGGTTTTATCAGTTTATTCCCCCACTTAAAATTTTTTTAACAAGGACTTACTCTATGATATCTCCAAATCTAAACATAGTTCGGATTTGATTTTTACAGGTAAGATGCGTCATTCTCTTGCAAGTTTGATGGCGCAAAAAAATCATTTTCGACCTTAGGTGGACTTACTCGGTTTTGTCAAATCACGGCAGAGAAGCCGTAAGCATCAAGGGAGGAAATCAAGTGGATTTAATTAATAAGGCTATTCCCCTTGCGGGCCTTTTCAAAACGATTGACCCTGCAACAAGTGGATTCAAACTACGAGACGCGAGGCTGAGTATCGACCATGGGCCACACTGAGTGTCTGTCAGAGATCAATCATTCAGATGAGAGCATAGGTAGCCTGTGCATATCACGCATTCCCTTCGCAGGACTGTAACGTTTATGTCCTAGACAGGTGAGTATGCCTACCAGATATCCCCAAAACAATGATCGGCAAGCACTACGTCATATTTTCCTTCCTTTCCCCCTCGTCCTGGTTGGCGCTGTTCTTGCGGCTGCCGCGCTTTTGCTGAGGAGGCAGCCAAAATTCCACCCGCACGTGTCACGTAACATTTTGGTCACGAGTTAAAAATTGATTCAGAATCTCCCTCTTTTCCGGACCAGCTTCATCAACGTGAGGACGGTGTTCATCTTCTCTCCCTATCTGTTTTACCATCCTCAATCGTAAACAGTCAAGACACCCATTCACAGCTTGGCTGGACAGGGGCGTTTAGCGGCTTGTTTCGTTCTGTGTCGTCCGGTGGTAGCATTCAAGTAGACTACTGTTTCCACAAACGAGTAGGTAACTTAACTGGGCTCGACGATGCTGAGCAAAACAGTTCTCGCGTGTGTCCAAAAGTACAAACGCCGGTAAGATTCGCCACACAGATTTAGCGGGTCCAGACTGAGGGCCGCGGGTATGGGGTTTTAGACGGCGAGATAATGTTAGTGTCCAGCCCTGATAGTTAAATCCAAATTCCAACTCAGTCCAGTATATGAGTATGCCTCACAGTATATGACAAAAGATTTGACGGCTAAAAAAAAAAGTAAATAGACCATAGGCTTGCTATATATTATAGATACACAGTACTGCTAGACAAGAAGACTGTTGACCTTAGCTGCTAGCTGGTATAACTTCTGATCTTCATAGCAAAAAGGGGTTAGAAAAAAAATCGACTCACTTGGAGTTGACGTATCAGGTTGGAGGTATGAGTCAGTTGCAAACGCTCTAGGCATATTAACGTCATTTACGCATAGCTGTCAATCCTCCGACCGAGCGCATTTGACATGTTGCTTTTTCTCGCATAGGGTGTTGCATGGGTGGGAGCGCATGTATGTGGTTGGCGTCGGAGAGGAGACTACGTGATAGATGTGCGAGTGGTAGAATAATTATATAAGTGTGTGTGTGTGTGCGTTTGCGTAATTGGGGGTAGAGAGGAGTGGGTGGGAGGGATTGCCAGGGGAGGGGAAGGGGGAGCATGATGGATGCGATGAACGTGAGGTTGATATTTGCATGATGTTTTGTGTGTGTGTGTGTGTGTGTGTATGTGTGTGTGTGTGTGTTCGTGTATGTTTGTGTGGGTGTGTTTGCGTGTGTGTGTGTGAGAGAGAGGGATTCAGAGAGGTCACCAACACGGTGCACAAAAGATATAATTATATTCATCCAAATGACTACTAAACAAGAGAAACATTACATTACTTGATTATTGCTTTAGGTCCAGCGGACTCTTCCGAGCCAAATTAGGACCGGACAACCCCCGATCCGCATAAAAGATCTGCTGAAACAACCCTAGTGGTAAAACCGAAAGCTCTCCACCAGCTAGTCACTTTACAATAAAGACA
>CM072518.1:47387195-47674695 GCA_036898135.1 Oncomelania hupensis | reverse complement strand
TTATTACATGAGATAAGATGAAGATAACAGGAGGTATTACATAAGAGGACGATACTACCTATATACGCTTGCAAAACCTGCAAATACTGTTTTCACAACTAAATCTACTGTCAATGACCGGTCAAATGAACTGACCTAATTCTTCTCCTCTTCTTCTTCTTCCTTTTCTTCCTCCTCCTCCTCCTCCTCCTCTCTCTCTCTCTCTCTCTCTCTCTCTCTCTCTCTCACTCTCTCTCTCTCCTTGTTCTTCTTCCTTTTCACTGCTCTGCTCCTTCACCTACTCAACCTCTTGGTCTGTCAAATTACTTTCCAATCTTCATCATTCTAATAATCATTCGCCGTCATCATAATCTTCTTTCTAAAAAATTTTTCCCCTCAAGCTCTCTTGTCCTTCTCCTCTTTCTTCAACTCTTAAATAATATTTCTTTTATTTTCCTCCATCTCATCCTTCCACACTCATTTTCATTTCCTCGTTTTCTTCTCTCTGACTCTCCACAGAGTTTTCGACCTCATTATTCTTCTTCTTCGCTGACGTCGCATCCTTGGCAATGTCAAACAATTTTAATTTTTTCTTTATTAAAGGATAGATACAAAATCGTTTATTGCATCATCTTACTCCTCCTTCTTTTTCTCTTCATCCTTCTTCTTCTTCCTTCTTCTTCTTCTTTTTCCCCACTGCATCATCAACATCAATGTGGTCCTGATTCGGCTATTCGCAATCCGCTAGACCCTATAAACATTGAATATAACATCAAACTATAAAAATTAAATTAAAATTTAAAACCTTAAACTATAAAAATTTTCGTGGATTTTCCAGATCAGTTTCTTCTACAGCAAACAGAATATTATTAAATTCAATTAAAACCAAGTATTGTAAAAATGTAAAGTGCATTTGTGATGAACCTCTAACTCTAAAACATATATTATTTTATTATATTCATTGTAAAAATGTAAAGTACATTTGTGATGAACCTCTAACTCTAAAACATATATTATTTTATTACATTCAGATTCATCCTCTTTTGCCCCTTGAAGTAAATACTATAAAATCAGTTTAAAATATTAGCAATGAATTAAGTGTGGGACTGGCAAAAGCTTTAATCAATTATCCAGTCGCTCGTTTTAGGCTATTTAACTGACATTGTTATTGTTTTGTTAGAGAGATAGTAATTGTACCTGTGTGTATGTATGTGTTCATGTATGTCTGTTTAAATGCGTGAATCTGTATGTATGGTCTTTATCATCTTTATGAAAAAAGACTTAATAAAACAACCAACCAACATCAATGCCAGCTGCAATGTTTGCAATACAGCGACGTTTATTGATCGGACAGCGCGATGGCTACATATGGTTCCATTTACCGGCCACAGGGAAATAAATGTGCGACATATGAGCCACGTGTTTACTCTTCCTACTAATTAATTGTGGAATTGTGTCATGCCCGAAATAAACAAAATGCATTTTTATAAAAGACGAGACAACAAAAGATGAAGTAGGATGAAATGCAGCATATCAGATTCTAACAGTCCATTTCTGACTGCCTCCGTATTTGTCGGTCTATTTGTAAATCTGTAGATTACGTTGATAATACCCAGGTATGTGTCCTAACCGCTATGGTTTGGGGGACGTAATTAGATCATCGGTGACTGGCCGTTGTTAGTGCCGATTTAAAACACTCAATAGTTGCTGAGTTTGAGGTGTCTGGTGCTCTCTCTCTCTCTCTCTCTCTCTCTCTCTCTCTCTCTCTCTCTCTCTCTCTCTCTCTCTCTCTCTGCCCTCCTTTTCTCTGTTTTGTAATATTTATAATAGTGTGTATGTGAGAGTGAATGATGCAAGACCGGACTGTAAGAATAGGCTAATAGCCTAAAAACTCCGTTCTTGTTGTAAATAAAACATCTAAATCAATCTCTCCCACCCCCTCTCCCCATCTATCTATCTATCTATCTATCTATCTATCTATCTATCTATCTATCTATCTATCTATCTATCTATCTATCTATCTATCTATCTATCTATCTATCTATCTATCTATCTATCTATCTATCTATCTATCTATCTATCTATCTATCTATCTATCTATCTATCTATCTATCTATCTTTATAGATCTATCTATCTATCCCTTACCATCTTTATCTCTCTCCTAAATTCTTCTTCTAGTAATAAATTGTCAACAAAATAATTATTACATGCTAATTTCCAGGTAAACATACCTACCCCTACAATAAACATAAAACTTTCGACTCTTGCAATATAACTACCTATACCCCCATAAATCTCCCCCAACCCCTACCCTCAAACCAAAACAAACCCCTTAACTCGCCACCCCCACCCACTCCCCCTCTCCTTCCTCCCCCTCACCCATTTCAACTCCATTTCTGTTGCCATACGCTCGCAAACACAAACACGCATCCAATCACGTACACACATAGACCCAACACCAGCACGCACAGACGTACAACTACAAGTCACACTGGCACCTCCTCCACATGACGAAATATAATGAGTCCCCAAATTTAGCCAGCAGTGTGGGAAAAAGACGGTTTGCACGCTATAACCGATCCGCCAGCCCCCTTTGTTGCAAGAGTCCCTTATCCTTAACAGCTCCCAAAAGTGGGGGTAAAATACCCTCGAAGAATGATCTGGCTGTGGGTTTGGTTTGGAGGAGGCGGTGTAGGGGCGATGAGAGACTGCTTTAGTGTATGAGGTATGTATATATATATAAGGAGGTTGGGTTAAAGTCGGGTGGTGGCGGTGACGCGATCCGTTACACCATTTAAAAAATATAAATATATATGTTTATATACCTACGGCGCAGCGACGAGATAGCGAGAGGTCTGGATTTTAAAGGGTCATTTAAAAAAACCGTTTGAAAAGAATATTACCTCTCTATGCATACGGCATCCGGTTTAAAGTAGGCTACTAAAGTTTTGTTGGGCTGTGGAAGAAGAAGAAGAAGAAGAAGAAGAAGAAGAAGAAGAAGAAGAAGAAGAAGAAGAAGAAGAAGAAGAAGAAATTTTAAAATAAATAATGCGAAGTAAGAGAGACGGCGAAGAAAAGGAAGGAAGACAAGAAGAGACAACCGAAGAGAGGAAAATGAACAGCAGAGAGAGAGAGAGAGAGAGAGAGAGAGAGAGAGAGAGAGAGAGAGAGAGAGAGAGAGAGAGAGAGAGAGAGAAAGAGAGAGAGAGAGAGAGAGGGGACAGACAGAGACAGAGAGAGAGAAGGGGAGAGAGAGAGAGTGATAGAGAGAGAGAGACAGAGAAATATAAAGGCAGACAGAGACAGTGAACACATATAGGTACAAAGTGTACATTTTGCACTCTTACTGTTAATGTTTAACAAATTTACGATATTGTTTAAGAACGACCGTAACTGCCTAGGGCCTATAAGGTACACATATTGCACCATTGTTATCAACAGCCAAGACTCGAGTGTTGATTTTGGTTCGATACCTCCAATAATGGGCCTATGCAACCTACGGAAGAAAGCACAACAGTTTACTTGCAGTTAAGTCTTTTAGCAGAGTAAGCTTAGCTCACAATTAATATGCTATCGACTACCATCTATAAAAATAGACCTGTCGTTCCTGTAATATTTATTTAATTTAATGCGCAGGTACTGATTTAGTCAATTGCCTAACCTGTGTCATACATATTCACTGATCATAGAACAGCGTGTTTCCTATGATCTGTAACCCGTTTTTTTAATTGCATGCAATGAGTTAGTCTTATAGTGGAAAAGCCCTTTTCATACAATACAATACAATACAATACAATACAATACAATACAATACAATACAACTTTATTCATCTCAAACTGAGCAATTACAATGGCAGCATCAGCGCAGTTAGCAGAATACACAAGAATTAATAATATTACATACACATGAGAAGAAATCCAATCAATAAATAATAAATAAAACAAATAAGTAACAAAATATACGGTTAAATACATACAATAAACTATGGGTGAATGTCATAAAAAGTAAACTGCCCCGATATATCATATATGAACGTTACATTAAGCTACTAGCTACTCTCTAACAGAGAGTTCTATTGTAGAACATTACAACGACTTTGTGTTTAGCTTAGGCAAGCTACTCGGTAGCCTTCCTGGATCACTCAATTAAACTAAGACTATAATCTGCAAATCTCAATATGGCCTACGTCAAAAGTCGTGCCAGCTGCAAACCATATGTAGGTCTATTAACTAAAATAAATACGATACAATACAATACATATGTACGGCTACTTTGGAAAACACAGTACAATCAATGACATAAATAACATGAACATACAATGCCCGGATAACGCGTACAGTCTTTAAAGTTTTCAGCTGGTAAACAATGCTTAACGATTTGAAATCTCATTGAACGCAAAGTGAACTAGTATTATCGAGATGCGGGTTTGAAACCTCATTTAAAACTAGGACACAAAGGCAACTATTACTGAAGCGCGTGCTTCATTGTGTGATATGTAGTATATGGTTCATTCTTATTGAAACTCTCCAAAATGAAAGATACTGATCGTACATAATATGATATCCAGCGCACTTACCAGTTCCAAGAGCAGCTCAAGACGCAAGCCGAAAATTAGGATCTAAATAACACTAGCCGCCAAGGACGCCAACTTGCTGCATCCAGCGCTCTGGCCAGAGGAGCCACTCGGATCTACTTAATGGCCACACAGCTAAGCTGAGACTCGTTGAATATATCTCCACAGGTGAACGTAATCCTCGGCAAATCTCAGCTACGCAGTATAGTAAGCCTATGCTTAAAATGTAGGCCTACTAAGAGGCTCCAATTCGAAGGCTTTGTTAACTTTAGGAGCCATTGTATCAGACAATGGGTCCCGACAGGAAGTCCTCTCCAGGATCGCACAAACAACTGCTGCCATGACAAGGCTGAAGCCCATTTGGAAAGACAGGACCATCAGTCTACATTCCAAGATAAGGCTGATGCGCTCCCTTGTCATCTCCATCTTCTTATACGCTTGCGAACCATGGACCCTCACAGCAGATCTACAACGAAGAATACAAAGCATGGAGATGAGGTTCTGGACATTTCCTATACCCAGCACATCACCAACGACGAAGTCCAACAGACCATCACACAAGCCTTTGGACAACACGATGACCTGCTCACAGCGGTGAAGAAACGGAAACTCCTATGGTAAGGCCACGTCATCAGAGCATCAGGCCTTGCAAATACCATCCTGCAAGGCACGGTACAAGGAGGCAGAAGAAGAGGGAGACAGAAAAAGGGTTGGGAGGGCAACTTTCGAGAATGAACTGGTTTGACACTGAGCGAAGCCATGAGGGTTGCTGAGGACAGAGAAAGATGGAGCACGCTGGTTAAACAATTATCTGTGGTGCCCCAATGACCTTCGAGTTACGGGATAGGATGGGATAGGATAGGAAAACGGGTTTACCCTAAAATTGGCATTGTTATTGCATAAAACAATGATAAAGTGATCTTTCCTTGCTCAACCCATGCCCCCGTTGGGGTGCCGGGGGTTTCAGTATAAAATAGTATCCCCACTTTCTGAAAATTTAGTGCTTTAAATTTCCACTGTCGCTGTCTTTCTCATTTGCTCTTTCTCATTCCTGCTCTGTTCTATCAATCTACTATACTATCTTCTTCTTCGCTAGACCAGTCATCTACCTTTTTTCTTGAAAACTCTTCCGGGACAAGACTCCTTATTGGTGTATGAGGTCTGTTGGATCAGCTTGGGAATATAGGACGCTTTCTGCCAGGTGGTCACTAGGGCTTCATATGATGTTATTATTTAGCAATGTAGGCATTTTATATGTATGTGTTTTGTTGATATTTTATAATGATGTTTGTATTCTATTTTGTTTTTGTAAACGGGGGTTCGATAAATTAGAGTACAGCCTCAGCGTCCCCTGCGTGGAATGTCTTTATTGTAAAGTGACTGGCTGGTGGAGAGCTTTCAGTTTTACCACTAGGGTTGTTTCAGCAGATCTTTTATGCGGATCAGGGGTTGTCCGGTCCTGATTAGGCTCGGTGGAGTCCGCTGGACTTAAGCAACAATCATGTAATGTAATGTAATGCTCAACCCAACCGCTAACGTTTGAACTTTTCATTTCGGTTCTGACAGAGAGTGATTTCCCCTGTTTTAACGGTATATATATACCACAGCCGTGTGTGACGTTTGACTCTATTTCTGATAAAGTACAGTTTATTTTATTAACCTTAAACCAAACAAACTTAAGAACTTTTTTTTTCTTTTTTTTTTTTTTGGGGGGGGGGTGGTGGGGGTGGGGGGAGGGGGGGGTGTTTTACGGGCTCTGGCTGTTGCCGGCTTCGGTACTGCTATTTTTAGCTCCAGCACTTTGGCTGGCTGGCGAACGGCTGTTGCTGGTAATAGGCATACAAACTACGAAATTAGTTTTTTTGTAAATTATATATACTTTCGAAAGAGTTGTTTTGTGTGTGTGTGTGCGTGTTTTTTGTTTAAGCTTATTTTTTTTAGTAGTGCAACACTCACTGTGAATGTTAAATATCCATCGAGTGGGCGTGGTCAAAGTGCGTCCCTTTAAGTATTTTTGAACACGCATCTCACCAACCCCCTTCCCCTCCTCCCTCCCCTCCCCCCCAAATCCTGAACCCCAATCTTGGGTTAAATATAACTAGTTCTTTTATTTAACGTCTATTCATTTCATACAATGATTTTAGAAATATAACTAAATGTAACAATTATACGCAAAAAACAAACATTCCTATCCCATCCTATCCCGTAACTCGGAGGTTGTAGGGGCACCACAGATGATTGTTTAACCAGCGTACTCCATCTTTAAAAGCTTCAACTTGAGTATCCCCTCTCTCTCACCACCACCCCTCCCTTCCCCAAATCCTGAACCCCAATCTTCGGTTAAATATAACTAAGTGTAACAATTATGCGCAAAAAAACAAACGTTGCTGTGGCTTTAAAAGCTTCAACTTGGGTACCCCCTCTCTCTCACTTCCCCCCTTCTTTCTATCCTCATATCAATTACCACCCTCAAGCACAACCCCTAAAACATTGAGTAAATACTGCAGATAGTAAAAGGTAGAATTAAAGCGTGCACGATAATATTAGCCTACCATTTCCACACAGTAATAGGGCCTAACACTGTAAAAGGTGCGTGTTGTGAAAAGAAATCCATGGACGATTGGTGACGTGAGTTTGCATTCAGTACTGCTTATGCATAAGGGAGCAGGCATTGAAATGATGTTGTGAAGGGTGAAGTCCTTATAATGTATTTCGCTTTCTTCGTGTCACGGTGACTTCTAAAGTGTATTCCCCTGTCTGAAAGAGCTCCCTCTCTCCCTCCCTCCTCTCTTACACACACACGCACACACACATACAAACAAACACTCACTACTACGCACTCCCCTCCCCTCCCCCCCCCCCACACACGCGCGCACACACCCCGTTTCTTTCTCTGCTTTTAGTGCCGTAAAGTTGAAAACTTAATTACGTGTTCGAACTTTGCACATTAGAGTGAGTTTACTCCTTGCATAATGTACGAAACAGCACCTCCACCCTCTCTCCCTCCCCACACTCCACTATACCTACCTCTCACCTCCTTCCCCACGCCACACTCCGCACTCCTGCTCACTCTTTATTTTTCTTCCTCCTCTTTCTTCCTGTTCTTCTCCTCCTCCTCTTCCTGCTTCTCCTTCCCCTTTAACTCCTCTTCTCCTTCATTCTCTTCCTTCTTCTAAGTTTACTTCAGCGTCTTGGTCCATGTTATATATAATGTTGATAGAAAAGACATATGTATAATTATTATTGTTCGTACCGTGTTAGCACCACAATGGAATTTCTCTGTTGAAGGAATAAAGTATTCGTATCCGTATAATTAATAAACAAACAATCAAACAAACAATTAAACAAAATAAATAAATTAATCTGCCCCTTGCACAAAACAAAACACTTATGCAGACTATAATAATCTATCACACAAAATTCTCCTAAAGTGCAATGCATGAAGCAGCGGAACACCGCTAAGTCAACAGGGCAAACATGTATGTCTTAAGTGATACGGTCTTTTATCTTTAAAACTTACCTGGTTGTTCAGCAGCAAACTATAGCTACACGCTGACAGCGAATGAGCACAACGAGTTTATTACAGGATAATTATTTCCATAGCACACACAGGAGTAGTCAAACTAAAATAGAATATAACACACCGACGGTGCTGTTCATGATAAATTCACCGTTTCGCTTGCACAATATGGAGACTATCTAGGACAAATTCAGTGTCAAGACACTGGGGGGTTTTGTTTTGGGTTTTTTACTTTTATTTTTTACTTTTTATTTTTACAATAAACTCACGGCGTCACTGTAGGCCAACCATTAACATAGATGATTCCGGTTTGATCCCCAATGAAAGCAGCTGTAATCCAAGGCGACACATGCACACAAACTTTATCACACGCAGCACACACCTGTAGAGACTGATGACCACGCTGGACTACAATAATACATTCTAACTGGAGTAGGCTACTACTACTACTACTACTACTACTACTACTACTACTACTACTACTACTACTACTACTACTACTACTACTATAGTGCAGACTTGAAGCCAACGGCTTTAGCAAAGTACCCTATAGCGCTACTAATAGACTGAACCAAACTGATAGCTTAATCAGAAGTAGGACCACTAGCGAAGAGGGTTGAACTACACAGGTTTTATCTTACCAACAAAGCGCTTTTAAATGACTTTAAACTAGAACTGATAAACATAAGCAGGACTACTAGTAATATTGAGATAGTAGGCTTACTACCGAATTTATATCTGCACTGGCATATACAGTAATCTAACCAAAAACACAGCAAATAAATTACTTTAAAAGCTGATAAACATAAACAAAACTAATCTTATAACATACTGAAACAGTACTACAGAAGTTCTATTTAGACTCGCAAAGTAATAGATTATGTCAAATGTAACTGGACTCACATTTAAAATTAGTCTAAATTACTCGGACATTAAATTGAGACTCTTAACACATAAAATTAACAGACGATACTTCAAGGATGTTTGAACAGCAGAACTAGCAGACGATACGACAACACTCAGTACAGACTACTTGTACTATTCAATTCTCTAGACATCCTAAATGAGGCTAAAACGTTAATTTATGTCACATATATATCGTACTTCATTCACAAGATTAGCAGAACTAACAGACGATAAGAGATTAAACTGGGTATACTTGCACGATTTAATATTCTAGTCTTTTCTAACTGAGTCTAAAACCGTTACTTTATTTCACCCATAGACTTTAATACGCTATACGGAACTATTCAATGCATTAGTCTTTCGAATCCCCAAATCCGTTAAATTAAGCCTACTTCACATTTATTACACGAGACTCACAAGAACAGCAGAACTAGCAGACGATAATCTACTCACTATACTTTAGATCGATACTTGTACTGTTCAATGCTCGAGACTTTCCTAAAGCCCGTTAACTTACTTCACGCACACACAGGAAAGCATACGCCATGCGGTACACTGCCGTCCACCGGTAAACGGAATAGTAATACAGCGGTGTACGGCTTAAGAAATCAATGTGTGCGAAGGACACAGTGAGGAAGGAAAGGACCGACAAGCGAGCAGCCTTGTGTCACAAACTTGAGACTCCCTACGACTCGCAACAGCGCTACAGCCAGTCAGTTTCCTCCGCGTGTGTGTGTGTGTGTGTGTGTGTGTGTGTGTGTGTGTGTGTGTGTGTGTGACCCCTTTCTACTGTTCACTACTTTCCCAGGCAGGTAAACTTTGGATGGTCGGGTCACGCAGGAAGCCCGATCAGTCAGACACCGGGACCCTGCAAAGAAGTCATAGTGGTACTTATTTCTAAAGGGAAAGCACCTTCTCTCTCTCTCTCTCTCTCTCTCTCTCTCTCTCTCTCTCTCTCTCTCTCTCTCTCTCTCTCTCTCTCTCTCTCTTTAAAAAAAAGTAGTTACTGTAAATAATCCATAGCCTCCACCCCTCTGTTTCTCCTCTCCTCACTCTCTACCGATGAAAGCAAAGAAAATGGAAAACCCACCGACTGAAGATATTTGGTGGACTAAGAAGCGAAACTTTACCTTCGGGGCAATACTGAAGCAACACCTTAATTGAAAAAGCCCGTTATTGCTCGCAGAATGATCTCAGGAGATCTTGCAAAAACAAACCCGCACGCGTGCGCGCGCGCGCTCGCACACACACACACACACCTACACACACACACGGCATGGAAACTTACACATACTCACACTCACGCACACAGAGCGTCCACGTGAGTACAAGTACACGCACATGGCGAGAGGGAAGACTGAGCTTGCAAGCTCATTAAACATTCCCTGCAAAACACGTCCAAAGTTATCTTATCTCTCATCTCAATAATAATAATAATAATAATAATAATAATAATAATATAATAATAATAATAATAATAATAATAATAATAATAAGGGCCAAAAAAATGTCTGTTTACGTAACATAGAAGAAGAAAAAAAAGTCAGTAAGTCGGCTGTTTTTCTTTTTTTTTTTTTCTCAAAGGTCTTTTCCACCTTGGGGGCGAAATTTTTTTTTTTCGGGGAGGGGGAGGGGGGAGGGACCTTTTTCAATTTATTTTCCAGACCAACACAAAAAAAAGTTTAGGATCGGGCCAAAAAATTAGAGTAGGTCGGAATACCGTAAACAGACTTTTATTTGGCCTAATAATAATAATAATAATAATAATAATAATAATAATAATAATAATAATAATAATAATAATAATATAGAATTCTATCACGCGCTTTTCCTTCATCCGAATTCCAAACGCGGCGATCTGAAGAGATCCCTATAATACAGAAGTCGGAATAGAAATCAATTTGTAATTTTGACATGTTAGATTGACTGCATCCTCAACCATTATTAAAGGGAGGGAAGAAGCCGGAGTACCCGTCACGTTAGTTCGTCCCACGCAGGGCTCGACTTTTGGCATAGGAAAGCAGCTCACTCAAGTCGACTGAATAAATTCAAATGATAAAATCTAGGATCGAGGTCAACTTTGACAGAACTCCAGTTAGGAGTTCCTCGTCTCTACTTTCTTTGGTCTCCACACACACACACACAGACACACCTCTAGACAGACAGGCACACGAAAGACGCACGCATGAGAAGATCAAAAGGAGGCACACGCGATATGTAAACTGTGGGGCCGGGTAGCTCAGTTTACTAGTAACCGAAAGATACCTGGTTCGAATCCCGGATTGGCCAACGTGTGACCATATTATTTTCCCTTTACCATCAACTGGTTCGCTGGTGTCAGAATAATGTGACCAGTAGTCGCCTATACGCTCCGGTGTCGTGTGACTATAATCTACAATTACCTTATGTAAACTGGAGAGGCAGTTGGGTTGACACTCGCAAGCACACACCAACGCAAAACAATTAACTAATTTCAGGAGTTTCAGGTCTTGTTGAAAGTCATTCTTTGACCTCTCAGACACCTACAAAGTCTACAAAAGACAGGCGCACGATACAGTCGTGACACACACACGCATACACACACACAAGTCTGTATTCATAGCAAATTGGGGTTTTGAACAAAATATAGTCATCGAAAAGCGCTTCTATTTATTTTTATTTTTTTAAAGAAAAGAGCGCATTTATTAAAAAATTTAAGAACTTTTAAAAATGGCTCTTTTCGTTAAAAAGTCTCCTAACCCAAACCCTTACCCTAACCCTTTTACTTCGAACTTCCAGAAAACAGCCCGTCCCGGTTAGAGCACTCCCATGTACTTAAAACAGTTCCATGTACAACAAGAATACTCCCATGTACTCAAAAAGCACTCCCATGTTCTTAAAGCAGTTCCATGCACAATAAGAATACTCCCATGTTCTAAAAAAGCCCTCCCATGTTCTTAAAACAGTTCCATGCACAACAAGAATACTCCCATGAACTAAAAAAGCACTCTTATGCGCTTTAAAAAAAGTGGGGCTCTGGAAAAAAGTGGTGTGCGAGCTAAAAGCCCCATTTTATTCATAAAAAGGCAAGTTTAGCACCCCATATCACCATAAATAGGCTACACGCACACAGTAGGTCGCAGGAAGGAAACCTAGTTTGAAAACACGAACAGGTACAGTCAATTGAGGGTGCGGTTCCTGTGAGTTGGCATATAATACCGTGCAGAAAGATCTTAAGGGAACATATAGACCTAGGGAAACATAGAAACTTGAGGGAACATAGACCTAATTTTGGGGAAATATAGACCTCGGGGAATAAAGACGTAGGTGTACTCCGGAATTACATTACATTACATGATTAATGCTTTAGGTCCAGCGGACTCTTCCGACCCAAATCAGGACCGGACAACCCCTGATCCGCATAAAAGATCTGCTGAAACAACCCTAGTGGTAAAACTGAAAGCTCTCCACCAGCCAGTCACTTTACAATAAAGACATCCCACGCAGAGGACGCTTAGGCTGTACTCTAATTTATCGAACCCCCGTTTACAAAAACAAAATAGAATACAAACATCATTATAAAATACATACGTATAAAATGCCTACATTGCTAAATACCCGACAAACGGATAAACAACGACATGAAATTGTAGATACACTCGCAGACGCGACAAATAAGATGAGGAAACACCAAGAAGGAACGCGTACACTCGTGCACGGCGAAAGACAAAATCGAGAGGTGCTCTCTCTCTCTCTCTCGCTCTGTCTCTGTCTCTCTCTCTCTCTCACACACACACACACACACAATGCGCGCCGCATACACACACGCACATCATACCAACACACACCCACATAATTTACACACACACACACACACACGCGCGCCCACCCCCACCCCCCACACACACACACCCAATACCAACATATACACATGTCATAAAAACACATACACACATAATTTCTCTCCCTCTCCCTTCCCCCCCCCCCCTCCTCACACACACTTTGCAAATGTATTCAGGTTCTCTGAGGCACATTATAAATACCAAGAAACATCTGTCGATGTAGGGAAAATACTGAAAACAACCAGAATGTTTTGCCTTGAATGCTTGATACGAGGTTGCATTAATTGGTTATTGTATATTGCCGTTCAAATTAATTTTTCTAGTCTGCCCATTCCCTACGTTCACCTTGTGGGCTAAAAAGCCCCCTTAGGCTGAGAGCCTGAACAAACCTTTGGAAAGCATTGAAAAAGGGAAGTAATTAGTCTAAACCCAAATTATTCCATGTAAGCAGCAGTTACCGCCCCGCACGAGACATGGCGTAATAAAAACACATCGTGTACTAAGAAACTGGAGTGTGGGGCCGGATAGCTCAGTTGGTAAGAGCGTCTTGCTAGTAACCGAGAGGTCGCTGGTTCGAATCCCGGATTGGTCAACGTGTGATCATATTATTTTCCCCTTTACCAACAACTGGCCCGCTGGTGTCAGTATAAATCGGTCCAGTAGTCACCTATATGCGAAAGTGTCGTGTGACTATAATCTACAAACAACAACAAGAAACAGGAAGAGTTATGCCCCCTGGCATGGCGGCAACACGCTAAATTGAAATGTTTGCATTCTTGTGACACGGAATCTATTATTCTAGCAGTATGGTTTGACTTTGGATAAAACCCACTGGTAACAGCGTGTAACATTTCAGTTGTAGATTCTGCAGATATGCGACTTACAGGGAGTGATGCAGATAGTTGTTAGAATTTGATGTCTGAAGTATGCAAGACGTGGTGTGGCGTGACCTCTTTGCGTAGGCCTATGACTATGAGTATGATGAGCATAACCTACACCATGGACCCAGTCGCTTGTCATCACTCTTCCCAAAAAAGGTAACCTTCAGGAGTGTGAAAATTACCGCACCATCAGCCTCATCAGCCATCCCAGCAAGGTCCTCCTGAAAATAATACTCAACAGGTTGAAACCACAAGCTGAACAAATCATAGCTGAAGAACAAGCAGGATTCATGGCAGGACGAAGTACCACTGAACAGATTTTCAACCTCAGAATAATCTGTGAGAAATACCTACAGCACCAACAACATCTATATCATGTGTTCATAGACTTCAAGAAGGCATTTGACCGAGTCTGGCATGCAGCTCTATGGGCAACCATGAAAGTGTACAACATCAGCCCTAAAATTATAGAAGTCATCAAAAGCCTGTATGACAAGGCTACCAGTGCAGTCCTCCATAACAGCGTCATCGGGAACTGGTTCAGAACAACAATCGGTGTGCGTCAAGGATGCCTACTCTCTCCAACACTCTTCAACATCTTCCTAGAGCGCATCATGTCAGATGCTCTTGCAGATCACGAAGGCACAGTCAGTATAGGGGGCAGAGCAATCTCCAATCTTCGTTTTGCGGATGATATTGATGGATTGGCTGGAGAGGAACAAGAACTTGAACAGCTTGTACAGAGGCTTGACACCACCTCCAGAGCTTATGGAATGGAAATAAGTGCGGAGAAGACCAAAATGATGACCAACAACACCAATGGCATCAACACGGACATCAAAGTACAAGGCCAATCCCTCAACACAGTGCACAGCTTCAAATATTTAGGAGCCATTGTGTCAGACAATGGGTCTCGACAGGAAGTCCTCTCCAGGATCGCACAAACAACTGCTGCCCTGACAAGGTTGAAACCCATTTGGAAAGACAGAACCATCAGTCTACATTCCAAAGTAAGACTGCTGCGCTCTCTGGTCATCTCCATCTTCCTATATGCTTGCGAAGCATGGACCCTCACAGCAGATCTCCAACGAAGAATACAAAGCATGGAGATGAGGTGCTACAGAAGACTTCTGTGCATTTCCTATACCCAACACATCACCAACGTTGAAGTCCGACAGACCATCACACAAGCCATTGGACAACACGATGACCTGCTCACAGTGGTGAAGAAACGGAAACTCCGATGGTATGGCCACGTCACCAGATCATCAGGCCTTGCAAAGACCATTCTGCAAGGCACAGTGCAAGGAGGTAGAAGAAGGGGGAGACCGAAAAAGAGGTGGGAGGACAACATTCGAGAATGGACTGGTTTGACACTGAGCGAAGCCATGAGGGCTGCTGAGGACAGAGAAAGATGGAGTATGCTGGTTAAGCGATCATCTGTGGTGCCCCTACGACCTTCGGGTTATGGGACAGGATAGGATAGGATAGGAACGCTTCGTCAGTATCGTTGTGTGTTCGGAATGAAATATATGACCTGCTAAATAATTGAAGCGTGAACACATTTGTGAAGAATAAACATTTATCTACCTTGCACTTATGACAGCTAGGCAGAATCACGGTATTAAAGACTATTTTTCCAGTTCTCAAGACCATCTCTTTTCAACGCAAAAACGCCCTCTCTCAGAGTCCAGTGAAAGTGACAATAGTTTGAATGCCGGCAAACCAGAAGCAAAGAAATTAAACATGGCAGGTCGGAACACTGACCCAGTGCAAGCTGCTCTGAAAGAACTATTTGACAAAATGATTACGCTGGCAACAAAAGAAGATATTCAGCAAATGAAAAGTCATGTCAAGGAATTGAGTGACAGTGTGCTAATGAAGCTGGAGAAGATGGAGGGTGATATTTTGGAGATTGAAAGCAAAACAAATGCTGTAGCCAAGGAGTTGAAAGTAGTGAAGGGGAAAAATACTAGACTGGAAAATAACATCAATGGATATGAGCTTCGACTTCGCGCAGCAGATAAAGAAATGAATGATTTAGAGCAGTATAATAGACGCTGGAATGTGAGAGTGTACAAGGTGCCGGAGGCGAGAAGAGGGGCTACTGAAGAGTGTGTGAAAAAGGTTTGTGACATCTTTTCAGACCTGATAGGTGTGGAGACAACCCCAAATGACATTGAGGTGGCACACCGAACGGGTAAACCTGGAGAAAGGCCAAGGCCAGTCCTGGTGCGATTCTTTGACAGAAAAAAGCGAGATGCCATACTACAAAACAGGAGAAAGCTTAAGAACAAAGGGTACTCCGTTGATGAAGATTTGACAGTTCTAAACTACCAACTTTCAAGGAAGGTTGCGCAACATTCCGCAACGCTGTCTGTGTGGAGTTCCTCTGGAAAGATTCTAGCCAAGCTAAAGAATGGTAGAATTATAAAAGTGGGCATCCATTGTGACATTGACACTGTTTTTCAGAGTGCAATGAAGGGGAAAGGTGGTGCTGGTGGTGCTGGTAGTGGTGGCGTTGTGACAGATGATCATGACAAATTGTCACAAGAGTAAGTACATGTACCTGTACGTACCATGTTCTCAGAGCTATTGCAGGCTTTGGAAGACAATAAAACCGAATTGTTTGAACAAACTATGATTTGACATACCCGTCATATTGTAGTGCTCAGTTTGATTCATCAGATTGTTCTGTTGTGGTGTTTTGTTGCTGTTATATTAAAATAATCTATAGTGGTTAGGCCAATTAAAAGAAAAGGGGTAGGGAGAAGGAAAATGGGAAAAGGATGATTTCATAATATACATGTTGAAAATGTTTAAATTATTCAACTTTGTCATCTTTTGGATTTTTTTGTGTGTCTGACATTCTGAATCTTTTGCTTTTGAATTGGCATTATGAAAAAGATAACCTGAGTGTTAGTCTCATCATGTTTGGTTTATTTATTATTATAGATTTGTTTTCTTCTTTTTTCTCCCTGTGAATGTTTGATCATTTCGGCACTATGAAAAGGATAATCTGAATGGTAGTTTCATCATGTTTGTTTAAAAGTAAAGGGAGATAATCTGCGCTAAACATTTATGTATTATCTAGTCAAAATGGTTCTTTCCCTTTATCTAGGCAAGGAAAGTTTCGTTGGTTGACAGATGTGAAATTAATTTATGACCTAGCTTGCTGGTGTGCAGTTGAATAAAGGTTTTTTCTTATTCCATGTCTTTGTTATGTCAGCTATATTATTAGTATGCAATGCAGGTGTGTTTCAACAAAGCGTAAATTGTATGCATCGGTTGTGTACCTGTGATAAATGTATTTTTGTGAGCTTGTTTGTTAGCAATCTGTTTTGACAACGTTTTTGATTGTATTAAATTAACTATTTACTTTTTGCTTTTTGCTATTGATAATGGTGCTTGTTCAGTCTAAATGTTTATGTAATGTGATAAAACTATATTAAAAATGCTAACAGCCCAAAAACAAAGATTTTTTTTTTAAATGGGATTTTGTCTGATAAAAAAAGAGAGAGAAAATGTCTGTGGGGTGGGATTATGACAATACCCCCCCCCCCCCCCATCCACCCTCCCTTTTTTTTTCTTTTTTTTGTTTTGTTCTGACTTTTGACTGACTAACTAAAGAATATGTGATGACAGTGGAAAGTTTTTTCCTTATTGGCAATAAAGTGAATTGCTCTTGTGAAATGGTTAAGATCAGTGTATAGATACGTAATTCACAAACTGCTTCTACATTTTATTTTGATGCTAGGTTATTATAATTTAAGTATGCATACATGTGACTTTGCATTATACACTGCCTGCAATGTCGGCTATACAACTCTAATTATGTTTTGATACCGCTGAAGCCGGGTTTTTCCTTTTTGGTTGTCACATATATCCATTTGTTGCTGATATATTGATTGAGCTATTTATATTTTCTGGTTTTGTCTGGTTTGTGTGTAATATTAAGTAACTGTGTATATTTTTTATTTTATTTTACTTATTTTATTTTCAAATATAGTTTGCTGTGTTTGTTTTATATTTTTCCAACATGTGTACATCATCACTAACAATAGCTTCTATGAACTGCCAAGGTTTGGGCGATATGAAAAAACGCAGGGATGTATTTCATTATTTAAGAAGTAAGAACTATTCTATATTTGTTACAAGATACACATTTTGATACTAAGCTAGAAAACTATGTTGAATCTGAATGGGGATATAAATGTTATTTTGCTTCTTATAGCTCAAGTTCACGTGGAGTTGCTGTTCTTTTTAATAATAATTTTGAATTTTCTGTAACGCATGTTTGTAGGGATCCCGGGGGCAATTTTCTTTGTATTTCTGCCAAAATGTTGGGAAAAGAATTGGTTATTGTAAATGTCTATGGTCCAAACAAGGATGATCCACAATTTTATTCTGAACTTGAAATTTGTCTACAGAGAATGGGATGTGAGAATATTATAATGTGTGGAGATTGGAATTTAGTTATGAATTTTTGTTTGGATTACTGCAATTATAAACATAACAATAATATAAAAGCACAAGAACAGGTGGAATCTATGATGTCAAATCTTGATCTGGTTGATATATGGCGTGAAATTAATCCTGAATTACGTAGATTTACCTGGCGTAGAAATAGACCCTTCCAACAAAGTAGATTAGACTTCTTTCTAATTTCGGACACTTTCTCTAGTCTTGTAATAGATGCAGATATTCTCCCAGGCTACCGTACAGATCACTCTTTGGTTACCTTATCATTAACGACAGGGCAGGAAGAAAAACACTTTACATTTTGGAAATTTAATTCCTCGTTATTAAAAGATAAGACTTACTTAGACGAGGTAAATGAATTAATTAAAGAAGTTACAGGAGACTATGCAGCTTTGCCGTACGACAGGACTAACATTATAAACATACCATCTAGTGAACTACAGTTTACTATCTCTGACCAACTCTTTTTAGACACTCTTTTAATGAAAATTAGAGCCAAGACTATTAATTTTGCAAGCAGAAAAAAGAAAATAATTCAGAAAAAAGAGAGGGATTTAGAAAATATGATATTAACTTTTGAAAAAAGAGACAATCTAACTGATAATGAAAGGGTTGAATTAGTAAACCTCAAAAAGGAATTAGTGTCAATAAGAGAAAAAAGAATGGAAGGTGTTCTGTTGAGATCTAGAGCTAGGTGGATTGAAGATGGGGAAAAAGTAACGAAATATTTCTGTGCTCTTGAAAAACGAAATTATGTAAGCAAACAAATAAGGAAAATTACAAAACACAATGGTGATATTTTAAATGATACGAATGATATTTCTAACGAAGTGAATTCTTTCTACTCCAAACTTTATTCTAAAAAAGCAGTTGATGTATTCGACAAACATATTTTAGGTAGTGACATTCCATCTTTAACTATATCCGAGAAGGAATCTTTGGAGGGAGAAATTACTTTTGAGGAAGCAAGTAGAGCTTTAAAGAATATGGCAAACAACAAAAGCCCTGGAAGTGACGGATTTACAGTAGAATTTTTTAAAGTATTTTGGAAATCGTTAGGTATGTATATAGTTAGGTCTTTAAATGAGGGATTTATAAAGGGAGAATTATCAATAACACAGAAGGAAGGGGTAATCATATGCATCCCAAAGGGTGACAAACCAAGGGATCTGATTAAAAACTGGCGTCCAATATCATTATTAAATATAACTTATAAAATAGGATCCGCTTGCATAGCTAATAGATTAAAACTTGTGCTGCCTTCATTAATTAACGAAGATCAAACAGGTTTTATGAAAAATAGATATCTGGGTGACAATGTTCGATTCATTTATGATTTGATTGAATATTTAAATAAAAATCAAAAACCTGGTCTGTTGCTTTGCCTTGACTTCGAGAAGGCCTTTGACTCATTAAGCTGGGATTTTATGTTCAAATTTCTTGATATGTATAATTTTGGGAATGATTTCTGCAATTGGGTCAAAACTTTTTATAGTAATATTAAATCAACTGTTATTGTAAATGGCAGATCAACCCCATGGTTTTCTGTTGAACGTGGTTGTAGGCAGGGAGATCCGCTGTCGCCTTATTTGTTCATTCTAAGCGTCGAAATTTTGGGTATAATGATTAGACGAAACAAAAACATCAGAGGTATCTTAATAAATAAAGAGGAAAACAAAATTTTGCAGTATGCTGATGACACTGAATTAACACTTGAGGGGGACAGTGAATCTTTCTGTGAAGCTATTTCTACCATTAATATGTTTAGTAAATTTTCTGGACTTATTTTAAATGCTGATAAATCTAGCGCAATATGGCTTGGTAGTCAAAAACATTCTGCAGTAGTTTATATGCCTCATTTGCAAATGAAGTGGAACCCTGAACATTTTAAAATTCTTGGAATCTGGTTTTCTAATGATTTAAAAAGTTGTGTACAATTAAATTTTGATGAAAAGTTTATGGAAATAAAGTCTTTATACAAAATCTGGCTCAAGAGACAAATTACACCTATCGGTAGAGTCGCTGTTCTAAAATCTTTAATATTATCTAAGCTTGTGCATTTGTGGTTACTGTTGCCCAATCCACCGGATTATATTGTTGATGCAATTCAGAAAACTGCTTTTCAATTTGTTTGGAACACGAAACCTGATAAAATTAGCAGGAAAGTTTCCACTAAAAGCATTAGTGAAGGTGGTATTGGAATTCCAGACATTAGAAAGTTTATGAACGCATTAAAATTAACCTGGATACGTAAACTCTTAACTGGTAATAAAAAATGGAAGCATATTTTAACTTCTAGTGATACTTTTATTTCATTGCTGGATAAAGTGGGCCCTGCAGTCTGTAATTTTGTTAATGTTAATGATTTCTGGTGTGATGTATTTAATGCGTATTTTGATTTTGGTAAACAAATTCAGGTGGAAAATGAGAAAGAGTTGATTTCCGAACCACTTATGTGCAATGGCAAGATTTTGATTGGTAATAGACCTTTTTGCTGTAGAAAGTGGATTAAAAAAGGTGTATATCAGATAGCACACCTACTTCAAGAAGATGGACATTTTTTAACAGTTGAGGCTTTTAAGACTAAATATAACATTGACATTGATTTTGTAACATACAGTGGGTGTGTACAGGCCATCAAAAAGTACTTAAATGAATCTGATGTTAAGATTAATAATAATATTTTTTTGGTTAAATTTGAGGGCTGCAAAGCCCAGCGAATACTGTGTTCCGTATTTAAAGGAGCAAAATTGCTGTATGACATTCTTGCAAAACCTAATATTTTACCAAATTGTTGTACAAAATGGGATGTTAGGGTTACACGAAATGTGGACTGGAAATTCATTTTTCAAAGAATTGCACAAATAAAAGATGTTAAGTTAAAATGGCTACAGATACGAATTGTACACAGGATTCTTGGCACGAATATTGTATGTCAGAGCATGGGCCTTGAAAATGACAATCTCTGCTCATTTTGTAAGAGAGAAAAGGAAAATATTCAACATATTTTTTGGAGTTGCGAATACATCTCTAGTTTCTGGTTAGGTTTACAAAGACTCTTAAACACCTGTGAACATATTAGTAACTTGTCATTTAATGAACACTTGGTTTTGTTTGGATGTGAAAAAAATTGCAAAACAGATGCAATATTTGATTTAATTTTGTTACTTGCAAAATCATATATATATACATGTAAAATGAAAAAAGAAATACCATCCCTGGATGCCTTTATCAACATGCTTAAGAACAGGTTTGAAATAGAAACAATTAATGCTAATATCAAAATGAAATGCAATAGATTTAATGATCAGTGGCTAATGTATAAAAAAGTGATGTTGTAAGTGTACACCTTTATTTTATTTATTTTTATTTTTATTATTTTTTTTAATTTATTTATTTATTTATTTATTATTATTTTTTTTTATTGTTGTTATTGTTGTTTGAAAATGCTTGGTGTGTTTTTGTGTGTGTTATCAGTATGTAAATTTATTGAAATAAACAAAAATATTGAAAAAAAAAAGAAAAAAGAAACTGGACAAAATTAATGTGTGCGAAGAAGTAAATTTATAACAGGAATTTATAAATACAAATGAAGGCTATTAGATATAAGTTACACACCATTGATCGACCCCCTCCCTCTCTCTCTCTCTCTCTCGCACACACACACACACACACACACACACACAAACCAGAATCTGACCTTAGAAAAAAAAAACCTATTCAAAACGCATTAGACTTCCTGACTATACATTTACACTTTGTGTTTCCTGTTCGCCCCCCTCCCCTCTCCCCTAAGTTTTGTGTCTAACAAATACAATATCAACTTAACAGTTTTCTCAGCTTTAATTCTGCTACCTTCGCTGAGTCTGATAATACAATCACAAAGAAATTATATTTTACAGTCTTCTTCCTATCATATCCTGTTGTTACGTTGAAACGCGCATGATGGTGCGTGTGAGATACGCACGATATTATGTGTGAAGCGCGCGCGATAGATCACATCGTTTTATTTTGCAACGCATGCAATAATAGAGTGTAATTATCTTTGATTTGATTTTGCGTTGATATTAGAAGAAGCTTTGTATAACGTTGGTGTTTTTAGTTGGTCGATATTATTTGAGAATTTTCTCGAGTTAGTTGTTTACTATCGATCGAAGCGTATGCATAATTCTAGTGGTAACCACGAGACGCTTCCATCCCAAATAAGGTTGTGTGACGTTAGACAGTGATGATGAAATTAAATCTGATTGGTTGAGGTGTGTCACGTTGGGGGTATTCTCGCTCTTTCTGGAGTTTAGAGAGACTCTATATATATAGTGCCGCACTGTTTCAAATGTGTTCAGTGAGATAATAGTCATTACTTTTGGGTTATCGATGCCGTAGCTGGAAGGGCCTTATATAATGTGTATTTCCGTCGGCCAACATGTGGTTATTTGATCGAAGTTCTAGATGATTATAGAAAGTTCTATGACGTAAGACAATGCGTAACTCTGCTGACGAGTTTTATTTTGATGGGCTGATTGTATAATTCTGGAACGTTCCGCGTTTTTCTAGCTTGTTAATAGACTCTATATAAGTAGCGCTTGTTAGGGGTGTTTTGGAAAGAGCTTGTATCCAGTTGTTGATACTGTTTGCTGAAAAAAGTTGAAAAAACTCAACTAGCTGGTTTAACCAGCGTACTCCACTTTTTTCTGTACTCAGCAACCCTCGTGGTTTCGCTCAGTGTTAAAGCCAGTCCATTCTCGAATGTTGTCCTCCCACCTCTTTTTCTGTCTCCCTCTTCATCTGCCTCATTGCACCGTGCTTTGCAGGATGGTCTTTGTAATGCCTAATACCATCAGAGTTCACTGTTAGCATGTCATCCTGTTGTCCAATGGCTGGTGTGATGGTCTGTGGGGCTTCGTCGCTGGTGATGTGCTGGGTATCACAGGCGGCGGAAGCTGCTCAGGATGGGGGGGGGGGGGGGGGGGCACACACACATTTTATTCACTGACATCAGGGCCGGATCTGGGAAAAGTCGAGGGGGGGGGGGGGGGAAAGGAAGGGCGGGGGTTACAGATTCAGCGAAGGCGCGAAGCGCCGAGCCTTCTAGGGGGGTCCGGGGGGCATGCTCCCCCGGAAATGTTTTTTTAAGGATGCAAAATGGTGCCATCTGGTGCAATCTGAACCTTGAAAAAGCCATCTGTGATGGTCTGGGACTTTGAGCTTTTTGAACAATTGAACTGACAAACTCTGGGGTACAAAAATTATCCTCTTGCTCTCCCTTAAAAAAAAACACACACACACACAAACATTTATTTATCAACAGAGATGTTTTGTATACTATTATTATTCACTACTTTTTGTTGATCGTTAAGGGTATAAAGCTTTACCTTGTAGTTTATGAACATCACCGCCCTGCTTTCACTTAATTCAGTCTTGCTGCACTATATGTTCCTCGGCATTAGTACCATTTGTGAATTGTATCTTCTGGCAAAACAGCTCTTTAAAGTCAATATCAACATCCCTGCGCACTTTCAGTAAAGCAAGTCCATTGAATCTCTGTTGCCCCATTGTAGAGCGCAGGTAGTTTTTCAGGTTGCACAACTGACTGTTTGAACGCTCACACTCGGCAGTAGTGACAGGCAGGGTGCAAAGGTTCTTTAGCATGATGAACAGGTTGGGATAAAAATCCCTGTCACAATGTTTCAGTGCTTCTGATGCCGTGGATGGGATGATAGCTGTCGCATTCTCAGCAGCACTTCGCCATTTGCAAACCCACCGTTGGTATTCTGCATCAAGGGTAGCGTTGTTTGGTAGGTCAGACTCCCACAACATTGCCAGTGTCTTCACCCCTTCTGGAACCTGCATGAAACCATCCTGGTTGTCTATTAAAGTGCTTGGCACCAGACAGAGACCATCAACTGCTATGCCAGCATTTTTGAACCTCGAGTTCAATTCGGTTGACAGGTGTTCCAAGAAAGGAATGGCAATGATAATCTTGAAATATTCTTCTGGAGTGGCCGCAGGTTGGTGTCACGGAGAGTCTGTCGGGATTCTTGACGAGGAACAATAACACCAGTTGTCAAAGCATTTGCCATTTTGCTGACTTCACCAAACCAGGCAACGAACGCTGTGTCGACATCTCTTCTAATAGAAGACATGCAGTTACTGACCTCTTTGATTTCCCTGTAGGCATCGACAACATCTTTTGTCCTTTTCTGCAGCTTCACTGTCAAGGGTTTCCATTTCAACGATGTTTTTGGACGATTCAGCGATGGTCGTTTCAATGGATGTTCGTTAAAACGAATTGTCATAATTATCAACTTAGCATCTTAATTAATATTTCTAAAAAGTCATTTTTGGTGGATTGATTGATTGATTGATTGATTGATTGATTGTTGCTTTAGGTCCAGCGGACTCTTCCGAGCCAAATCAGGACCGGACAACCCCCGATCCGCATAAAAGATCTGCTGAAACAACCCTAGTGGGAAAATTGAATGCCCTCCACCGGCCAGTCATTTTACAATAAAGACAACCCACGCAGGGGACGGCTGAGGCTTTACCCCAACTACTCGAACGCCCGGTTACAAAAACAAAATAGAATACAATCATCATTATAAATCATCAACAAAACACATACATATAAAATGCCTATATTGCTAAATAATAACATCATAGGAAGCCCTAGTGACCACCCGGCAGAAAGCGTCCAACACTCCCAAGCTGATCCAACAGACCTCATACACAAACAAGGAGTCTTGTCCAGGAAGAGTTTTTAAGAAAAAAGGTAGGTCATTGATCTAGCGAAGAAGAAGATAGTATAGCAGAGTGATAGGACAGATCAGGAATGGGAAAGAGCAAAGGAGGAAGACAGCGACAGTGGGAATTTAAAGCACTAAATTTCCAGAAAGTGGGGATACTATTTATACTGAAAACCCCCGACACTCCAACGGGGGTATTTTTTGGTGGATTAGAGAGTATCAAGGTGAAGGTGCTGGAAGAGGCTTGCGGCCAGAACACGAAAATATGGCTGCATTTACTAATTTAGGCTTAAGGGGTGGGTTACTTGGTCGTTTCAACGGGAAAACGCTTTGGACGTTTCAACGGATCCCTTGAAATGGATTTCTATGGAATTGACTATGAATAACTCTTTGTACTTTGGACCAAAAGTGACTAAAAACTGCAATGTTTTAAAACCAATTTTTAACAAATTGAAACTCTTTGCATTAAAAAAAATCATTTTTATTAATCTGGAGTGGGGGTGGGTCCGGAAACCAGGTAACCCCCCCCCCTCCCTCCCTGGGTCCTGGCCCTGGACATTAACTCCAAATAATTTGAACTATTTTCATAGACACTATGTGAGGGAGAAAAAAAGATATATCATATATTTCTACAACTGTGCATATCAGAGAGAGAGAGAGAGAGAGAGAGAGAGAGAGAGAGAGAGAGAGAGAGAGTGAGAGAGAGAGAGAGGGGGGGGGGGAGGGTAGAGAGAAACTGACCTGACAATGTTGATCCATCACAGTAACAAAATTCATGCATGTCATTTGGCATGGGACATTTTGTTTTACACCGTTAATTTTCCAAAGTATGCCTGACGGCGCAATTATTTAGACGCTCCTGCGTCATCGTTGCCCGAAGGTATGTTTTTACCCGCTTTAGGGCTGAAAAACTGCGTTCAGCCGTTGCAGTTGTGGTTGGGATGGTGAAGTACAGTCTGAGAAGTTTATCCACTTCACTCAGCATCCGTCGCACAGTGTCAGAAGCTTTCAGTTCATCCGGCAGTGCTTGGAAGAAGGTGATCCTAGAGTTAGCCGCCTTTCTGGTGTCACCCAGTGCATGTGGAAGGAGTTATAGCTGAGTTTTGAGTCTGTCCAAGTCGATGTCAGCGGAATATGTATCTTTGATTTCTTGAGGAATTTCTGGTCTCTTCCCTGCTGCTCCATCACTTAGAAGAACTTCAATTTTCCTTTGTAAGTCGAGAGCTATTTGATCAAACCGGCTCTTTAAATGTTCTTTGATGTTGTCAATGGCCTCACAGTACTGCTGTCTGTAATAAGCAGATCTAACGTGCAATGGCAAAACAAAGTATCTGCAGTTTTGGGCGAAAATGAGTTATTGATACTGCCGAATAGATGAGGCGGAGGCGCATCTTTTAAAAAAAATCCCGAATAAAAATGGCAAATTTTGACGAAGATATTGCAGTTTTTATTTTAGTATGTTGTGCTTGTTAAATATTTTTTAAGTACCAGAATAAAATGGCAAAACGAAGTAAGTGAGCAACGCTATAAATAGAACTGATTCAATAGTACTCTCTCAAGTAACTGTTTTCTTCGCTAGCGTGAACAAAACGGCAAAACAACGTATGTCTTTTACCAATCACGCGCCAGCTTTGTTTTTGGTTGACCAATTAAAAAGACCGTTACTACCTGGGCTTGTCAGACAGTCCTGACTTTTAATGAGATGCGATAAACGATGAATAGTGACGGCGAGAAGCAGCCGCACTTTTCAAGTGCTCCAAGTGTTTTCAATAACTTGAAACAAAGGTAAGCCGCAGTTTATTCTTTTTTGTTGTCATTGATTTATAATATTCTTGTATATAGTGTTCAGATAAATCGGGTATAATTAAAAGAACTGATGTTTAGATTTCTATTGACATTGCTTTAGATATACTGTTTTTGCATCAAAAGTTGCATCAGCGTGTAAACAACTCTACCGTGTTTGTATGAATTATTTTCGATTCTATATATTTTTAACATCTTTTTGAATATTGATGTTTGTAGACTATTAGTGTCTAGCACAGCAATGTCAACGTAAAGAGAAGCGTCAATTGTCAATATAATATGCCTATACTTTAGGCCACTAAATAATTGCTCAATGTATTATTTTGTATTGCGATTACAGGCGATGAAAGCTAGGAAAAGCTAGGAATTTACCTTAGTTACCTTCAAAATCTTAGTAGCTAAAAACATTAACTTCCTAGTTTCCTCGTTTTCCTCGTCTAGATCTAGCTTATGAAACGTGTGCCTGGTAATGGTTTTAGAAAGATGCAGCTTAATTGATACTTGATAGGGGTGATGTTGTAGGCTTTTTAAGACTGTTCATCGTTCTATTTAGTTGTTTACTAATATAGGCCTAGTGGCTTATTGCGGCAATGAGTGGCATTAATATTAGGCCTAGATCTATTTTTGGCAATCTGGGTTATAGGTTGGTCTGCCCAGATATTATTATTATTATTATTATTATTATTATTATTATTATTATTATTATTATTATTATTACAAATTCCAGTTAAGCCCAGGGACATATTTTCTAACGTTAGAAAAAGGTAGTTGTTCCTTACTTTATTTACTTCGTAAAATTAGTGCAGTCGCTTCTGGCTGAAGCCTACATGTATAATGCATTTCAGTTAATGAGACGCACGCAGCGTGCGCTTTGATAACGCTGCGCTATGAAACTCACTTTCTTCGAATGTAAGGAAAATCTACCTGTTTCCTGCACTTAGGAAACACGCTAATGAGAAATGTACCCCTTCTAGAGCTTCTAGATGTAAATAGACAGGTTTACTACTTGAGGAGTCCACTTGCAAACAGGCTAAATCCACTGCGACAGCTTTTGACAAAAATGGCATTTTCTGGTTGCCTAGAATACATTTTTAAAACAGGTGCAATTTTTTGAAACTGTTTTAAACCACTGTGCAAAATATTTTATAGTAGTATTTTATATAGTAGTAGAAGTAGTAGTTGTAGAGTGACAGATATTTGGTTCATTGTATGACTGTTCAACAAAACTCAGGGCAATTAATTTCCTTGTGCATTAAAATTGGCACTTGGTTGAATAACATCTGAATTCCTGTATTCCCGTGTAAGATCTGATTCAGGGCATTTTTAATATAACAAGTGCATTCTCTCTCTCTCTCTCTCTCTCTCTCTCTCTCTCTCTCTCTCTCTCTCTCTCTCTCTCTCTCTCTCTCTCTCTCTCTCCTCCCTACCTCTCTCTCTAGCTTGTCTTCTGATACATTTAAAATTTGTTTCAGCAATATCATCCGAGATGCAAGAGATGCTTCTTCACATAAACCAGGTCCACCAACAGGAGTCCAACCATCTACTCAGAAAGTTCTTCTGAAAGTTATTCCAGAGATGAAGTTCTTCTTTGCCTTGAATCAGATTCAGAGATCAATGCTATAGTTCCTGAAAGCTAACAAAAGAAAATAAGATCAAAAGTTGAGAGAAAGAAAAGAGATGCAGATAAACATCCCATCCATAAATCCTACAAATGCAGAAAGAAATGTGATGACTTTTAGAGAAGAATCAAGATCAACAATTCATGGCGAGTACTGACAGATTGATTACAACGATAGAAAAAGGTTTGTGCAGCAGTGCATTGAGCGAAGATCGCCAACTCGTAGCAGATCTCCAAAGCGAGAAACAGAAAGTAGATCTTTTTCACTGGTGTCAAATGGACAAATAATTAAGTTGTGCAATTTTTTTTTATTGCCACCTTACCTTCATAACAACAATTTGCAAATCATATAGACGTTCGAACGGCTGCTTATGTGGCGAGTGCGTACGAGCAAGCTATCAAGTGGTACTCTGAATCAGCTGACACAATTAACATCTGGGTAGACAATTGTTCAAGCCAGAACAAGAACTTGACTCTCTTCTCGATGCTGGCAGTAAATCGTGACAATAGATTGGTCTTTGTTGTTATTATAGACTATGTTGCTGTGTAAAAGTAATCTGCATATCTGTTCTCTTGATAAGGAAGGATTCATGGTTGTGATATTCAGATATATATTATACATAAATAAATAAATACAGTTTTTTTGTTATTTCTTTATTGAAGAATATTCCCACAAGAACAAGAAATGAAGTAAAGGGACAAAAAGCAGTATTGTAAATCTATCGATACAGGGTTTTTTTCTTATGATATTAATTTTTCATATTACATACATGTATATTTATGCAGGTCCAAAATATTAGGAAGGTAAACTTTTGTTTTAATGTCGTTGTTAACTTTATTTACAAAATAATTTTATTGAGAACAAAATAAAGTATTTACAGCTTTGAAACCTCCTATGTGAACTGTCTTAATAACGGGCAGATTGGTAAATTGCATTCAATATAAGCGTTAGTAATTAATCTAAAAACAGGCAAAATCAGCTTTGAACACAAAACATTTTGTTTCAAGATATACCATAAACCTGGCATTTCTTTCACCCTTTCTTTTTTTTTTTTTTTGAAGTGGAACACCAACATAGATGCACGTTAGTGTGCAGAAGAGAGTAATTTGAAAAAAATAAAACAAACAAACTTGTGTCTTGGTTTTCATTTAATAAAATATTTATTCAAACTAATTTTTGTTTTCAGTAATATACATGTATTAAAAAAAAATTCTCCATCTCTGTCTTTCTTTCTCAGAATATATGATTGTTTGTGTGTATGTATGTATGTATGTATGTATGTATGTATGTATGTATGTGTATATATATCTAACAACATCAACAGCCAAATTGGTATACTTCTTCTACTACTACTACAACTGCTAATATTTTACTACAACCACCAGCACCATCAACAACAACAACAGCCAAATTGTTGCTATTATTATTATTATTATTATTATTATTATTATTATTATTATTATTAATTATTATTATACTAGACCTCCAGTTTAGAATAAATATTTACCAAAATTAAAAACTTTAATTTCTTAACTTGTCAAAGAGAAACATAATGTACAAGAACGTAGGCTTATAGATTAGAGAAACAGAAACAATACTAATTAGGAAAACAAACTAAAACTGCAGAGCACAACAGCAGGCTGATTAAAAGAACCCAAATCAGAATTCTTCAGTTATGATTATAATATCTTTAAAAAATCATTGCATTCTGAGTATATGTGCAACTTTCCTTCTCTAATAAAATTCAGACATAAACAAAAGAAAAAAAAACTAATTGACAGAAGGTTTCCATTAAAGTTTAAATCTAAATATCGAAACTGATTTGCGAAAAAAAAAGTGTATGTTGTTTTAGAAAGAAAGAAAAGAAAAATCGCTTTTCTGTGGAGATAATAATTAGATCAATTAAGTCATGTAATCTATATTAAAAAAAATTAACTGCATTTGTTTTATTACACATGCACAGGCCTGCATGAATAGGACTATACACAATCATGTAAACTGCGAGTTTGACTGTTAGTGAAAAAAGATAATTATTACAGTCAAATAGACTAAATTAGTAAACATTTTTACAAATCGGTGAAATATTAGCCCAAATTATGTATTCGGATGGGAGTATACACCGAGGTCTAGTCTGTGTTGCATACATTCCATCATAACGGACTTTATAGATCCTGACGCTCATGTCCTAGACGGGTGAGTGCCGGTGACAAGAATACACCCAGCATGCACATAGGTCCTTCTCCCCCATCCCGGGCTGCCCAGGATTGTCTTCAGTTGTCGGGGCGTTATTACGATGCGCCCGAAGGCTGCAAGTTGGCGCAACGGGCGGCTTGAGTTACATCCTGTATCGGCCAGCGCCTTGAGCAGCTCTTGAGCTGGAAAAGCGCTATAAAAGAACGATTAAATAATAATAATAAAAAATAAATAACAATATTTATGAAATATAACAAGATTTGTTTTACGTTTTAGAACTAAAATTTAACAAGTACAGTTTTTTATTAAAAGAAAAACGAGAGCTGTCAGGCGCCTGTGGTAAGCAGCAATAAATTTTCACAATAATCTTGTGTTCGAAAGAACTCACCCACATTTACCTTTTTTAAAAATAAGCTGAGGAAAGTCAAATAATTTGGTAAAAGAGAGTATAACTCACTCGCTTTTACCGATGTTTAAGCAAGCGTTCCAAGTCAGAAATACAAAGACAAAACAGAGTATTTTATACTTCGTTTTGCCAGTTTTTTAACAAGCCTCCCGTGTTCACAATAAAATGAGATTGAAGTAACTTCAGAAAAAGACGAAATATCTTTCAAACTGCAAATGTGATGTATGTAATATTTTGCATGGAAGTTGGAACATTTTTTTGTGATTTTCCGCAGATCTACGTCAAAAAAGATGCGGGTTATAGCTCAAAATACTGCGGAAACAGAAAAAGTCGATTTTCTCAAAACTTGCTTTTCGCAACATACTTTGTTTTGCCATTGCACGTTAGAGATGGACAAGAGTAGCTGTGACCCTGTGAGCCATCGTCCAGTCTTCGTGGAGGCTGCTTCTGTCTAGGAACGCAGGGCTCATCACATAGACTTAAGTATCTAGATTTACACTCCTTGTATGGACGAAGAGTGAGAGGAGACTTGATTCAAACTTTTAAAATGTACCATAAAATTGACGATTTGTACTGGACTGACTTTTTCTCAACACCTAGTTGTAATTCAACGCGAAACGCGGAGGGGAAGATATTTGTAAACCACTGCAGAACTAACACTAAAAAGCTTTCTTTTTCCAATCGTGTTGTTACTAACTGGAACGAACTACCCATTTCTCTTAAGAAAGCACCTTCAATTAACTCTTTCAAAAACCAGTTGGATGAGCTGCCTAAGTACAAAAAATTGTTCTTTTACTTTGATGAACGATAATGCGTTCAGGAAAATTGCATGCACTATCAGACCCATGTAAATCATATGAAAGATGGGACATTTAGAAAGGCCAGAGGGCCTGTTTTGTCCTCAACATACTACTACTACTACTACTACTACAAATTTGCAGCTTTCGTTGTGATGTCAGCAAAAAATGTCTCATAACAATCTTCATGCCGCATGCTTTCCAGTGTTCTCAGACACATGTCAGCAGCGTTTACTGCGTCATCACAAGTCGTTTGTTTTCTTTGAAGAACTGTCGCCAGCTCTTCAGTCACAGCAAGGATCTCATCTTTGAATCTTTTTGCAACTCCTGACACATGACCCTGAAAATTACTCGCCCCGTCGTAGGCCTGGCCCCTGCAGTTTTGCACTGGCAAGTCAAGTCTGATCAAGCAGTCCTTCAGTGCTTTAAAAATGGTCTCAGCACAGGTATTGTTAACTTGCATCAGTCCAGAGAAAGGGGGAAAATATTGGTTTGAACCTCCAAATAGTGTTTTTTGAGGGGCTGAATATTGGGAGGGGGGGGGGGCAAATGTATAGGTTTGCACCCCCCCCCCCAATATTTTTCTAGGGGGAGCCAGTGCCCCTCTTGCCCTCCCCCCCCCCCCCCCCGCTTCCGCCGCCTGTGGGTATATGAAATGTCCAGAAGTCTTCTCTAGCACCTCATCTCCATGCTCTGTATTCTTTGTTGTAGGTCTGCTTTGAGGGTCCATTTTTCGCAAGCGTATAAGAAGATAGCGATGACAAGGGAGCACAGCAGCCTTACCTTGGAGTGTAGACTGATGGTCCTGTCTTTCCAAATGAGCTTTATCATTGTCAGGGCAGCAGTTGTTTGTGCAATCCTGGAGAGGACTTCCTGTCTGAACCCATTGTCTGATACAATGGTTCATAAATAGTTGAAGCTATGCACTGTTTAGAGGGATTGGCCTTGGACTTTGATGTCCGTGTTGATGCCATTGGTGATGTTGGTCATCATTTTGGTCTTCTCTGCACTTATTTCCATTCAAAAGGGTCTGGAGCTGGCGTCAAGCCTCTGTACCAGCTGTTCAAGTTCTTGTTCTGCTTCAGCCAATCCATCAAGGTTATCCGCAAAACGGAGGTTTGGAGGTTGCTCTACCTCTTATGCTGAATGTGCCTTCGCGATCTGCAAGGACATCTGCCATTTTGAGCTCCAGAAAGATGTTGAACAGTGTTGGATAGAGTAGGCATCCTTGATGCACGCCGAGTGTTGCTCTGAAGCAGTCCCCGATGGGGCTGTTGTGGTAGACTGCACTGGTAGCCTTGTAATACTAATACAGGCTTTTGATGACTTCAGTGATGTTAGGGCTGATGTTGTACACTCTTATGGGAGGCGAGATATAGCAAACGCTCAAGCATTTGCGCGAGCATTTGCACGAGCAAATGCGCGAACTTCGCCCACTTGCTCGCGCATTTGCTCCTGCAAGTGTTCGAGCAAATGCGCGAGCCAGTGCGCGATCATTTGCTCGAGCGGTTGCTACGCCCGTTGCTATAGGGGTTTTGCTGAAAACTGTCAACGGAAAGGAACTGAAAATGAACACATGTTTTTTTTGTAGATCTCCGACCTAGATATTTTGTATTTATCCGCATTAGTTTGATGTTAAATATTTACGTGATATTTGTGGCCCTTAAACTTAATTTCTAAGTAGAATATAAATTATGAATGGTGAATCATGGTAAGAAAAAGTAGTTCTGAATCGTCCTTAATGTTATGATAAGGTTATTTCATGAATGATATTAAGTTTAGTAGTGCTAGTTTTCACTAATTATTATTAATATTATTATTAATAAATGCAAAAAAATATTTAATGTATGCACGTCTCAAATTCTTTTACATACACATTCTTTTCAGGGTATAATTTTGACGTTTATGGAAGGGAATATAGAGCATTTGCTCCAGCAAGTGTTCGAGCAAACGCGCGAGCAGTGCGCGATTATTTGCTCGCGGCCGCGCATTTGCGAGAGCAAGTGCGCGAGGTTCGCGCATTTGCTCGTGCAAATGCTCGCGCAAATGCTCGCGCGTTTGCTATATCTCGCCTCCCATACACTCTCATAATTGACCCCCACAGAGCTTCATGTCAGACTCGGTCAAACGGTTTCTGAAAGTCTACAAAAACAAACCATAATATAGATGTTGTTTGGTGCTTTAGGTATTTCTTATTATTATGAGGTTGAAAATCGGCTCCAGTGGTACTTCGCCCTGCCCTGAATCCTGCTTGTTCTTGTGATTTGCATCCAGCATCGGGGCTGAATCATCCATTGTCGTGTAACAGTCGTCGACTGGTGATCGAGTGCCGGATACACAAATATACCCAGCAAGCACTGGGTTCCTTGTCCCCAATACCCAGTCGCCCAGGATTGTGCCCAGTTAAGTTTCCTGGGCGTCGGGCGATGTGTCCAAATGCTGCAAGTGGGAGTCTCGGGCGCCTTGAGTTAGATCCTGTATCGGCCAGCGCCTTGAGCAGATCTTGAGATGGAAAAGCGCTATACAATGATTAATTAAATAACTATTCTGTGCATCATTCATCGGAGGATTCTAAAAGTTTTGTGTTTTTTTTTAAATTAGAAACTGTATACACTGGAGAAACCGCAATGTTTCTATCAACAACTGACCTCCTCGCTTACTACCATTCAGTTACCTGTCAGATCTCGATAGGTTATCTTTCGTCTCAAGGACAAGACGTCTTCAGGACTTGCAAGGGTACTCCGTGTTGCTTGTAACACAATTTAAAACCTCCCTGGTGCACCACTCAGAGATTAGGAGTTTGCACAAGAATTAATGAAAGGTAATCAGTTCAAAACAGCGTGCTTTAAAATTACCAGTAACCATTTAAAGGACCGCTGTGTCAAGAATGTTTATTTATTTATCTATTTATTCATTTATTTTTTTTTGTTTGCGTGCGTGCGTGCGTGCGTGCGCGCGCCCCTGTTTGTG
Source organism: Oncomelania hupensis (assembly GCA_036898135.1). Taxonomy (NCBI): domain Eukaryota; kingdom Metazoa; phylum Mollusca; class Gastropoda; order Littorinimorpha; family Pomatiopsidae; genus Oncomelania; species Oncomelania hupensis. The sequence goes on along the minus strand of CM072518.1, from coordinate 47,640,000 downwards.
TGTGTGTGCAGATTTTTAAACCTCAAAACAATCTGTGAGAAATATCTACAGCACCAATAATATCTATATCATGTGTTTGTAGACTTCAAGAAAGCGTTAGACAGAGTCTGGCAGGCTGTCCTGTGGGCAACCATGAGAATGTACAGCATCAGCCGAACATCATTAAAGTCATCAAAAGCCTGTATGAAAAGGCTACCAGTGCAGTCCTCCACAACATCGCCATCGGGAACTCCTTTAGAACAACCAGTGGCGTGCGTCAAGGATGCCAGCTCTCTCCCACACTCTTCAACAACTTTCTAGAGTGCATCATGTCAGATGCCCTTGCAGTTCACGAAGTCACAGTCAGCATAGGAAGTAGAGCAGTTTTCAACTTCCGTTTTGCGGATGACATTGGTGGATTGGCTGGAGAGAAACAAGAATTTGAACAGCTGATACAGAGGCTTGACACCACATCCAGAGCCTTCGGAATGGAAATAAGTGCAGAGAAGACCAAAATGATGGCCAGCAACACCAATGGCGTCAACACGGACATCAAAGTCCAAGGCCAAGCCCTCAACATGGTGCACAGCTTCAAATATTTAGGAGCAATTGTATAAGACAATGGGTTTCGACAGGAAGTCCTCTCCAGGATAGCACAAACAACTGCTGCCCTAACAAGGATGAAGCCCATTTGGAAAGACAGGACCATCAGTCTACATTCCAAGTTAAGGCTGCTGTGTTCCCTTGTCATCTCCATCTTCCTATGCTCTTGCGAAACATGGACCCTCACCAACGACGAAGTCCGACAGACCATCACACAAGCCATTGGACAACACGATGACTTGCCCACAGTGGTGAAGAAAACGAAACTCCCATAGTATGGCCACAAAACAGAGCTTCAGACATTGCAAAGACCATCCTGCAAGGCACGGTGCAAGGAGGCAAAAAAGGGAGACAGAAAAAGAGGTGTGAAAACAACATTACAACATTCGAGAATAGCTGTCTTGACACTGAGGAAGCCAGGAGGACTGCTGAGGACAGAGAAAGATGGAGTACGCTAGTTAAACGATCATCTGTGGTGCCCCAAAGACTTTCGAGTTACGGGATGGGATAGGATAGGTGTGTGTATGTGGGGGGGGGGGGGGAGGGGGGAATTGGGAAGGGGGAAATTTTGTGGTGTTTGTGTGTGTTTTGTGGTGTGTGTATGTATGCATGTATGTATGTGGGTGTGTGCGTGCGAATTTTCTCTAGAGTATAGCTAGACTATATCAGTGACGCACTGTTTCAAAGATTGAGAGTGAAAAGTGGGAAAAAAGCGATTGAGCGATCTTGTATGCAGTTGTTGATGTATGCTGAATAAAGTTGAAAAACTTCATACGACGACTCCTGCCTTGTTGCTAGGTGAACAGGTTGCGTGGATAAACGAATCTGAGTTACACTTATCAAGATTCAAGCATCGGGGCTGAATCAGCAATTGATAAAAAAAAAACACAACAGTGTAATACCATTCACCTACCCTTTTTCCTTGAAATCTCTCTCCAAACTCCTCATTTGTGTATGGGGTCCGTTGGGTCAGGTTGGGGATATTGGACGCTTTCGGCCAAATTGTCACTAGGGCTTTCTATAGTATTATTATTTAGCAATGTGGGCATTTTCTAGGTATGCGTTTTGTTAATATTTTATAATGATATTTATATTCTATTTTGTTTGTGTAAATGAAGGTTCGATAAATTAGAGTAAAGCCTTAGCGTCTTCTGCATGGGATGTCTTTATTGTAAAGTGGCCGGCTAGTGGAGCGCCTTCGGTGTTACCGTAAGAGTTGTTTCAGCAGATCTTATACACGAACCAGGAGTGAGTCCCCTTTCAACCAAGTTGTGGCCCTGATTCGGCTCTTTGCAGTTCGCTAGGCCCTATATACAATCACTAACTAACACTTTTCGCTACAGTGCTTTAAAAAAAAATCTCAAACCCTTGATGCTATTAACGGGTGTGAGAGTGAGTGGTTTTGTTTTTTTTTAGTTTGGAGGGGGGGGGGGGGGGGTTCCGGAACCCAGGTTACCCCCCCCCCACCCCTGGATCCGGCCCTGTGTGGGGAGGCTAACACTTTTTTTTCGATGAGACAACACTCACTGTGAATTGAAAAAGATATCTTAGGCTAAAATGCGTGATATTATGGCCCTTTAACGACGTCTCCAAAACGCGGAGTAGACGTCTGAAGTTTTATCACCGCGCATGAGAATGTCCTTAACCCGAATAGAAGAGTGGATTGATTAAGAGAGTAGGAAAAGGGGAAGTAGAATAAATAGTCGGAGGAGGGTTGGAAGTTGAGGGAGAGGGGGGAGGGGAGAGAGATATATATATAACAAAACAGCGTTATTTGCTGTTGGTTTTCCGTACTTTTGGACTGGATGATAGACCAAGAAAGCAGACACTATATGGCGCAGATCGTTGTCTCTCTCACCTTCGTTGTCTTCGTCTGTCAGGGTAAGCAAACTCGATTAGCTCCCTTTATTTCTTTATTTATTTAATAGTCGAGGCGATCACTTCCATGAGCCTAAGTAGTATGAAAGTGCTGTTTGCCTAATATCACAGGTGTGAATAAACGTGAAATTAAATGCAATAAATAATAAATACAATAAAAATAGCAGGCTTATAAATAAATAAATTAATTAATTAATTAATTAATTAATTAATAAAAGGCTTATTGTTACTCTGTTTATACTTTCGAGCTTATCCTAGGCTATATTTCTTAGTCAGGTTTCTCTTTTGGGAAAGTATACGTAATGCGTTTGAGAGCCATGACCAACAACACCAATGGCATCAACATGGACATCAAAGTCCAAGGCCAATCCCTCAACACAGTGCATAGCTTCAAATAATTAGGAGCCATTGTATCAGACAAAGGATCCCGACAGGAAGTCCTCTCCATGATCGCACAAACAACTGTTGCCATGGCAAGGTTGAAGCCCATTTGGAAAAACAGGACCATCAGTCTACATTCCAAGGTAAGGCTGCTGCGCTCCCTTGTCATCTCCATCTTCGAAACATGAACCCTCACAGCTGATCTACAACGAAGAATATAAAGCATGGAGGTGTAGTGCTACAGAAGACTTCTGGGCATTTCCTATACCCAGCACATCACCAACGAAGTCCGATAGACTGTCACACAAGCCATTGGGACAACAAGATGACCTGCTCACAGTGGTGAAGAAACGAAAACTCCGATGGTTTGGCCACGTCACCAAATCATCAGACCTTGCAAGGACCATCCTGCAAGGCACAGTGCAAGGAGGTAGAAGAAGAGGGAGATCAAAGAGGAGGTGGGAGGACAACATTCGAGAATGGACTGGCTTGACACTGAGCGAAACCATGATGGTTGCTGAGGACATAGACAGATGAAGTACGCTGGTTAAATGATCATCTGTGGTGCCCCAACGACCCCAGAGTTACGGGATAGGATAGGATAGGATAGGATAGGATAGGATGCAGAATATCTACTATTCGGAAGCAAAGCATACGACACGGGTAATCGTTTCATGATGTGCAGGGGTGGGGGCCGCGGAGTGGGATAACAGTTCTCCTCTTGATGGAGAGGCCATGTACAAGTGTGCGGGCGACTCTCTCACTCTGGCCTGGGAATATGTCCTCCACCCCAACGACACCGTGGGCGAAGCCGAATGGTTCTACAATGGAAGGTCACAAGAGATGATAGCCATGTCATCTCACAACATATTCTTCACGACCCCTGCTTTCAGTCATCGGGTGGAGTCTGTGGGCAACGCTGGCATCGTACTCCGGAAGCTGTCGGTGGGTGACTCGGGAAATTATACAGTGGAGATTCACATGTACGCTAATTCTGGCGCCTCTCACGTCCTGCTGCGTCGCACCGTGTTCTTGCAAGTCAGAGGTATGCGTTGTGAGATTTTTTTCATTGCAGCCTCGTAGTTCTGTTACTCGTGACCTTCAGTGGAAATACCCTTCATGGCAACTGATTTGACTTTTTTTTTTTTTTTTTTTTTTCCCCAATTCGAAGGCTGTTTGTTTGTTTGTTTGTTTGTTTGTTTGTTTGTTTGTTTGTTTGTTTAAACGAAAACGAAGTAAGGGTCTTCCCGTAACCTTTTGGACGCTGTGGAGGGAAGCGTAGCGGACCTCCCTTTTTCTTGGCCAGCTTAATGAGGGTGGTACATATATCTCCTCTTCGTCGCTGCTTTACCTTTCCCGTTTCTGAATGGATCCAGGTACCCATTGAAAGGGGTGAACTGGGGGGAGGGGGGGGGTGGAGGGAGGGGGGGTGTCGTGCGCTTGTTTCAATCTTGTGCGTGTGTGTGTCCGTTGTGTGTGCGTGTGTGTGTGTCGTTTGGTGGACAGTGGCCTTCCAAGTACTGTATAGTCACCCGTCCAAGCACTAGAAAGGCTGCTAGCATCTGCTATTAATATACTATTTGTGATTGAAAGGAAAAAAAGCTATACAGTGGAAATTTTTTTTTTAACATTCTTTTCATTTCATGTTAGTCTATGTACTCATCTGCAAAAAAAATAATTGTTCCAGATTTTTGCAATTCTGTGCAAGATGAGTCCTAATTAGTCCAAAAATGACGTTAAAATGTTTTAATTTTTATTATTTTTATTTTATTTTATTAATTTTTTTTTTTTTTTTTTTGGGGGGGGGGGGGGGGGGGGGGATCATTTAATTTTCGTTCTAGTTAATCTCGCTCATACGGGATTACATGTGAATCTCCTTTTTGGAAATTCCGCTCACCCGTCCTACTTGGGAGACACGCTCGGTTGTTGTTGTTGTTTGTAGATTATAGTCACACGACACTTTCGCATATAGGTGACTATTATTTTCCCCTTTACCAACAACTGGCCCGCTGGTGTCAGTATAAACGCTCGGTTACGTCTCGACTTCGAGTGTCAGAGACGAAACAGGGTAGATCCAATAGAAATATGAGTCGCATGGGCTACTTATCGGCAAGAGACCCTGGTCATATGGCCGAATAAGCTACTTAACATTCTTGGTTAGCGAGGTCTGCGTGATTGTCTCGGGAACGAACGTTTCAAGCAGGTTAATTTAACTATGTGGACTTCCGTTTAGGTAACTGGTAAATTAACATCAAGCTTATTCAATACTATTCTGTTTATCGCTAAGCTGAGTTACCACATTTTTGTCGTCAACATTTCTGCTGTTACACTACCGATGATATGGCTCTTCCAAGAACCACATTTTTCATAGAGAACTATAGGCGCTGCTATACAAAGGGATAACTTAAGTTTCAGATGCGTGCTAAACAGACACAAACAGATACACATTCGATCTTCGAGCAGTGCCGAGTGCGGAGGAAGTAATATGGCCAAATACGTGAAATTCTGGTGTATAGATGATGATGATGATGATGATGATGATGATGATGATGATGATGATGATGATGATGTGTGTGAGGGTGAGCGAGAGAGTGTGAGAGAGAAAGAGAGAGAGAGAGAGAGAGAGAGAGAGAGAGAGAGAGAGAGAGAGAGAGAGAGAGAGAGAGAGAGAGAGAGAGAGAGAGAGAGAGAGGTTTGATTACGGCTTTTTATCTACTAGAGAAATTGAAGCTCACAGTATCGTTGATTCTACTTCTAGGCTGAAGATGCCAACCACAGGCCCTTGTATCTGGACACGTGAGCGCCTAGCCTGTGACGCGTCATACAGATAATCAAAGGGAGACGCGTCATAGGCATAGGCACTCGGCAAAATGAGCCAAAAAACTCTACCTTCGGGGAAAACAATCCGATAGAGTGCGCCTAGGGTAGCGTACTTCCGGTAGTAAATAGGCCTACGTGATCGAGCCCCTTGTTATAACTGTACACCGTGATGCGTCACGCCATGTGGGGCCGGGTAGCTCAGTTGGTAAGAGCGTCTTGCTAGTAACCGAAAGGTCGCTGGTTCGAATCCCGGATTGGTCAAAGTGTGATCATATTATTGTTCCCCTTTACCAACAACTGGCCCGCTGGTGTCAGTATAAATCGGTCCAGTAGTCACCTATATATGTGAAAGGGTCGTGTGACTATAATCTACAAACAACAACAACGTCACGCCATCTGCTGGAGTACCGAACTCTATAAAAATTTGTTATTATTAATATATATATTATATGACTAGACTATTAAAACAAATATTATGTATGATTTCAGACTTGAGTCGTATGATCGAAATGACAACTTTGGCAAAGGAGACATAGCAACACCGGAGTTCAAAATGGAGTTACCACCTAACACTAACTACAAAGACTTGCATATAGAAGTACATATACCTAACATCAGCACAGAGCAGGTTGCAGCCTTTTGGAATCCCATGAGCAAAGATATAGACAAAAAAGCTAAAGATTTGTACCAGAACAAATATGTCAATTATGTTAGAGCTTGCATCCAGTCATCAGTTACTTACATTCATGCTGAAGTTCGGGCTGAAATGAAAACTGGTCTTATGTACGAAGTTGACATTTCTTTGACAGAAAAAGGAACAGTTTTGGAATGTCAGTGTGAATGCGCTGCAGGCATGGGGCCTTCTGCACAATGTAAGCATGTAAGATGTGTCTTGCTCGGCCTGACAGATTTTTCACAAAATAAATCGTTTGTAGTACTGACACCATGTACATAATCACTCCAAACATTTCACCAAGCAAAAAAACATTTGGGGTCGCCTATGAAAGCTGAAGATATATACCGACATCAAAAAAGACTTAAAACTGTAGATTTTGATCCACGACCTGAACATGGAAGTACGCGACTATTGGCGCACCTATCGGCTGAACATTTGCATATTCAAGGGAAATAATTTTAATATTTTGGCCCATTGACAAGTTGCTGGCCTTTTCGAAGCAGACGACGCATGCGTTTCCGAGGAGCAAAAATAGTTCCACATCACAGGCGCTTGTATCTAGACACGTGAGCGCCTATGCCTGTGACGCGTCATACAGATAATCAAAGGGAGACGCGTCACAGGCATAGGCACTCGCGTGTCCAGATATAAGCGCCTGTGAGGTGGAACTATTTTTGTTCCTCGGAAACGCATGCGTCGTCTGCTTCGAAAAGGCCAGCATCTTGTCAATGTTGCAGTCTTCGGGAACAAAGCGATTTTACAAGATCCCTCAACTCATAGATCTCACTCACTGTGGTGATTGTGGTGGGGATGGTGGTGATGGGGTGAGGGTACATGCATCATCTGCTCTCGATTCTGTGTAATCAAAGAAAGTTTAGTTTCACATAATATTCTTTGGTAATAGTCTACTATTTTGGTTTCAACCATATAAGAGACTTCAGAGCTTGTGGTTTTAACGGTCTCCTGTCTCACATCTGTTGTCGGCTAAAAGATGGCATCTGCATTATCTTTCTCGTTATTTTTCCCGATCACCTTCATCCTCCTGTTTCCACTCCTAGAACTGGCCATCTTCCCGTAACAGGTAGACGCGCTACCGGAATTTTTTTTTAAAAATTATGTTAAAGTCACTAGTTTCTGCATCCATGTTGGTATCGCTTCTCGGCACAGAGAATCGTCCCCTATACGCTTATGTGCCCGGGGACGTTAATCTATCTAACTAACTAACTATCCATGTTGGCGAATCACATTCCTTGCTTCATCACGAAGAAAACAAACAAACAAAAAAATCTCCCTTTGCAGAAAACATTGTACACGAGTCGAGTTGCTGCAGATGGGCGCTGAACAATTAATTCCTCCTTCTGTCTTCTTCAGGCAGCGTGCATTGGTAGATGCCATGTTTACATGCCGAGCATACCCTCTGGAAGGGACACAATTCTTGCAGCGGGTTTATAGTGTATGTTACATGTTGAAGGGGTTTATAGAATTACCGAAGTGTTCTTTCTTTCTTTCATCCTCCTTGACTAAACTATGAGAGATATAAGCCCAAACTTGTTGTATTTAAAGATGATAGAATGATCTTTCATATACGTTCAGTTTTTGCGTTGATCTTGAAGGTCAAGGGCATTTTAGGCCTTGCAAAAACATACAAAAAGTAAGTCATCGTACAGTGGAATGGCTCTATTTAACCCATAGTATGCAACAACATTGGGTTATTTAATCATACATGAGCATGAGAGGTCATGTGAAAGTCAAGGTCATTTCAAAGTCAAGGTCATTGAATGTCAAGGTCATCCCAAGGTCACCGTTTTTGGCATAATACAACTTTTGCTGTAGTTTATTTGATATGATACGAGTGTATTTGGAGTCGGAAGTCAAGGTCACCTCAGGGTCAAGACTAAAGTAGATCGATTAAAGTCGATATTTACATTTTAATGCCACTGTTTTTTGTTGTTGGTTTTTTTTTTTGTTTTTAAAGTCTGGACCGTCATTTTAATGTTAATATTGCCAGTTCTATAAGGAACATGTAAATCACTGTGAAGGTGGCATGGTCAAAGTGGGAACATTTAAGTGGACCGGTAGTAGGCCTACCTTTGGTAAATTACTGAACTCATTAAAACTCATGTGAGATCTGGTGAATGTTCACCTAGCACAGGTACAGCCTCCAGCGATTTCACGCTATGGCTTCGACACAGCGATTTCTTATTTCCAGAACATCTGCTGACAACTGATGGTGCTCTACATGCCATCCAGAGTTCAGAGGCTATTCTGGACCCCAACACCAAGCAGTGGTCGATAGAACTACAATGTGGAACCTTCACGATCACTGGTACTCCGCACTTTCAAGTGGAATGGACGGTAGGTCGTCAACAGATTAAACTAAACGTAACGCCTCTCTTAGTCTATAGATATAAGAGGTGAGAGAAGAGCGTGTGTTTTGTAAACGTTCAAGACAATGTAGCAGATTTTATTTTTGCATATAATGATTACTACTGCGTGACTGCCAAGTTCAGTATTAACGCGATTTCACGCTATTCAAATGTATTACCAGATACAATCACATAAACACCTTTGAATACATTTATGACACACAAAAGAGAAGCATGCGAGAAACTCAAAAGAGCTGGCACACGAGCTTACCCACTTCAGTTGGGACAATGCTACAAGAAAGGTGTGTGGGTAGTTAAATGTCACTGATCATACACTTTGCCCCGTTGTGGTGCCGGGGGTTTCAGTATAAATAGTATCCCCACTTTCTGGAAATTTAGTGCTTTAAATTCCCACTGTCGCTGTCTTTCTCATTCCTGCTCTGTTCTATCGATCTGCTATACTATCTTCTTCTTTGCTAGACCAGTCACCTACCTTTTTTCTTGAAAACTCTTCCGGAACAAGACTCCTTGTTTGTGTATGAGGTCTGTTGGATCAGCTTGGGAATATTGTACGCTTTCTGCCGGGTGGTCACTAGGGCTTCCTATGATGTTATTATTTAGCAATGTAGGCATTTTATATGTATGTGTTTTGTTGATAATTTATAATGATGTTTGTATTCAATTTTGTTTTTGTAAACGGGGGTTCGATAAATTAGAGTACAGCCTCAGCGTTCCCTGCGTGGGATTTCTTTATTGTAAAGTGACTGGCTGTAGAGAACTTTCAGTTTTACCACTACGGTTGTTTCAGCAGATTTTTTATGCGGATCGGGGGTTGTCCGGTCCTGATTTGGCTCGGAAGAGTCCGCTGGACCTAAAGCAATAATCATGTAATGGAATGTAATGATCATACACTGCTTGGTCATATTCAGATTTTTTTCCTTTCCAAAATGGTTTTAAATCTCTGCTATCGTTCTCCATTAACATCGTGTAAAAGAAGGAAATGTGTATTGTTCCTCAGACTCCATCGGGTGTCAGCGTGAACAGCAGCGATTTCCGTGCAGGCCAGTTCACCCTGTTGCTGCCAAACCCAGTGCAGAGTGGCAACTACACATGTCGCATCCCCCCTCGCAGTGCCAACGACGTCTGCCTGCAAGACAACCAGGACCACGAAGAGCAGGCCACAGTTTGGGTTGACAAGATAGAGGCGCGCCTCTTGTTGTTGGAAAAAGAGCACCAGAAGCTGAAGCAACAGCTAAATAGTACTCAAACTGAGCTGTCCGTAACGAAGACTGATCTTTCCGACACCAAGAATAACCTGTCCATTAAGCTGTCCAACCTGAAGAATAATCTGTCGATGGAGCTTTCCAACACCAAGGATGATCTACACAGTCGGTACACAATTCTGATGGGCAATATGACGGACTACCAGCATCGTCTGCAAACGCTGGAAAGTGAGTTAAAACATCATTCCATTCAAAACTTTGGGGAACGTCAGGTCTTTTTGTTTGTCGAATGTGATAGGCTTAATGTTCAAAATCGATCCTTAATGCAACGGATTCTGCCAAGCCCACAGTTCAAATCTTCATTGTATTTCCAGACTTAACCAGGAAAAACTTTAAAATAGTCGGGAATCACAACAAGCCTGTTACGTTGAAACGAACGAAAGTGTGTCTAAAGCGTGTACGATAGATCTAATCGTTTCGATTTGCAAAGTATTCAATAATAGAGTTTATTTACCTTTGATTTGAGTTGGCACTGTTGTTAGGAGAGGCTTTGTATAACGTTGATAATTTGCGTTAGTCGATATTATTTGAGAATCTTCTGGATATGCGTGTTTACTCTTGATAGAATTTTCCCGATGGATATCGAAGGTCGTGAATGTTCCCGGAAGTAGAGAAAATGTGTATTGACGTAAGTCAGTGATGACGATCTTTAGTTCGATTGGTGGCAGTACGTCATTTCTACCGTATTCGAAATCTTTCCGGAAAAGAGAGAGGTTATTTAATCGTGTGCCGAGTTTGTTGTAGAGACAGTGAAGTTGTTGATAGTGAAACTGAGAGTTGCTGTGAAAGTTGTTGAGTTGAATTGAGAATTGTATGCAGTTGTTGATGTGTGCTGAATAAAAGCGGAAAACTTCATACGTGGACTTTGTGACTTGTATGCTGTTTGGACGGGCTGTGTGAATAAACGAATCTGAGTTACACCCTATCAGGAATTCAAGCATCGGGGCTGAATCAGATACTGATAGAAAACACCATCATCGAACTTGAGTGTAACAAAGCCATATGTCGGTCAGTTTTGATTTTGATACTAAAATGTATAAGAAACGTCCATTTCTAACCATTGAGCCGAATTTGAACGCTGTGGTAGGTATGTGCACGCCAGGTATCAAGAACCACTTAACTGATTTTGTCAGAACTTAGATAGGAACCTAACCTGGGTTTTAGTGGCCAGCTTCCCGCGCCATCGCATTTACTCTATCTCAAAGAATAAGATTAGATAGCCGATGTTTATATGGTCCAGTGGACTGCAAAGAGCGGAATCAGGACCACTCTCAAAAGATCAAGGTCGCTGTGGTTAAGTCTTGCAAAACACGATTTGCTTCTTTTCTAAAAAAAAACCTGATGATCCGATTTTTATGATTGTTTGGACTTCAGATACATGTATATGTACTTACTTCAAATGATGGCCAGTGGATGCTTGGTGGTCGGGTAGTCGTCCGAATGTCACTTTTTCCGTTTAAAATACTTGTTTAAATGACGCCACCCCCCCCCCATCCCCACCTCAATATTTTATCTTTAAAGAATTTTATTTTACTTTGCATGCAGACGAGATGCTTTAACTACCTCTTGCTCAACCCTTTGTGCCACTCATATTAGCATTTTATTAAAGGTCAAGGTCTATCAGTTTATAGACAAGTTTTACGTTTTGGAATACATTTAAATCGTTTGCTCTCTTGATTGTCGCAAGTAAAGCACTATGCTGATAATGCATCACCACTTGTCGATTTCGCTGCTTTTTTCTGATGATGATAATGATGATGATATTGATGATGATAATGATGATGATAATGATGATGACTGTCACGTGGGGTTTATGGGCTCTGCACAATGGAATTATGGACCCTCACGTTTATTCGGTGGGAACTGCTAGTAAGTCACCCTATGAATTACTTTAATAAATTTATTTGTTTAGCTCGTTCTGTGTTAAGGTTGGGGTACAGAAATAGATAGAAAAATGGTAAAAGAATACTGTCACACTAGCTTTCACACGGCTATGAATCATATGTAGTCCAGCCACTTGATAACAGTTAAAATCACGCATTTATTTCTTCTACTCTATACAAGATTCTCTAAGGACTAATCTAACTTAAAACGTCTCTTTCAATGCAAATAGTTCGATCGCTGATAGTCTAGGCAGCTGTTATTTCTTCCTCGGGCACTTTGCTATAAGTTTATGTAGATTTGGACTACTGTGGTCCGTTTTACAGTTTCTGAAGAGTTGGACTACTGTGGTCCTGTTATGATCAGTTTAAGTGCACTTGGGATAACACACTTAACTGGCGGGTGGTGCGGTCGAAGTCCTTCTGTGAGGTAGCTTCTGGTACACCTTTGTAGTTGTGTAGTTGGGTTCCCTTGCCACGCTGTGGGGTCTGACAGGGAGTTTTCCGGGTCGCTCTTTCCGTCTTGTGCGGTAGAGGATCCTCACCCAACTAGTCGTTTCTGTGGAGTGGGGTGCACAGGATAGCTCGGGATAGCTCGGGATAGCTCGCCTGCTCGTCTGTAATATAAGAGACGAAATTCTGCACAACCCTGAATAATCGGTTTGTGCAGAGCGTCTCACTGAAAGCCAAAGTAGCCCTCAGTGATAGCTCCACATCTCTATACATAAGCGACGAACATTCTGCTACTTCCGGGTTCCACTGGAATCTCACTCTAAATTCCTATACATACATAAATATAAATCGTGGCTAACTATACACATCCAGAATTAATAATATTATAAACATTCAGTGGTACAGCCACTGGTCTGCAAACATACATATAAGTTAAACAACAGAGGTTCCGTACGGGATACAACATGGCGGCGCAACCGGTCGTGTTTCACCTCGTGTTCGGCGTTTCCACATGGTCACGCAAATTCGGATTAATAATTCACATTTATGCATAGCAAATTCCACAAACATAATTTCAACAATAATACAAATATATCACGATGAAACAGAAGGGTGTTCATTTACCTGTTTGACAAGTTCAGGCCCGTGGTGGCTTGATAGAATTCTAAGATTCTAACGTCCTGCTTCCTGGTCTATGAGTGAAGAGATTTCTCTGTCAGCTTTCTAGCTGTTAACACTTCGGTGTATTCCTCCCAACTGACCAAAGATAAGCTAGGTTTGGACCCAGTCAAACTGGCTCGAACCGCTTTGCGTAAGCTCCCATTGGTTAAAATGTTTACGACTCTCGTAATTACGATGATGTCATGGCCTCAGCCAGCGTCAACTATCACTGTGTGTATGATCGGCAGTGCTACCGCTACGCTTGATTACTTTCATCGTCTGCTCCTAACTTTGAAATTCTAATATTATATATACTAACCAAGCTAAATATTAAAATAAGCAGAGTTAATACTAGCCAGTTCGTGACAGGCTCCCTCAACTGAAAAAAGGCGATGACTACTGGATTCGACCTTTTTCTACTACAGTGCCTAGTTTAACGCTGCACTATCCTAGGGTCCTATTTACAAACTAAGTAAGTTGCTCTACCTGAGCTGCAATGCTGTGCCAGGTAGCTATGGACACTAGTGACAGGGTATTACTGGGCGGGGACGAATTCTGGTGCTGTGGCCCTTAGTTGTGTTGGGTGGGCGACAGCTGCTGTGTCCTCCACGAGATGGCGACTGAGGTAGTCGGCTCCGTGGTTCTCTTTGCCGGGGATGTACTCGATTTGGAATGAGTATGCCTGAAGGGTGAGTGCCCATCGCATCAGGCGAGAGTTCAAAGACTTGGAGGCTGCCAGGAACGATAGTGGTTGATGGTCCACCTGAACTGTGAAGTGGGTCCCATACAGGTAGAGTTGAAACTTCTGTATGGCCCAGACTAGTCCAAGGCATTCTTTCTCCGACGTGGCGTAGTGGGTCTCGGCGGGTCTCAATTTTCTGCTGGCGTAGGCGACCGGGAATAGCGTCTCTGCATTCTTGGGGTCGCGCTGTAGCAGTACTGCTCCGAGGCCTAAGTCGCTTGCGTCGGTGCGAAGAACGAATGGCTGAGTCAAATCGGGTAGGTGGAGTACTGGCGCCGATGTCATTCTGTCCTTGAGTGTTTGGAATGCTGTCTCGCATTCGGCTGTCCATACGACTTTGTCCGGGGCGATTTTCCGGGTTCCATTTGTCAGTGGCACGGCGATGCTGTTGTAGTTGTGGATGAGCTTCTTCCGCGATGGCGATGGCCATCCATGTGTGTGTGCCGGGGGTCGCTGGTCGGTCCGTGTATTTCTTGAGGCGATTGATGTGGTGGTATCGGGCTCTCCCGTTCACCTTTACTTGGTAGACTGTCTTGGATTTCTTGGCAGTCACCCGGTACGGTCCTCTCCAAGCGATGTCCAGCTTGTTGGTTCCACTTGGAAGTAAGAGTAGCACTTGATCGCCGACTTGCAGTTCTCTGTCCTTCGCGTGGCGGTTGTAGTACTTCGCCTGACGGGCTCTTGCCTTCTTCAGTGCTTCACCAGCTTTCTTCCACGTTGCTTTGAGGGTTTCCTGCAGGTCTGCGACGTACTTGGTGGCACCTCTTGGTGTGTCGTCTATCTTGGCCTCCGTCCAACTTCTGCGTAGGGCTTCTAGCGGTCCTGCTAGAGGTCTGCCGAATAGCAATGTTGACGGGGTGTAGCCTGTGGCTGCATGGGGCGTTTCTCGGTATGCGAACAGTGCCGCATTCACGTAGGTGTCCCACGCTTCTGGATTGTCGTCGGCGACTTTCCTGAGTATGGTGAGAAGGGTTCCATTCAGTCTTTCTACTTGTCCGTTGCTGGCTGGGTGGTATGGTGGTGTGCGAATGTGATGGACTTGTATCAACTCGAACACGTCTTGCATCAGGCGGCCGGTGAACTGAGATCCGTTGTCCGTTCTAATGCTGTCCGGGAATCCGACTCTGGTAAAGATGGCGATGAGTGCATCTGCAATCTTCTTGGTGTCGATCGCTGGCAACGGGACTGCTTCGCACCACATCGTACATGCGTCGACGAGGGTGAGTAGAAATCTGTTCCTCTTCTTGGTCATGGGCAGGGGTCCTACTATGTCTACTGAGACTTGCTGGAATGGCACGCCGACTACTACCGATGGTCCTAAGGTAACTGGTACGGTGTGATGTCGCGGGGAATATCGTTGACATTGGTGGCAAGATTTCACGTAGCGCTTGACATCCTCCGTGATTCCTGGCCAATAGTAGTGTGCGCTGATTCTCTGCACTGTGGCTCCAATTCCCATGTGTCCGCTGAGTGGCATGCTGTGGCCTAACTCTAGTACTTGGGCTCGAAGGGTGGCTGGTAGTACTAGTTGGGTGTGATCTCCATCTCCTTGTCGATGTAGAACTCCCTCTTCCATGTAGAAGTCTCCCTTGTGCGGGGGTGTGTGCGCCTTGGGTAGCTTCTGGAAGCACTTCGCTATCGAGGTGTCTTCTTTCTGTGCTGTTTTGATCTCTTCGAGTCCTGGATTCGGAGCGAACTCGGGCTGGGGTGGTTGGGTTTTAGCTTGGGCCCTGGTTTGCACTGCAGCTATCTCTACAGTTTTGGGGGGCGTGCCTAAGAACACATACCTACAACCTAGCACTAGATCATACAGGGGTTTCTGTAAAACAGCTGCTTGGATTCGTCCTGTGACGTACCTACTCTCTACTTCGATCCATGCTATTGGGCAAGTAGTCGTCGGTTTCGTCAAGTCTGCTCCTTGTAAGTCGACTGTCTTGTCTGTCAAGTCCGCGCGCGATACAAGAGATTCGCTAACTATCGCGTCGTATGATAGACCTGTGTCATACAGACAGTTCGCTTCTTTTCCGTTGACCTTGACCGTGTCTGTCACCGATGGGTGATCTCCGATAGTGTGTGGCTTGTTACCGCTGCTTTGAGTTAGAACTCTGTGCGCTGGCCGGCTTTCGCGCTCTTCCCTACGTTGTGCGGCCAACTTGAAACATTCTGCGGTGGAGTGATTGTTTCTATTGCAGAACGAACAATACCGTCTCTGTTCTGCGGGACCTCTTTTCCCGAATTCCGCGTTGGGTCCTTTATTTTGCCCAGGTCTGGGGTTATTCGGCTTATTCGCGGTGCGCTCTTCCCGGTTAGGGCTTCGTTTCTGTGCCTCTTTCCCGTTAGGCTTTAGGTCTCGCCTGAAGCTCTTGGCTTCTCCGTGTGCGGCCACGTACCTATCTGCGACCTTGACCAGATCTTCCAGTCTTTCCGCGCCCTGTTCTACTGAGAATGTTCTCAGCTCGGGGGTCATGGTTTCCCGTAGCTGTTCCCATACTAACAGTTCTGTCAGTCCATCATACGTCTTAGCCGTGGCTGACTGGCTAATCCACTTATCCAGCATTGTGGACAACCGATCCGCGAACTGCGCATAGCTCTCTCCTTTCACTCTCCGATTGGTGCGGAATTTTTGCCGATAGCATTCTCCTGTTAGTTCGAATCCCGTTAGGAGTGCCTCTTTTACTTTGTGATAGTCAGTCACTCTGTCAGTCGGTAGCTTACTGTAGATGTCATAAGCCTTTCCTCTAAGCCCTTGACTAAGCTTAAAAGACCAATGAGTGGGATCTAGTTTGTACTCTGTTGCTAGACGCTCAAACCTAGTCAGATAGAGATCTAGACCTTCTTCTCTCTCATTGAATGTTCCCAGTGGAAATGACATTCCTTGTACAGGGTTGGATGCTACCTCTAGCTGATCTGAGTGGGAAGGGGTTGAGGAAGAACTTGCAGCTCCTGATCCCAATCTTCTTAGCTCTAACTCATGCTGTCTTTCTTTTTCCTTTTCTTCCCTCTCTTTTTCTTTTTCTGCCCGCTCTTTTTCTTTTTCTGCCCGCTCATACTCCCATCTCCTAACTTCTGCATCTCTCTCTGCTGCTAATGCTGCCTTCTTTTGTTCTACTTCTAACTCTGCTTTCTTTTGCTCTGCTTCTAATGCTAGTTTCTTCTGTTCTGCTTCTAATTCTAATTTCTTTTGCTCTGCTTCTAAGGCTAGTTTCTTCGCCTCCCTTTCTGCTGCTCTCTCTGCCTTAGCCTCCTGTTTCTCTACCTCTGCATTGATATACGCAATTAGGTCTCCCCCTGCTAAGTGTAAAGCTTCCCCTAATTCCTTGAAACGCAATCTCAAGGCCACTGGGTCCGACATTGCCAAACGTGTCTATGAACACCCTCTGAATCAAGTGGAATACCAAAACACTAGCAATATTGCAATTCAATAAAAACAATGCAAAGACCATAAAATTCGTAATCAATAATAGAATAAAACAAGAGTCAAATGGCATACAACAGTTATTTAAGCAAAACCTGCAAAAGAACAATGCAACATACAGGCACAAAAATATTTGAAGCAACAAAGTTTTTAACTAAAGAATAGTGCACCCAACTGATCAGTGTTATACCCTTACACTATTCTAAGTTATTCTACTACTGCTGTTATCTAATTTTATTGTACTTAGGTCCGGTTATACCCAATTCCTATTATACACAGATCCTGGCAGGCTCGCCAATTAAAGTGTCACGTGGGGTTTATGGGCTCTGCACAATGGAATTATGGACCCTCACGTTTATTCGGTGGGAACTGCTAGTAAGTCACCCTATGAATTACTTTAATAAATTTATTTGTTTAGCTCGTTCTGTGTTAAGGTTGGGGTACAGAAATAGATAGAAAAATGGTAAAAGAATACTGTCACACTAGCTTTCACACGGCTATGAATCATATGTAGTCCAGCCACTTGATAACAGTTAAAATCACGCATTTATTTCTTCTACTCTATACAAGATTCTCTAAGGACTAATCTAACTTAAAACGTCTCTTTCAATGCAAATAGTTCGATCGCTGATAGTCTAGGCAGCTGTTATTTCTTCCTCGGGCACTTTGCTATAAGTTTATGTAGATTTGGACTACTGTGGTCCGTTTTACAGTTTCTGAAGAGTTGGACTACTGTGGTCCTGTTATGATCAGTTTAAGTGCACTTGGGATAACACACTTAACTGGCGGGTGGTGCGGTCGAAGTCCTTCTGTGAGGTAGCTTCTGGTACACCTTTGTAGTTGTGTAGTTGGGTTCCCTTGCCACGCTGTGGGGTCTGACAGGGAGTTTTCCGGGTCGCTCTTTCCGTCTTGTGCGGTAGAGGATCCTCACCCAACTAGTCGTTTCTGTGGAGTGGGGTGCACAGGATAGCTCGGGATAGCTCGGGATAGCTCGCCTGCTCGTCTGTAATATAAGAGACGAAATTCTGCACAACCCTGAATAATCGGTTTGTGCAGAGCGTCTCACTGAAAGCCAAAGTAGCCCTCAGTGATAGCTCCACATCTCTATACATAAGCGACGAACATTCTGCTACTTCCGGGTTCCACTGGAATCTCACTCTAAATTCCTATACATACATAAATATAAATCGTGGCTAACTATACACATCCAGAATTAATAATATTATAAACATTCAGTGGTACAGCCACTGGTCTGCAAACATACATATAAGTTAAACAACAGAGGTTCCGTACGGGATACAACATGGCGGCGCAACCGGTCGTGTTTCACCTCGTGTTCGGCGTTTCCACATGGTCACGCAAATTCGGATTAATAATTCACATTTATGCATAGCAAATTCCACAAACATAATTTCAACAATAATACAAATATATCACGATGAAACAGAAGGGTGTTCATTTACCTGTTTGACAAGTTCAGGCCCGTGGTGGCTTGATAGAATTCTAAGATTCTAACGTCCTGCTTCCTGGTCTATGAGTGAAGAGATTTCTCTGTCAGCTTTCTAGCTGTTAACACTTCGGTGTATTCCTCCCAACTGACCAAAGATAAGCTAGGTTTGGACCCAGTCAAACTGGCTCGAACCGCTTTGCGTAAGCTCCCATTGGTTAAAATGTTTACGACTCTCGTAATTACGATGATGTCATGGCCTCAGCCAGCGTCAACTATCACTGTGTGTATGATCGGCAGTATGCTACCGCTACGCTTGATTACTTTCATCGTCTGCTCCTAACTTTGAAATTCTAATATTATATATACTAACCAAGCTAAATATTAAAATAAGCAGAGTTAATACTAGCCAGTTCGTGACAATGACCATGACCACAACGATGATGATGATGATTACAAAATGATGATCACAATGACGAGGATGACGAAGACTATGTTGATGATGATGATGATGACCCTCAACTGTTTCGTTTGCTCAGATGCACCACGACAAGTAGTGGCCTTCAGCGCTCGAGGTCTGAGGAGTGTATATGGCCACCTGGCGTTCAGCGAGGTGCACTATAACCAGGGTGGGGGCTACAACAGCAGGACTGGCGTCTTCACATCTCCCGTCAGCGGAATTTACATGTTCATCGCCACCACCGGCTCTGCAACGTCTGGCAGCACCGTCCAGTTTAATCTAGTGGTGGACGACAAAACGTCGATCAGCGCAGCCAGTAATGTTCTCTATAGCGGCTATTTCAGTCAGTCCAGCGTGCACGGCGTGGTACACCTCAACGTGGGCCAAAGTGTCGCGATCAATACTTATGGGAGCACTTTCAGTGATTTCAGCAGCTTCAGCGGATTCCTAATAGCCGCTGATCGTTAACGAAATTTTGTTGGACCAAGATTTAGAGCAGTAGAGTATGATATCTATCTATCTATCTATCTATCTATCTATCTATCTATCTATCTATCTATCTATCTATCTATCTATCTATCTATCTATCTATCTATCTATCTATCTATCTATCTATCTATCTATCTATCTATCTATCTATCTATCTATCTATCTATCTATCTATCTATCTATCTATCTATCTATCTATCTATCTATCTATCTATCTATCTATCTATCTATCTATCTATCTATCTATCTATCTATCTATCTATCTATCTATCTATCTATCTATCTATCTATCTATCTATCTATCTATCTATCTATCTATCTATCTATCTATCTATCTATCTATCTATCTATCTATCTATCGATCGATCCCCACTGTGCTGGGAGGTTCTTCTACACTAAACATATACGAGTACTTATGTAATAATAATAATAATAATAATAATAATAATAAGTAGTAGTAGTAGTAGTAGTAGTAGTAGTAGTAGTAGTAGTAGTAGTTTTGTTGTTGTTTGTAGATTATAGTCACACGACACTTTCGCATATAGGTGACTACTGCACCGATTTATACTGACACCAGCGGGCCAGTTGTTGGTAAAGGGGAAAATAATATGATCACACGTTGACCAATCCGGGATTCGAACCAGCGACCTTTCGGTTACTAGCAAGACGCTCTTACCAACTGAGCTACCCGGCCTCACCCGGTAGTAGTAGTAGTAGTAGTAGTAGTAGTAGTAGTAGTAGTAGTAGTAGTAGTAGTAGTAGTAGTAGTCGTAACAGCAGCAATAGGAGTGGCAGTAGTAGTAATTTGCCTAGAGCTTTTTGCTAAGTAAATCAGTCCAAAGTGCGTCTATTCAATTTTTGATTGCATTCAGGGTTGATTGTGCCTGACCACACTTGCTGGTAGCTGGTTCCATTTTTTAATCACCCTCTGCAAGATGAAATTTGTTTGCTTATTTGATGTTTTAATTTGTGGAGTTCTGCATTTTAAAATTAAACCGGATTAATTTTAAGAGTGTTTTTACGGGTTACAGTTTTATTTTATGTGGATGGTGGCATAACTAAAAGCGTTAGAACTTAATGCTTTTTATCCTACAACAACCAAACAAAAGCTTTCTATTGTCTCAACTAACACAGTTTTTCTTGGCACTGCACAGTCTCCATCTTTCTTCTGTCAAACATCTGCCCCATTGTGCAGTAAACTTAATTAAATGATCATTTCATCTCTCATCCTGTCAGGGTTTTTGTGTCATGTTCCTTTGATACGTGTCCGTGTTCTTTCTTTGTGTGTGCAATCTTCCAATTGATACTTGCAAAAAGAGATGGACAGGCAGATTAAACTAAATGATGTACCCCTCTAAAAATGTAAAAGTCAAAAACATACTTTCACAAAGGCTTTCAAACATACTTTCACAAACAGAAAAAAGATCCCCCACCCCTCCATCACCCGCAAAAAAGGCAATCAATTAAATACCATTAGATATTTACTTGACATGAAATCGTAAAACAAACAACAACAAAAAACACAATCCTACAGTTTAGTGCTTGTTCTGTAAGACAATGAATGAAATATATACAAATAATGTGCAACATGTCTGTTCCGTATTTTTTTTTCTGAGAAGATGAAGTTAGTTATTCATTGCTTACAGTGTCCAGCGAACTGCAAAGAGCCAAATCAGGACCACAAAATCAGGAACACAACTTGGTTGAAAGAGTTAGGTAGTTAGTTATTCTTTGCTTACAGGGCCCAGCGGACTGCAAATCAGGACCACAACTTCGCAAAAAGAGGACTCTCTCCTGATCCGCATAAAAGATCTGCCAAAACAACCCTAGTGGTAACACTGAAGGCACTCCTCCAGCCGGTCACTTTACAATAAAGGCATCCCATGCATGGGACGCTGAGGCTATACTCTAATTTATCGAACCCCCGTTTACAAAAACAAAATAGAATATAAACATTATTATAAATTATCAACAAAACACATACATATAAAATGCCTACATTGCTAAATAATAACATCATAGGAAGCCCTAGTGACCACCTGGCAGAAAGCGTCCAATATTCCCAAGCTGATCCAACAGACCTCATACACAAATAAGGAAGAGTTTTCAAGAAAAAAGGTAGGGGACTGGTCTAGCGAAGAAGAAAATAGTATAGCAGATTGATAGAACAGAGCAGGAATGAGAAAGAGCAAATGAGAAAGACAGCGACAGTGGGTATTTAAAGCACTAAATTTCCAGAAAGTGGAGATACTATTTATACTGAAACCCCCGGCACCCAAACGGGGGATCGGAGCTTTTCAGGGGGCATTGTCAAAGTGGGAACATTTACATGGACCGGTAATACCTTTGGTAAATTATTGAACTCATTAAAACTCATGTGAGATCTGGTGAATGTTCAGCTAACACAGGTACAGCCTCCAGCGATTTCACGCTATAGCTTCGACACAGCGATTTCTAATTTCCAGAACATCTGCTGACAACTGGTGGTGCTCTACATGCCATCCAGAGTTCAGAGGCTATTCTGGACCCCAACACCAAGCAGTGGTCGATAGAACTACAATGTGGAACCTTCACAATCACTGGTACTCCACACTTTCAAGTAAAATGGACGGTATGTCGTCAACAGGTTAAACTAAACGTAACGCCTCTCTTTGGGTTCGGGCATTCTTGTGCTCTGTGGGTTCGGGCATTAAATAGAATAGACCCAACGTTTCCCGGCGTGTCGTAAGAGGCGACTAAAAAGGGTGATGTTAGCACAGAAGTCACCGGCCAGGGCGAAGGAACCTCACGTTACTACAGGTTGAACGACCACGTGCTCAGGGCCAAGGCGAGCCACACTGTATTCGTGGATTTCGGCTGTGGCCAACAGCCTGGAGAGGATTGGGCACCGCCAGGCATTTTTTTGCCCAAGACACACTACATGATGAAGCTATCCACTAATTCCATACCGGATCGGTCGTCGCCCGGCACAAGGACCGCGCCTTCCGTTGGCCACCAGGACGGAGGTGATAAGTCTGCTACTGATGGACAAATTAGCAAGATCCGCACGAGAAACAACATCGTCATAGGAACCTGGAATGTCAGGACCCTAACTGCAGAAGGAAAATTAGAAGAACTGGCCCACGAGCTGGACCACTATCGATGGAACGTTCTAGGTATCAGAGATCTGCGCTGGAAAGGCCTAGGTGAAACAACGACCGACAAATGCCACAAGCTCCATTTCAGCGGAAGAGATGACAGGCACGAACACGGCGTTGGATTCTTGGTCCACAAGAACATTCTAGCCACTGTCATGGGTTGCCACCCAGTCTCCAGTAGACTCATTACCATCCGTCTGAGAGCAGCCCCTTTCAACATCACCATCATCCAGGCCTATGCCCGAACAGCAGACTATGACGACAGCGAAGTGGAGGATTTTTATGAAAATCTACAGGCGGTCCTTGACCAAGTGCCTAAGAAGGACATAGTCATAGTGCAAGGCGACTGGAATGCCAAGGTTGGCCAAGATGCGCATCACAACTGGGGAGACACATGTGGACCCCACTGCAACAACGAGACAAATGACAGGGGTCTGAGACTCTTGGAGTTTGCCAGATACAACAATCTGGTACTGGCAAACACGCTTGGTCTCCACAAAAACTCCAGACGATGGACATGGCACAATCCCGGCGGGGAGCATCACAACCAGATCGACTACATTATGGTCAAGAAACGCTTCAGATCAAGCATCAACATTGGCAGGACACGCACTTTTCCAGGAGCAGATATCGAAAGTGACCACGATCTTCTGATGATGTCTTTCCGGCTCCACTTGAAGAGAGTAAATACAGCAAAGTGCACCAGACTGAAGTTCGACCTGGACAAACTGGAAGACCCGGAGGTGGCAGAACTATTTCAGGCCACAATTGGAGAGAAATTTGCACCACTGCTCATATTGGGGGCTGGTGAAATCGATGTCAACACCATGACCACCACCTTCAACTCAGCTGTGACAGATGCCGGAACTGAGATCCTTGGCAAGTACCGAGCAAAGAAGAAGCCGTGGATCACATCTGAACTTTTGGATCTTTGTGATAAACGAAGAGAGATAAAAACAGAAAAAGAACACCTCAAAAGGAGATGATGTCTACCGAAAAATCAACAATGACATCCGAAAAGTTATGCGCACAGCAAAGGAGAACTGGATAGAAGATCAATGCCAGGAAATAGAGAACAGTCTGAACACGAACAACAGCAAGAAGGCCTACCAGACTGTGAAGCGGCTGACAAGAGTTAAACAGCCCAAAGTCTCCACGATCCAAAGCAAGTCTGGTATATGCCTTACAGAAGAACAAGAGGTCTTGGACAGATG
Organism: Oncomelania hupensis; assembly: GCA_036898135.1. Classification (NCBI taxonomy): domain Eukaryota; kingdom Metazoa; phylum Mollusca; class Gastropoda; order Littorinimorpha; family Pomatiopsidae; genus Oncomelania; species Oncomelania hupensis. The sequence goes on along the minus strand of CM072518.1, from coordinate 47,616,117 downwards.
GACAGAGTACTGCTCTGACCTTTACAACCATACACCAAATGGAGATCCATCAGTTCTAGCATGTCCCGAGAACAGAGAAGAAGAAGAAATCCTCCCAATTCTCCAAAAACGTTGAGGCAGCAGTGCAATCGCTGAATAAAGGGAAGTCAGCGGGAGTGGACAACATACCCGCGGAACTGCTACAAGCAGGAGGAGAAGCGATGACTGATGCCCTCACCATTATCTGTAACACGATCTGGCAGAGTGGGGAGTGGCCTACACCATGGATCCAGTCGCTTGTCATCACTCTTCCCAAAACAGGTAACCTTCAGGAGTGTGAAAATTACCGTACCATCAGCCTCATCAGCCATCCCAGCAAGGTCCTCCTGAAAATAATACTCAACAGGTTGAAACCCCAAGCTGAACAAATCTTAGCTGAAGAACAAGCAGGATTCAGGGCAGGACGAAGTACCACTGAACAGATTTTCATCCTCAGAATAATCTGTGAGAAATACCTACAGCACCAACAACATCTATATCATGTGTTCATATACTTCAAGAAGGCGTTTGACCGAGTCTGGCATGCAGCTCTATGGGCAACAATGAAAGTGTACAACATCAGCCCTAAAATTATTGAAGTCATCAAAAGCCTGTATGACAAGGCTACCAGTGCAGTCCTCCATAACAGCGTCATCGGGAACTGGTTCAGAACAACAATCGGTGTGCGCGCATGCGTCAAGGATGCCTATTCTCTCCAACACTCTTCAACATCTTCCTAGAGCGCATCATGTCAGATGCTCTTGCAGGTCACGAAGGCACAGTCAGCATAGGGGGTAGAGCAATCTCCAATCTTCGTTTTGCGGATGACATTGATGGATTGGCTGGAGAGGAACAAGAATTTGAACAGCTGGTACAGAGGCTTGACACCACCTCCAGAGCCTATGGAATGGAAATAAGTCCATGGAAGACCAAAATGATGACCAACAACACCAATGGCATCAACACGGACATCAAAGTCCAAGGCCAATCCCTCAACACAGTGCATATATTTAAATATTTAGGAGCCATTGTGTCAGACAATGGGTCAAGACAGGAAATCCTCTCCAGGAACGCACAAACAACTGCTGCCGTGACAAGATTGAAGCCCATTTGGAAAGACAGGACCATCAGTCTACATTCCAAAGTAAGACTGCTGCGCTCCTTTGTCATCTCCATCTTCCTATATGCTTGCGAAACATGGACCCTCACAGCAGATCTACAACGAAGAATACAAAGCATGGAGATGAGGTGCTACAGAAGACTTCTGGGCATTCCCTATACCCAACACATCACCAACGACGAAGTCCGACAGACCATCACACAAGCCATTGGACAACACGATGACCTGCTCACAGTGGTGAGGAAACGGAAACTCCGGTGGTATGGCCACGTCACCAGATCATCAGGCCTTGCAAAGTCCATTCTGCAAGGCATAGTGCAAGGAGGTAGAAGAAGAGGAAGACCGAAAAAGAGGTGGAAGGACAACATTCGAGAATGGACTAGTTTGACACTGAGCGAAGCCATCAGGGCTGTTGAGGACAGAGAAAGATGTGGTATGCTGGTTAAACGATCATCTGTGGTGCCCCTACGACCTACGGGTTACGGGACAGGATAGGATAGGAACGCCTCTCTTAGTCTATAGATATAAGAGGTGAGAGAAGAGCGTGTATTTTGTAAACGTTCAAGACAATGTGGCAGATTTTATTTTTGCATATAATGATTACTACTGCGTGACTGCCAAGTTCAGTATTAACGCAATTTCACGCTATTCAAATGTATTCCCAGATACAATCACATAAACACCTTTGAATACATTTATGACACACAAAAGAGAAGCATGCGAGAAACTCAAAAGAGCTGGAACACGAGCTTACCCACTTCAGTTGGGACAATGCTACAAGAAAGGTGTGTGGGTAGTTAAATGTCACTGATCATACACTGCTTGGTCATATTCAGATTTTTTTCCTCAAAATGGTCTTAAATCTCTGCTATCTTTCTCCATTACCATCGTGTGACAGAATGAAATGTGTATTGTTCCTCAGACTCCATCGGGTGTCAGCGTGAACAGCAGCGATTTCCGTGCAGGCCAGTTCACCCTGTTGCTGCCAAACCCAGTGCAGAGTGGCAACTACACATGTCGCATCCCCCCTCGCAGTGCCAACGACGTCTGGAAAACGATGCTTAACGTCCTATTGCATGAGCGTTAAGGACGATCACCACGTCGCCACCCTGACAACAATGACCATCATCATCATATCAAAAATAAGATCCAACGGATCTGGGCTAAGGTGATAACGACGTCTGCCTGCAAGACAACCAGGACCACGAAGAGAGCTGTCCGTAACGAAGACTGATCTTTCCGACACCAAGAATAACCAGTAGTCTAGAGGTTGGCCTCCCATAGACCATTTTTGGGGGGCTATTTTTAGGTGCTGATGTCATATGCTGACGTCATATGAGGTCATGTGAGGTCAGGGTCATGTGCGGGTCATGTGCGGGTCATAAGGTCATGTGTGCTGCCGTTATGTTGGCGGTGGTGTAAAGAGCATGTAGTTTTATGAGTTTTTTTATGATGGCTATCTGCAGGGTGCCTCTTTTGATGCAGGGTGATAATTGATTTTATAGATGTGGAAAGCTATAGAAGAAAGTATGATTATGGGATATTAATTATTATTTATGAATAGTCTAAAGACTTTGAGTTTGTGTGGGACATACACCCACGCGCGCTTGCATGCATAAATGTATTAATTTTATTTAGCAATGATTATGCCTATATCAGCACAAATGCACGCACGCACGCACACACACTCACACGCACCCCCCCCCACACACACACACGCACACACACACACACACACACACACCGGATTGACGGCAAGACCCACCAAGTGTCAGATTGGATTCAGGGAATTAGAATTTCTGGGACACACCATCAGTCAAGGAAGCCTGCGGCCAGTAGAAAAGACCGTGAAACGTCTGCTTGACGCGACGCTTCAAGGTCCAAGACCAAAAAGAAAGTGCAGTCGTTTCTGAGGTTCTGCGGCTTCTACCAGAAGTTCATCCCCAACTACAACAGCATCGCCGTGCCACTAACCAATGGAACCCCGAAAACCGCCCCGGACAAAGTCGTTTGGACAGCCGAATGCGAGACAGCATTCCAAACCCTCAAGGACAAAATGACATCGGCGCCAGTACTCCACCTACCAGATTTGACGCAGCCCTTCGTTCTTTGCACCGACGCCAGTGACTTAGGACTCGGAGCAGTACTGCTACAGCGCGACCCCCAGAACCCAGAGACGCTATTCCCTGTCGCCTACCCCAGCAGAAAACTGAGACCCGCCAAGACACACTACGCCACGTCGGAGAAGGAATGTCTTGGACTAGTCTGGGCCATACAGAAGTTTCAACACCACCTGTATGGGACACACTTCACAGTTCAGGTGGACCATCAACCGCTATCGTTCCTGGCAGCCTCCAAATCCTTGAACTCGCTCCTGATGGGCACTCACCCTTCAGGCATACTCTTTCCAAATCGAGTGCATCCCCGGCAAAGAGAACGGCGGAGCCGACTACCTAAGTCGTCATCTCGTGGAGGACACATCAGCTGTCGCCCACCCAACACAACTAAGAGCCACAGCACGAGAATTTGTCCCCGTCCAGTAAACCCCTGTCACTAGTGTCCATAGCTACCTGGCATAGCATTGCAGCTCAGGTAGAGCAACTTTAGTCGTTTGTAAATAGGACCCTAAGATAGTGCAGTGTTAAACTAGGCTCTGTAGTAAAAAAAAAGGTCGAATCCAGTAGTCATCGCCTTTTTTCAGTTGCGGGAGCCTGTGATAAGAGGACCGGTATAACACAGCACTATGGCTTCTCGCCTTACTTAGTCAGCCTGTAACTGTTGTAAATTAACGTCGCTGTACAGCAGACAATGCAAGTCAACTGTGAGCTACACATATGTACGCTGACGCTGGCTCAGTTAGGCTGTGACCTCATTCAGCTTACGTATTGCCGGTACCCCCACCTACGCCAGAGTAAGCCTCTTGTGGTTTAGATTTCCCGGGCTTCCCACTGACCACAGAGATAGATAGTCATTCTTGGTTCGAACTGCATAGAGGAAGGAGCGAAAGATCTCTCTACTGGAAGACTAAAAGCAGGAACTGGTGAAATTCTATTCCACCTAGTTAGCCACAGCCTGACATTGTCAAAAAGGTAAATGATCTATCTTTTGTTTCATCGCGATGTATTGATATTATTGCTGTATGATGTTGGTGAAGTTTGCCAAGTTTAGGATTGTGAATGTTAGTCAAACTTTGCGTGACCACGTGGCGGGCACACGACCGGTTTCGACGCCATGAAGTACCACCTACGGACCAACTGTTATTTAGCCTATGTGTATTATTGTTGACCAGTGGCTGTACCGGAGAATGTGTATAGTATTAATTATTTCTCTATGTGTGTAGTTTAGCCATGATATATATCTATATATGTATAGGGATTAGAGTGGAGATTCCAGTGGACCACGGACTTAGCAGAATGTTCGTCGCTTGTAGATATATATATATATTTTTTGCAACACTTCAGACTTAAGTCGACCGAATTTCGGTCGACTTAAGGTTTTGCCGATTTACTGACTAACCATTGGGCCAACTGAATTGTATTCCTGCGCATTACCCATAGGCAGACGATTCTTCAGTAAATAAATTGCTATTTGGGAATGTTCCATTTGAGAGCAATCTAACCTAACATTGAGCATATTAGTGAACCCTTGTAAAAAGGTATCTTCTGTCGACCACCATAATTTGTGGAATATTTTTTAAACTGAGAGGGTTCCATAAGAAATGGTTTTTTTATTTTCTATGTTTTTTCTTATTCTTAATACAATAAAAACAACGAGGAATGCGTGCTACTTCTGGTTTTGCGGAATACAATTCTTTTGTGAGATATATAGTCGACCCCTGAGCCATCGTGGATCTAAACGTATCTTCATATGGCATAACCGGGCAAGCGGCAATGAATGGTCAAAGCGACTCGATGCAGGGTGATTGTAAATGGCGGATAATTCTCGCACGAGGTTAGTATTTTTGTGGATTTTGTATTTGATTGTGGACTTTGTATTTGATTCTTTTGAGTTCAGATTAATACGTAGCTTTCTAAAATCAATCAAAAGCATTGTGGAATGTGTCAGTAGTGTTCGAACGGTTAAAGGACGTATTACAAAGTTTCAATCGAACTTTTCAATTGCATTTTTTCGGATCCTTCTTCAGAATTAGCTAGCCTAGTCACAAATTATCCTTATTTCGTTACTCGGTTTATATGGATCTGGACTTCATCTGTTATCTGTATGACTGAATGTTGTCAAATGAATTTCACACTGAGTAATTCTGAAAATAGCCTACTCTAATTTTATCTGGAAATCTGTCGCTGTCGGAATAAAAAGTAGATCTAGGCCTTAGCCCACAGCCATATGATATAAACTACATAGTACATAGATCAAGTTTTTAACCCAAGTAGCCTACATGTAGGCCTATTACTAGTGAATTAGCCGCAATATTCAGTACACCTAGGACTAGAGCCAGTAGAGGGGTACGGACGTTGTGTACTATGCATGTGCAATGTGTACTAAGTCGTTGTGTAGGCCTACTAAATTTCGGCGATGTGTACACTACTAGATCGGACGATGTTTACTAAGACGTTGTGTACTTTTCGGTTGTTTTGTGTGTGTGTGTGTGTGTGTGTGTGTGTGTGTGTGTGTGTGATGTTTTTATTCTATTTGTAGACTATCAACGAACAAGATTTATTTGATGACGGGATAAATAATCAAATAAAAAAATAGAATCTAGGACGCAGAAGTTAACGCATGATTGATCTTGACACCACTTTTTACTTTTATTATTATTATTATTATTATTATTATTATTATTATTATTATTATTATTATTATTATTATTATTATTATTTTAAAATACGTACTAGAGAAGCTGTTCTGACCATATGTTTTGTAAACGGGGGGTTCGATAAATTAGAGTAGGAGCCTCGGCGTCCCTTGCGTGGGTTACCTTTATTTGTAAAGTGTTCAGGGCTGATAATTTGCGTTGAGTGTTATCATGTTGGTTACTTTCTTACTTTCAAAGCATGGAGATGAGGTGCTATAGAAGACTTCTGGGCATTTCCTATACCCAACACATCACCAACGACGAAGTCCCACAGATCATCACACAAGCCATTGGACAACACGATGACCTGCTCACAGTGGTGAAGAAACGGAAACTCCGATGGTATGGCCACGTCACCGGATCATTAGGCATTGCAAAGACTATTCTGCAAGGCACAGTGCAAGGAGGTAGAAGAAGAGGGAGACCCAAAAAGAGGTGGGAGGATGTCATATAGTCAATAGGTTAGAGAGCGGATAGGAGTACATGCGTATGTGGTTGGGTGCATCTGTACTGAAAGAAATTGAAATTGTGATTGGTTGATTTGACGGTTATGCTTATATAGTAAGGGAAATAACTCTAGCTTGGGTATTAGCGAACTCAGCCATATTGGATGAAAAACTGCCGTGCTGGTTTTTTAGGCTGAAGTTCTCCTTCAGAGCGACGGGGCTCTAAGGTAAATAAATACATATTATTGCTAGCTATTATCATTCTAAAATATTACCTTTTTGCTATTGTGAAATTAATTCATTTAGTATTCTTGATTCAAGTATTGTTGGTGTGCCTTGACTTAGGTATTAGATCTAAAAGATGGTTATTGTCGTAATACTATTTAGGCCTAGAAGTTGTTGGTATGTTAGTATTATTAATATTAGAAGGAAATGGCACCTATGAACTATTGTTAGTAGTAGGATAGATGTGTGTGGCTGTGGATATTGTAAGAAGGATGAAAGATGATAGGTCCGAAGGACAAGTAATAATAGATCCAAAAAAATGGCCAACAGAGAAAGAGAGAGAGAAGAGTATGTGCCAAGAGAGAAATAAAGAATTGTAAGTGGACATAATGGTGTTTCTCTCTGTAAAAGGAAATTCGTGAGAGTTGGAAACTCCACAGATGGACATGATGCAAGATCAACGCAGCGGGTCTGGACGATCTTTGATGAGCGTACCCTAGCCTGGGCGAGGACACGTACTGCATTGTGGAGATGAGAAGCTCCAAGTGAAGTAATTCCAGTGGAGGTGCTGGAATGTTGGGCGCCTGAGCGAGGTGCTTTATATGACGAAGGTGACATTAAGGACAGATTAAGTAAGTGACGTTTTCAGTTTTCTCTCGTTGGCCATACTCCCAATACTACTTCTAATGACTATTGGAATGACAAGCTGGTATCACCGTCGTCGTTCTTTTGTGCAATTATAATGAACAATCTACGTGAATATAACTTCTTTTATTTGTGGTTGTGAGTGTGTAATTAATTTGGTTAATAGAAGTCTGCATCCTTAAAATTTGTGTTGTCTACAGAGTGGGAGAGACGAGAGTGAGAGGAGTCAGATTCAAATAGGGCTGAGCACGCATTGTTTATAGGCATACATGTTTATTAACAAATTCACTCTCTCATTTGCCTGTCCCCGCTTTATGACAGAGGACAACATTCGAGAATGGACTGGTTTTGACACTGAGCGAAGCCATCAGGGCTGCTGAGGACAGAGAAAGATGGAGTGTGCTGGTTAAACAATCATCTGTGATGCCCCTACTACCTACGGGTTACCGGACAGGATAGGATAGGATAGGATAGGAAAAAGAAAATTAGCATGTCGTGGATAGAAATGTTCTAATTTATGTGCATAGTAAACACATTGAATGCTATTTCAGGATCCAGACTACCCTCCGGATGCACAATCTGGTGGTAGCATGTCTGAGGAATTCCCAGCTTTACGACTCCCACTCAAGGTATGTGTTTTTTTGTTTTGTTTTTGTGCGTGTGTGTGTGTGTGTGTGTTGTTTTAAGTGTTTGTTTTACTGTACCCATACCTGTGCTTCTTTTTCTGGACTTGCCATTGCAATTACTTGGATTCAATCATTGATTGACCTCATTATTGAAAAGAATAAAGTTTACTTCGGTTTGTGGAAATATTCTTAGTTGTCATGTTGATCATGAACACACATGTATTTTATAGGAGAGGGGTTTTGGATCTTTAATGTTTTATTTTTTGGTAGATAAGTTTGTACTGAATTATGTACAGGCAGCCAAAATTTTATTATACAATAAGGTCAAGGTGATGCATGTTTTATGAAAGTACTTGCAAATACAATCAAATAACAACAACAAAATAATAATATTATATAATAATTTGATAACTTGGTTAGTTCCGGAGAAACATTTTGTGTATGCATGTGAAAAATGCTTAAAACCACAATTTTGAAGTCTAGCACAGCACAGCAGCTAGTAAGCTGCCGGTACATAAGTGAATAATATACCATTTGTTTAGGGTCACTTTTAGCTCAAGATTTTGAAGGATTCTAATGCCAAAAGAAGGAATATTTTTTGGGTTGTTTTCATACTTTCCAATAATTGTTTGTTGGGTCCAATGCAATTCTGTTGATATTCAGTATATTTATTATGTAAGATGGAAGTAATTATGTCTGATACTTTTGGTTTACAGGATAAATATGACCAAGCCTACCGTGAAGCCAACACAGAAGAGACTGCCAGAATACCAACATCCCAGACAACTTCAGCCAATTCTTCCAAAACACCAAAGATCAAGCCCAATGACCAAGATTTTGAAATAAAATAAAAAATAAAAAGAAGTTAAGCATTTTTTATGTGTGGTTATTTTATGTATGTAATGAAGTTTTGTTCTACCATCTCCTAAAATTACATTTATTTTTACTCCAAATTACACTTCTCTCTTGGCATTACACTTTTTGACAAGGCCTGTGTGGGCAGGTCTGATTGAATGTTGGGGTTCATTGTGGTTTAACAGTTTACTTATGTGTGAACAAATTCTTTAATTAGAAAGTGACCACGTGCAAAGTATGTTGTTGTTGCTGTTGTTGTTTGTCCACCGATGTCAATATACCTGCTCCCAGACCTCTCGCACTTTCTAATTCCCTTATTTTCCCTCCCCCACTGCCTCACTCCCTCTTCCTCACTATTCTCCTGTCTTTCATTCACTTACTCAATGACATGCACAAAAACGCTGGCAAAAGCACATACTGTATTTAAAAAAAATCAGTTTCTCCACATATCCTTAGTATTCAAACCCACTAATTAAATTTTTTGTATCTTTAATAAAAGTTGAATTCCGTGTGGAATATGGATTGTTTCTAGTTTCGATTATTTTTTAATTTATTATTCCAATGTCAGCTGACAAGCAAAAAAGAAAAAAAATTTTAAAAGGAAATAAATAAAAGTGTAAACAAATATAAATTTAAAATATTTGTGGGCTTATGCTAGCTTATTAAAAACAAAAGAAATAGGTTGACTTAAGGTACCTTTCAAATATTGGTAGATGTAAGATACCTTATTGCAACAAAACAAATGGTTGACCTAAGGTACCCAAAAGCTGGTTGACCTAACACCCATCTTTTATTTATTTTCCTTAGATCGACCAGGTGAGAAACGTATATCTTTTTGTATATTGATTTTTTACATACAACTCAATACAAATGAAGAGCACTTTGTTATTGAAGTGTTTGTAGGAACTTTCATTAAAGTGCGCTTCCATAACACAGATATAGCCCTGGCAGCTGTAAGGTACATTTTTTCAATGGTTGCCATAAGGGTGGATTTATATATATATATATATATATATATATATATATATATATATATATATATATATATATATAAGCGAAGAACATTCTGCTAAGTCCGTGGTCCACTGGAATCTCCTCTGTAATCATATATATACATGTATATATGTGGAGCTATCACTGAGGGCTATTGCTGCCTTCAGTGGGACGCTCTGCGCACCCTTAGTGAACCGGTGTTGCAGAAATTCATCTAATATTTTGCAGACGAGCAGGCATCTTTGGCCCGAAGTAGAAGCAAGACCATTAAAAGTCCTCACTGACATTCGGCCTGCATTGGAGCCTCACACCCTGAGCTACGAGAGCCCATCAGTCTGTCAACCAGGAGAAGACTCAACCACAACACCGCTCATCGACAAGAGAGCTAAGTTATTTGAAAACGTGCACCAAAACTGTTAGAGAAGGACATCAATAGGCCACCTTTCCAGAAGACTGACCCGTTGGGCAGAACGCACCATTAGCCCAATGATGAGACAGTAGCTGCATAGAACTATCAAGGAGCAAACTATTCTAAGTGATATTTGGACTTTTAAGTTAGTATAGTGATTTGAAGATTTTGTATAGAGTAGAGGAAATAAATGTGTGATATTTACTGTTAACAAGTGGCTTGACTACCTATGTAATGTTTCATAGCCGTGTGAGAGCTAGTGTGACAGTGAATCTTATAAATGTATTCAGATTACTCACCGGGAGATTTACTAGCGATCCCTCAGACGAAAGACGAGTGGGTAATAGCATTCCATTGTGCAGAGCCCAACAACAATAGACCCGTCGTCACAGCTTTAGGCATTTATTTACCTTTTTAATCGACAGTTACTATATTGTGTAAAGTATACTTTTGGGTGCATGTATCTGTTTGTCGTTAGTTAGTTCATTTATTTCTTAATTACTTTTCTTTTTCTTTTCAATGTTATTGTATTTCTTGTCTCTTATACTATAGTTATATGTTTGTTTTCTTTTTATTGTTGAGAAGATTAATTAATATATTTCTGTTTTTATTACTTTGTACTTGTTGCTGTTGGCCAGACATTTCATTGTTATCATTTGTCAAAGGGTAGCACTTATTTAAGCTTTGCTTTTGTGTGCCCTTTATGTTCTCCATTCTTTGTTTGCTTGTCTCTTCAATAATAATAAAATTCTGCTTAAACCAAGTGGTTTTTAAGATATGGCTTCCAGCAAACCGACAGATAGAGAGGCACGGTGGTCTAATGGTAGTGCTTTGGCTTGCGGATCTGAAGGTCCCGGGTTCGAGCCCTGACCGGGCCATTGTGTTGTGTCCCTGGGAAAGACACTTTACTCCCGTTTCCTACTCCTTCGGATGAGAGTATTTACCGAGGTCTAGTCTGTGTGTCGAATACATTCCATCATAACGGACTTTAAAGATCCCGACGCTCATGTCCTAGACGGGTGAGTGCCGGTAACAAGAACACACCCAGCATGCACTTGGTCCTCCCCCATGCCTGGCTGGCCAGGATTGTGCTCAGTTGCCCGGACGTCAGACCATGCGCCCAAAGGCTGCGGATGGGCGTCTCGAACGATTTGAGTTATCGGCCAGCGCTTTGAGCGGCTCTTGAATTGGTAAAGCGCTCGATAAAAAGTGATTACATTCGACTGACAGGTCGAAATGTTTGCTCGTTCAGATTCCAGACTGTTTTAAAGTATTCCTAGATGCGTGTGTTGTGTGTGTTTAGTTATGATTAGTACTCTAATTAATTAACAATGTAATATGTTTTGAGTCTCACTGTGCACTTTGCAACCTATTTAGTTTGAAAATGTGATGGAATTTTAAATCTGCTCATTGAATTTGTTTTGAGGAACGTTTTCATACCGAAATGTTGACTTTTAAAACAAACATGTTGTTTGAGAGTTGAAATGTTATTTTTATTTTGTCATTTTCTTATTTTGACTGTGGACAACAATTGCTCCTCCATCAGCATTTGGTGTCAGGGCACCTCAAGCCTCGGCAGCACTATCCGTTGAGTTTATAGTTCGGTGCAGGTTTCTCTACAACAAATCAAAAACCCAGAGATTTAGTAGCTTGAAGATGAAACATGACGTATCACAACACAAACACATACGCATGCACACTCATGCTCATACACACACAAGTATACACACACATACACACACGCATACGTGCACATACGCATACACACTCATGCTCACATACACACAAGCATGCACACACACACACAAGTACACCCACACATACACACCTATACGTACACACACGCATACACACACATGCTACGCACACACTAGCATACACACATACACGTACACACATATAAACACACACGCATACACACATGCTCATACACACACAAGCATACACACACACACGTACACACATACATACACACACATACAGACACACATGTACACACACGCATACACATCCACATACGTACACACACACATAGTGAAAGTGATGGTTGTGAATGGTGGTGTACTGCTTCAGAAAAGGCCAGTGTTATACTACAGTTTTATATTATTATTATTATTATTATTATTATTATTATTATTATTATTATTATTAATGCTAAAATCATTGTCATCATCATCAGCAGCAGCAGAATCATTATGATCATTATCACATTTATTGATTTAGTGAACACATCAAGTTATGCAGATTATCAACAGAGATGGAGGAAATGGCTGTTCAACCCAACCCCCCTCCCTCCCCATCTTTATCCACCTCTTTTCTCCTAAAATAAGTGCTTTTTCAGTATTTAACATCACTCTTCTCTCTCTCTCTTCAATTGACCTTATTTCTCTTAAAATATATGCTATTTTAAAGTGTCTTAAATCCTGTCTTGAATTAGGCCCCTCATTTCTCAAATACATCTATTTTTTACTTTTCCTTTAATAATCAGAAAGAGCAATTGTCTGTTACACAGAGACGTGGTACTATTGTTTGTATACCTAAAGAAGGAAAATCTAAACGTTTGGTAAGAAACTGGAGGCCAATATCCCTGTTAAACATTTCTTATAAAATTGCTTCGGCTTGTGTGGCTGACAGATTGAAGACTGTTTTACCTAAAATTATTGATGAATCTCAAAAGGCTTTTATAAAAGGACGTTATATAGGTGAGCATATTCGCTTATTGTATGATACTATAATATATGTAGAAAAAGAGAATATTCCGGGACTCTTATTTACCGTAGACATGGAAAAAGCTTTTGACAGTGTTTCCTGGACTTTTTTATTTTCTTGTCTTAATTTTTTAAATTTTGGACCAGATCTAATTCAATGGATAAAAACATTTTATTCTAATATTTCATCAACCATATTAGTTAATGGCCAATATTCGCAGTGTTTTTCAATAGAGAGAGGTGTCCGACAAGGTGACCCATGCAGCCCCTATGTATACCTTATTTGTGCTGAAATATTATCTTTAATGATTCGTAAAAATAAATTAATTAAAGGTATTCAAATTAAAGACAAGGAAAATTTATTGTCTCAGTTCGCTGATGACACAACCATTTGTCTTGATGGTTCAGAACAATCTTTTAAAGCAGTAGTTGATGTTCTGTTGGCATATGCAGAAATATCTGGATTGAAGGTAAATTTTGAAAAATCACTTGTTGTATGGATAGGAAGTAGGAAGAAGTGTAACATCCAGTATATGAGAGATAAAAATTTTGTTTGGGACCCAGGAACCTTTAGAGTTTTAGGGGTTTTGTTCTCAACGGATATTAATAGTATTGTTTGTATTAATTATGAAGAAAAACTCTCAAATATGAAAAAAGGTCATGGCTGCCTGGTGTCGAAGGAATCTTACCCCATTGGGGAAGATTTTAATTATTAAAACGCTGGTACTTTCAAAAATTACTCATTTATTAACGATCCTGCCAGATCCGTCGGAGGAAATTTTACTTTTGCTAGAAAAGGAAATTTATTCATTTTTATGGGATAAAAAAAGAAGTAAAATAAAAAAAAATCTATTGTATGTAAGTCCTGTGAAGAGGGTGGATTGAGAATGATTAATGTCCGAAACTTTCTGACTTCGCTTAAAGTTCAATGGTTAAAAAGATTAAGAAATGAAACATCCTGGAAGGAAATGGTGCTTACGATGTATCCAAAGTGAAGTAATATTTATAAGTATGGTGCGGAATATTGTAATGTGCTCAGTACAAAGGTGAACAATCCCTTTTGGAAGGATGTTTTGAAACACTTTAGGAGGATTGCTGTTAAATGTCAACCTTCGGATAGTAATGAATTCATGTCTGAAAATATTCATTATAACAAAAATATTTTGAGAGATCAAAAGGTTATTTACTTAAAGGAATGGTGTGATTGTGACATAATATTTATTAAGCAGCTTGTTAAGGAGGAGGGCACTTACCTTTCATTCCAGGAGTTTAAAACAAATTTTCCCAATGCGATAAAAACAAATTTTTTGACATATCAGGGAGTATTAAATGCGGTTAAGAACTTTCAGAAGAGGTTAGGTTTAGAACTAGGCATTACATATGTGGAATCAGTCCCGAAAGTATGGAAATACATTAATAGGGGTAAAAATCAAGTACGAGCATTGTTGGCTGAAAACAGTTTCTCTCCGACCGCAGTAGCAAGATGGAATACTTTTTTTTGAAAATCTACATTGGGAAAAAATCTTCTCTCATTGCTTTAGAACAACACAAGACACGCAGTTAAGATGGTTTCAAACTCGACTATTACATAGGCTACTTCCAACCCAACAATATTTTTTATTCAGGTGTAAAATTATAGAATCACCCATATGTAATTTTTGTGAAATAGAAGATCAGACGTTAACACATATGTTCTATGAGTGTAGAGTTGTTTCAAAATTTTGGAGTGACTTCAAGGAATGTTTGGTGGAGAAGTGTGCCTGTCATAATATTTGTCTGGATAAAGCATTAATTTTATTCGGTATAAAAGAAGATGTCCATACAGATATCACGTTTGACTTGATCATACTGCTTGTTAAATTCTATATATATATAAATGTAAGTTAGGGAACTCTCAACCACAAATTCAACAGTTTAGAATGATCCTTAAAAAGCGTTTTTGATTAGAGAAATATGTGGCGATTATAAATGATAAATACCACAAATTCATTAGTGAATGGATCTTGTACTTACCACTCGTTGAAGATTAAATTGTTTGCTGTTTTTTTTTTTTAATGTACGTCTGCTCATTTTTTTCCTCCCGAGAAAATTTCCAGTTGACCCAGAGCAATAAGTATAGAATTTAGAAGTAATGCAGTTTGAACAAATGAATGCGATAAATGTAATTGTGTGTATGCGTGAGTATGGGTGTGTTTTTTTGTGAAGGGGGCAGCTCATGTTTATTCTGTTAAATCCTTTTCATTCATCCATTTTTGTTAAACTCATTCTCATTTTGCGCAAATAAAAATTTTTTTTAAAAATCCTGTCTTGAATTAGGCCCCTCATTTCTCAAATACATCTATTTTTTACTTTCCTCGCCCTATATGTATTTTGTATTACAGACATTAAAGAATTATTTACTAATAATTTTTTTGTTAAAACAGTCAATCAGCAAACCAGGCTTTAACTGAACAGAATATTAGATCAAAGATTAGATGTGGAGGTCTGCTGGAAGTATTTTTTGCTTAACGAGGTAATCTGTTGTTGTACATTGCACTTACGTTCGTAACATATTACAGAGTACGCAAAGCCGTGTGCTATCTGCCTCTTTATCCTATCCTATCCTATCCCATAACTCGGAGGTCGTAGGGGCGCCACAGATGATCGTTTAACCAGCGTACTCCAACTTTCCATGTCCTCAGCAACCCTGATTGTTTTGGTCAGTGTCAAACCAGTCCATTGTTGAATGTTGTCCTCCCACGTCTTTTTCGGTCTCCCTCTATGGTAGGCTATCTGTTATACCTGCAACCAACTCGTGTAATGCCTCTGTTCGTCAACTATCAACGAATGTCTGTTAGTTAACATGGCTATGAATCTGACACTTGACAAAGGATCTGACACTGGACTATGTGGTTGTCACTGGACCATGTTGTTGACATTTTATAAACTACTATATTTTTATTGGGTTTATACTAAGAAGTTATTTACCGGCGCAGAACCATTCATCGTAGCTGTTACTGACACATTGCAAGCGTCCGCAGCACCACCCCAAAAGTTTGCATGATTCATTGTCCTTTGAACACTGAAACAGTAAAATAAAACAAATTAAACATTGTTGGAGTAGCTTTAAGTGGGCTGGGTACTTTGATTTGCGCATCGTTCTGCGCATTCATAATCATATTTTGGAAAGAACCCTGGGTGACCTGAGTTCTCGTACTAAGTCCCATATATTCGTCCATTGCGGGAATCGATCCCGTGACCTTCTGCATATGAAATCTCCCACTAACTAACTGCTCCACCAGAACACTCAATGTTTTTGGCAAACTGTATTAGATTAGCTTCATAGAAGAGTTTATTTACCCATTTTAGGTGAACATTCTCAAATAAGCTGCACGCAGTTTGTAATAAAGACAGTCGGTCCCTTTATATCGTCAGAAGGATTGACCACAGAAGTCAACAGGTTTCATTTTACTGTTGATTGTGAACGATGTGGAAGCTTTACTGTTGGTGATTGTGAACAATGTGGTAGTTTTACTGTTGATGATTGTGAATGATGTGGAAATTTTACTGTTGATGATTGTGAACGATGTGGAAGTTTTACTGTTGATGATTATGAACAATGTGGTAGTTTTACTGTTGATGATTATGAACTATGTGGTAGGAAGTTTTACTGTTGGTGATTGTAAACGATTTGGTAGTTTTACTGTTGATGATTATGAACGATGTGGTAGTTTTACTGGTGATGATTGTGAACGATGTGGTACGAAGACTGTGTATACGTCGACATGATGTTCTGACAGCACATTTACTTACTGCGGAGCTAGGACAGTTTTGTAGCAATAGGCAGAAGATGACGATCAGTGCCAGCAACGAAACCAATTTTAGTAACGCAACCATCTTGCAAGCCACGAACCTATGTTTTTTAAAAAAAAGTAAGTAATAATAATAATAATAATAATAATAATGATAACATTTATATAGCGCAAAACTCACAGAGACTCATTGCGCATACACACGCATTCACTTACAATATACAAAAGGATTACATGTATGTATGGAGGTACATCTACCAGCAACAAAACACAAATATTGTTATGTTACACATAAGACTCCCTATAAGAGGAAAGAGCCGCAGGGTGGGGAGAGAAGATGCGAGTAAATTAATCAAAAGCTAAGCGAAAAAGGTATGTTTTCTGTTGGGCTTTAAATATATAAATATCTTCCAAGTTCCTCAGACCGACAGGAAGTGCGTTCCAGAGAGATGGAGCAGTGAAACTGAAACCGCGCTCGCCAACAGTCTTCAGGTTTCGACGCGGAACTTTCAACAGCTTTTCTGCGGAAGATCGGAGAATGCGGGCTGTCCGGTAGGCTACAAGTGAGTTGGAAAGATACGCTGGGAGAGTTCCTTCAAAGAAACGGAAGGCAAAAACACAGATCTTATACTGGAGGCGGAATTTTACAGGCAGCCAGTGAAGTTTCTGAAGCAATGGCTTGATATGGTCTCTCTTTCTCTTTTTCAAAACGAGCCGTGCTGCGATGTTTTGTACGTATTGAAAACGATTTATCTGTTCTGCTGGTAGACCCAGCAATACCGATTTACAAAAATCCAGACGTGATGTGATAAAAGCGTTAACCAATTTCGCGCACGCAGACCTCGGAAAAAAAAAACCAAACCAAATGGAAGCAATACGTCTCAATTCAAGGAAAGCACCACGTCAAATGCTTCCAATCTGATTTTGCATCGACAAAGATGGGTCAATTTTGACTCCCAAGATATTTCACCGAGCCTTGGAGCTGAATGGTACTACCATCAATGTCCAGGGAGTCACCCTCTACCAGTCTGAGGCGCAAGGAAGTATCGACTGCCATTGTCTCTGTTTTGTTCGTGTTGAGCATGAGCTTATTACTGTTTATCCAAGCTAAAATATCATAGACACATGTTTGAATTTCAGACTGAACAATACAAAATTCCTCAGGTGGTGCACTTTTAGACAACTCTGTGTCATCAGCATATTTGTGAAAATCACAATCATGTTTTGAAATAACATCAGATAGCGGCTGTGAATATAAAGTAAACAAAACTGGGCCAAATACTGATCCCTGAGGGACTCCGAACACAAGAGGGCTAGGCGCAGATGAAATCCCATCAACAACAACAGACTGAAAACGCTCACTAACATATGAAGAAAACCACTGTTACACTCGTTTGATGTTGGTGTTTTTCTATCAGTAGTTGATTCAGCCCCAATGCTGAGATGAGTGTAGCTTAGATTCGTTTATCCACGCAACCCGTTCAATCAGCCACACAGCACAGAGACGTCGTATGAAGTTTTCAAACTTTATTCAGCGTTCATCAACAACTGCATACAATCGCCTTTTCACTCTCCAATTGTACCACCTGTCGTTCCATACGGCTGAACCAGATCCAGCCGTGTTCTGACCTTCCGATTAAAGAGCAGCTCGGCCGGGGATTGTCCAGTCGTTGTCTGAGGTGTGACACGATACATAGAGAAGAAACGCGACACCCGCGTCTCAATAGAGCCTGATTTCATTTTCCTCAGACCTTGCTTCAAAGTCTGCACCGCTCGTTCAGCCAGTCCGTTAGTAACTGCGTGATACGGAGCTGACTTGATGTGCTTGATGCCATTCTTCAGCATGAACTCTTGAAACTCCTCACTGGTGAAACATGTCCCATTATCCGACACTAACGTCTCTGGCAACCCATGTATTGCAAACGACTGCCGCAGTTTCTCGATGGTAGCCGCTGATTTCGACGTGACCAGAGGGTAAACATCCATCCACTTTGATTGAGCGTCTATGACAACCAGGAACATCTTGCCCAAGAATGGACCTGCATAGTTTACATGCAGTCGGCTCCAAGGACGATTCGGCCACTCCCATGGGTGAAGAGGCGCTGAACTCGGCATGTTTCTGTGAGTCTGACATACAATACAGTTTTTCACTGCAGATTCAATTTCACTATCAATGTTTGGCCACCAAATATATAAGAGTGCCAAGGCCTTCATTCTGCACATACCTAGACGTGGTTCATGCAGGTCGTTCAATAAGCGCTGACGCCCTTTCGGTGGGACAACCACCCGTGTGCCCCAGAGCACACACCCATCAACGACACTCAGTTCCGTGTTTCTCACAAAGTACATGTAGGGTTGAAGGCGTTTGTCTCTAATACTGTCTGGCCATCCCTTCAAAACATAGTCCTTCACCCTGGACAGCACGGGATCTCGGCTCGTCCACTGACGAATCTGCCTGGCTGTAACAGGCATGGTCTCCACTTGCTCCATCAGAAGTACTGTCTCACCATACTCAGGCTTCACGCTCTCCGTCACCTCACGAGGCAGCCTGCTCAGACCATCGGCATTGCTGTGCTTCTTGCCCTCCTTGAACTTCATGGTGTATTTGTAAGCAGCCAGAGTGAGAGCCCACCTTTGAATTCTGGCTGCAACCATGGCTGGTGTTTGCTTGTGTTCATTAAACAGTCCCAGAAGGGGCTTATGATCAGTATGGATCTCAAACTTCTGCCCATACAGATACTGGTGAAACTTCTTAACACCAAAAACGACTGCCAAGGCCTCTTTTTCCACTTGGCTGTAGTTCTGTTCAGCATTGTTCATAGTTCGAGATGCAAACGCCACAGGCCTCTCACTACCGTCCTTTAGTCTGTGAGAAATGACCGCACCCAGTCCATAACTGGAGGCATCGCATGACAATACAATATCTTTACTGGAGTCAAAATGAAGGAGGACCTTTGGAAACTGCAGCAACATCTTTGAGTGAATCCACGCTTGTTCCTGCTGATTGCTCAACACCCATGCTACCCCCTTCTTCAGCAAGGCGTATAACGGAGCTAACGCTGTGGACAAATTCGGCAGGGACTTGGAATAATAGTTCACCATTCTACGGGTAAGCCTGAAGCTGCTTCACATCTGTGGGCTGAGGCATATTGTTACACTCGAATCGATGTTGGTGTTTTCTATCAGTATTTGATTCAGCCCCGATGCTTGAATTCCTGATAGGTGTGTAACTCAGATTCGTTTATCCACGCAACCTGCTCACTCAGCAGCAACAAGGCAAAGTCTTCGTATGAAGTTTTCCACTTTTATTCAGCACACATCAACAACTGCATACAATCGCCTTTTCACTCTCAACTTTTTACTTTCCAACTCACTATCAGCAACAACCCACACAAAACAGTGCGGCACATAATTATATAGCCTCTCTCTCTCTTTCCCGAACACCCTGGATCAATCGTGTATGACGCAATTTAACCAATCGAATGAAACTTCGTCATCACTGACTTACGTCATACATCTCTCTACACATACCGGGAACGTTCTCAAACTTCGATATTTATCGGGAAGTTTCCATCAATAGTAAATACTCAAATCTAGAGAATTCTCCAATAATATCGACTAACGAAAATTATCAACGTTATACAAAGCTTCTTCTAACAACAATGCAAACTCAAATCAAAGGTAAATAAACTCCATTATTGAATACTTTGCAAAACGAAACGATTAGATCTATCGTGCGCGTTTCAGACATACTACCATTCGCGTTTCAACGTAACATAACCCCCTACTCAAGAAGAAATTTACCTAATTTCTTTCAACAACGTTGAAACGTAATGCACAAACAAAGTACAGAATTAAAACTTATTTCAGACTGTCTTAACACTGTCAATGTGCCCAGTCCATCCACACAGAGTCAATGGTTTTCATCTTCAGGTCTGTCTGGATATTGTCAATGTTCTCAGTTTATTCACACAGAGTCAATGGTTTTCATCTTCAAGTCTGTCATTACCAATATTCTTAGTTCATCCACACAGTCAATGTTCTTCCATCCGCAAGGAAACGACGCCCTCGTCCGTTGCGGTTGTCATCGGCCCAGGGTCAAAGACGATGATCACGTGGGCTTTCCTGGACTCAAGGCATCCTCCGTTGTCTCCTTCTTCCGTCGAATGTCCGACGATGTCGACGTTGTCGGCTCCCAGAATGCACTTACTGGGTCTCACAGTCAGGTTAGCTTCTGTCAGACGGTGAAATAGCTCCCTCAAGGTCTTCAGATGCTCTTCCCAGGTGTAAGTGTGGACTAGCAGGTCGTCCCAGTAACACACGACGTTGTCCATCCCTTTGAACATTTTCTTCATCCCTCTCTTCAGGGTAGCTCCGCTGTTGACCATGCCAAAGGGCATCCTTAGGCACTCGTACGTCCCATCAGGAGTTATAAAAGCAGTCTTTGGTATGTCCTGTTGACGCACGGGGACTTGCCAATAACCCTTGCTGAGGTCAATCTTTGAGAATATTTTACTCCCCGATAGTTGGCGGAAGAGGTCTGCTGCAGTAGGCATCGGCTCGGGGTCGAAGACGGTGATCTTATTAACCTTCCTGTAGTCGATGCATACTCTGCTGCTCCCGTCCTTCTTCTTCACGACCACGACAGGGGACGCGTAGGGGGAACTGGACTCCCTGATGATGCCCATCTTCAGCATCTCATCGTATCTTTCTTCAAGGATTCACGGGCCTTGAAAGGGATCGGGAAGGGTTTTGATCGAACGGGAATATTTGAAGTGAGGTGGACTTCATGTTCGACCAAAGTCGTAGAGCCTGGGACATCACTGAAGTTTTGGGGAAACTCACCCATAAGGTCCTTGAGCTCTATCTTTTGACCTTCCGTCAAGCTCGGTCCTAGCTTAACATCATCGATGCCTTCTTTGCTGTGGAAGTCTCCAAGTTCCAACAGATCCTCGCTGTCAAAGCTGTTGTCGATCTCAGCTGCTGTTGCTGCATGCACAGTCTCTGATGGCCTTTCCACGTAAAGCTTAAGGAGGTTGGCGTGGTATATCTTGGAATGCTGGCCGACCTTCACCTTATAGTCGTTGATCCCCACCATGGTCTCCACTTCGTACGGGCCTTTCCACTGCATCAGCAACTTATTATGATCGGTAGGTAGCAGCACCTGCACTTTGTTGCCAGGTTTGAACTTCCTGTTCACAGCCCTACGATCGTAGTAGTGCTTTCCACAGTCCTGGGACTTCTTCAGGTTTTCTCTGGCTATCTCGAGAGTCTGCTCCAGCTTCTCTCGTAGCTCAAACACATACTGGTAGCTGTTCTTCACCTCCGGGGTGTCTACTGCTTTCGTCCACAGTTCTTTTAGGATGTGCATCGGCCCTCGGATGGTTCTTCCGTACAATAGCTCGAACGGAGAAAAGCCGGTGGACTCCTGCGGTACTTCTCTGTAGGCGAAAAGTAATGCATTGATGTATCGATGCCATTGTCTGGGCTGCTCGCTGCATAGTTTCTTCAGGGTGGACTTCAGTGTAGCATTAAACTTTTTGACAAGCCCGTTGCACATCGGATGTTAGGGTGTCGTAGTTAAATGCCGGATGCTCAGCAGTCTGTTGACCTCTTTCATGCAGTCAGAGACGAACTGCGTCCCGAGGTCTGTCAGAATTTCTTCAGGCACTCCAAGTCTACTGAACATGTCCACCAGTGCCTCTGCTACAGTTTCAGTGTCAATCTTCTTCAGTGGCACTGCTTCTGGGTACCGAGTTGCATAGTCCACTAAAGCCAGTACCCATCGATGACCTTCTTCACTCGGAGGTCTTATTTCGCCGATTAAGTCCTAGGCCACCCTCTTGAAAGGTCGGTCGATCAAAGGCATCCTCTGCATAGGTACTTTCGGGACCCTTCCTCGAGGTATGGTCTTCTGGCAAATGTCACATGATCGGCAGAAACGGCTGACGTCCGCATGAAGTCCTGGCCAGTAGAACACCGCCTGGATTCTATCCGACGTCTTCTTGATACCCAGGTGACCTCCCATGATTGAGTCATGCGCTACTTCCATCACCTGGCGCCTTAGGGGTAAGGGTACCAATACTTGACGTAGTGGTTTCCCTCCGTTGACCCTCGGGTGCTGGAAGATTCGGTACAGGATCTTGGCCTTCACCTCAAAATAGACCGTGCCACTGCCTTTGGTCACGTGGTCTTGGCGGTTCCTGTACTTGTTTAAAGTGCTATCAGCTTCCTGGAGCTGGATCAGTTTATCTCTGTTCACGATGGCAGCTTTAGAGTTGTCGGCGACCTTCAGTGGCGTAGACATCTTGTCTCTCTTGGCCTGGGCCCTGGTAGTAACAGCACCGACGATCTCTGGTCGGCAGGGCTGAGCCGGAGTAACCACATTGTCCCGTAGCAGCTCTGTAAGGTCTCCATCGGGAAATGGCAATGGATCCTCCTCCACAACTTCGAAACGTTGGTTTGAGGCAAGACTCCATTCTGAATCGGGGTCGTCGGGCCGTCTCGCTCCGTCGATATTCCCGATCATCAAATCATACAGCGGCTTCTTCAGGCAAACTGCTTCTACTTCGCCTATGTAGAAAGGGGTGTTGACTTGAATCTTCGCAACTGGCGCTTTCACACACTTGCTGTCGGCCATAAGTGTCCATTTAGAATCGCCAGTAAACTGTTCTTTGGAGATCAGATCTTCTCTGACGATGACCCCACTGCAGCCAGAGTCTCTTAGAACAGTCACTTCATGATTTCCGACGCGTCCCTTGGAAACAGGCATGTTCTGTACTGTCACAGCTGCGCTGGCGACGACGGGGATGGATTTCCCATTGGCAAGGAGAAGATGGCCATCGGTCATGCACTCTTGCACGTCCGCAGGTGTAGCTGTGCGCTTGGTCTCACTCGGAAGAATGACGCTCCCGCCGCACACCTGATGGTCAGATCTACTGGTTTGCCGTTGATTGGAGAAACGTCTCTGTCGGTTGCCCGCCGCTGCATTGTCCGTACTGCTCCGCTGTCCGCTACTTTTGTTTTGAGGACTGTCACGGACCGGGTTTATAATATTTTGGTCCGATGACTGTTGTAGTATCTTCCTGTGTGAAGATATAAACTGTAATATTTTTTTAAATTGATAACTGAATGCTGATTGGTTGAGCTGGTCATGTGACGATTCGCCAATCACATTCAAACTTGTAGTCAGTCTTCTTTTGTACCACGGAGTGGGTGGTTGTGTTTGTACTTCTGGTAGCTGTTGACTGCAGGTATATATATTGGTTTATCATTGAAATATTGTATTGTAAACATAATAATATTTAACCATGATTATGATTCTACTTGTGTTGGAAATAAAAGTAATAGTAGATAATTTTGATATTAGTATGAAGGATGGATTAGGGAGGTGATGGAGATGGTGGATCGTTGTATATTATTTTTGAGTAACGAATTGAAATCGGATTTTTATTTGATTTGAGGTTGAAACCTCAGCTTGCAATGTGTGGTGTTATATTTACTTTTGTGAATGAAATTAATCAGCTTCAAGATGTAATATAGTTGTTATAATTAGTTTTATAATTTGCGTATGTGTGAACTGTGTTCTACACATATGAGATTCGACTTAAAATGTTGGTCTGGTCCCATCACAGAGAGAAGAGAAAGGTATATGTGGTAATACAGAAAAGTCTATGTATCAAGATATTTAGTGGGGGAAAACTTGTGTTCGAGGCAAAGAGAAAGAAAGAAAGACGAGGAAGAAGAAGAAGAAGAAGAAGAAGAAGAAGAAGAAGAAGAAGAAGAAGAAGAAGAAGAAGAAGAAGAAGAAGTAGACGAGAAGAAGAAGAAGAAGAAAAAGAAGAAGAAGAAGAAGAAGAAGAAGAAGAAGAAGAAGAAGAAGAAGAAGAAGAAGAAGAAGAAGAAGAAGAAGAAGAAGAAGACGAGGAAGAAGAAGAAGAAGAAGAAGAAGAAGAAGAAGAAGAAGAAGAAGAAGAAAAAGAAGAAGAAGAAGAAGAAGAAGAAGAAGAAGAAGAAGAAGAAGAAGAAGAAGAAGAAGAGGGAGAAGAAAAAGAAGAAGACGAAGAAGAAGACGAAGAAGAAGACGAAGAAGAAGAAGAAGTAGACGAGAAGAAGAAGAAGAAGAAGAAGAAGAAGAAGAAGAAGAAGAAAACGAGAAGGAGAGTAAGCAGAGGAAGAAGTAGCCGAGGAGGGAGAAGGGTGGAAGCATAAAGAAGGAGCCAGAGAAGAAGCCAAAGAAGAAGACGAAGAAGAAGATGAGCACCTAAACACAGCCACATCAGCAGTCGTAGCAACCGCTACCACATCGGCAGCAGTAGCAACCGCTACCACATCAGCAGCAGTAGCAACCGCTACCACATCAGCAGCAGTAGTAACCACTGCCACCTCAGCAGCAGCAGCAACAGCGGCAGCGGCCACAGCAGCAGCAGCAACAGCGGCAGTGGCCACAGCAGCAGCAGTGGAGGATTATCGGGAAGGCGGAGAGGACGATAGACAGAGGAGGAAACCCAGGATAGATAGAGAGAAGAACAAGGAGAAGGAAGATAGTACATAGACAGAGATTAGAGACGAAGAAAGACACAGCAAATCCTAACCTCCATGAGACTATTGGGGGAATCTCTCTCTGTCGACGGTGACCAGGTCGATATTGGTGTTTATTGTGATTGGTGATACTTGGATTATCTGACCAGGCCGATATTGGTGATTATTTGTGACTGGTGACTTTATTCGCGGATTATCTGACTGAGACTTATGTGTGTGTTTGTGAATGGTATAATCCACGGATTATTTCTACAAAGTACGTGAGTACAAAACTATATATATATTGTCCATATTATTGATTGAATTGTATGTACTTGTATGTACTTATGTGAACTTTGTTGATTATTGTTTATTTTTCTAGTAATAGAAGGGGGTGTGACAACAAAAGAATTCTTGAGAGTTAGAGAGTGTGAGACGGGAGGACACGTAGATTATTCACGCACGCATACACGCAGTTTCTTATAAAAGCCCTTTCGTTACAGTGGTGACCCTGAAACCCGTAGTTAGTTAGTGGGAGTTTAGATTATTTATTTGTCTTGTATCTTATTTGGAGTTTATATGGTGGGATTTATTTGAATAAGTATAAGATTGAACAGTAGAAGAGTTTTGTATAAATTTTGGGCAGTTAACTTTGGTGTGCTAGGAGTGTGTACTGTGTAACTGACGTTAAATTGTTGTTTTCATTTCTTTTTGGGTAGGATGTTAGTGTTTGTATAGATTATACCCCGCCTCCGATTCTTTACTTGCAGGTCTGATTCCTTGTATAGTTCTGGGATCAGAAAGGGCTTAGATTCATTTTTCTTCCTGTTGTATATATATTGCCTAATTCTAGCTCAGCTATTCAATATTGTTTTGTTTTTTCCTTCTATACTTATTAGGATCCTGTCTTGTATAGTTATAGTTGTCACATCCCTATTTTAGTTGTTGTAGGTGTTTAGGATTTATTTTTGGCATTTTAACGGAACTTCCGGTGTTTTCTAGCCGAAGTGGAACTTAGTTGTTTTTTCTTTTGATTTCTTGTATTATATTGTACCGATATTAGTTTAGAATTTTAGTTCTCTCTTTGTTGTGTTGTGATGTTGTTGTCGTTGTTTGTTATTTAGTATAGGGTTTCATTATTATTATTATTTCTTTTGTTTTGTTTGGTTTTCATTTCAAAACAATTTATTGGTAGTTGTTACAGTTATTAATTGTTGCATTTAGTATGGTTTTCTGATGCTTGCTTGTACTTAGACTGAATATAATCTAAACATTGTTTTTTTTATGGTATGCTGTTTTGTAAACTTGAAATTGTTTTCATTTCGAGATAATCTACCTTGGTCACACTTGAACTTGCATTGATTTCGAAATAATTGCTTTTGTCAAACTTGAACTAGCATTGATTTCGAAATAACTTCCTTTTGTTAAACTTAAACTTGCTTCGACTTTGAAATAATTTTATGTTGTAAACTTGAACTTGCATTGATTTCGAAATGGTTTTCATCTGACAAACTTCGCTTGCTTCGATTTTGAATTATTTTCTTTTGTCAAACTTGAATTTGCTTTTGAATTTTTGTAATAATTCTGGCCTTGTGAAACTTGGGAAAATAATCTTTGACTTGTATAACTTAAAATTCTTCGTGGATTGTCACTTGCATTGTCTTACTTTTGGTAATTTATTTTTTTTAATTCAACTGATCATGGCTTCTGTTGAGGAATATGATACTCTATTTAATTCATTTTTGACTCAAGCACAGAAGTTAGGTTTTACTGACGAAAAGCTGCAGCAGTACATTGAGCAGTGTTTTCAGAGACATGATAGGGCCAAAGAAAGAGAACAGGAAAAGGTTAAACAGAAACAGGATGCTAACAAATTGCAGGTAGAACAGGAAATGAATGCTAAGGAACAGGAAAGGAGATTGGCACATGAACAGAAGAAAATGGATTATCAGATGGAACTTGATAGAGAAAGTCTTAAGCTAAAGGGAAAAGAAATTGAACTTCAGTTGAAACAAGCTGAATTGCAGAGTGAGAACACTACCCCTAGGACTCGAGGTTCGAACCCTTCATTTCCAAAGTTGCCCCAACTACCTGTTTTCAAAGAAGATAGGGATGACATTGATTCTTTTTTGTACCGATTTGAGGCTCATGCTAAAGCTCTCAATTATGATAGCAGTAAATTGGTTGTTTACTTAACTGCATTGCTACAAGGCCCGGCTTTAGCTGTTTATCATTCTTTGTCTGCTGCCGGTGCAGTTTCATATGATGACCTTAAGCAAGAACTTCTTAAGAAATTTCAGTGCACTGCAGATGGGTTCAGGGAAAAATTCAGATCGGTTAGGCCTGAAGTGGGGGAAAGTTTTGTCACTTTTTCAAAGCGATTTTCTCACTTGTTGGAAAGGTGGATCCAACTATCAGATTGTGAAAAGACTTTTGATGGACTATGGAATCTCATTTTGTGTGAGCAGTTTATTGCTTCTGTTTCGAGAGATCTCGCCGTGTTTTTGAAGGAAAGAAATTTGACAAAATTCGCGGCTTTGATAGACAGTGCTGAAGCATTTCACATGGCTCATCCGGAAAAGAAACTGGCACGGAAGTCAGATGATTCGATTTTTGCATCCGCGTCTGTTTCTCAGAATGTGCCCACTCAGAATCAATTTCGTGGGACGGGTCAAAGATGGAATAATTTCCGGGGATCGGGATTTCGTGGCTCTCCGCGTGGAAACTACCAACCCGCAGGTCCTATTCCAAATAGGGGTTTTGCACATCAGAACATGAATACCCAACAGAACGCTCAAAACAATCAGGTTCCTCGTGGACGTGGAAATACGTATTCTAGACCTGGTTCTCGTTTCTCAGGTAGTCCTCCTCTCAACAAAAGACAGAATAGACAGGACATAGTTTGCTATTGCTGTGGGTGTGTAGGTCACATAGCTGCATGGTGTTCTTCTGCTAGTGGCAATGGATACCCAGAGACTCAAGATACTGAAAGTGGTTCGCAGAAATATCAGGACCCTCCAGTTAACACTCAGTCAGCTTTAGTCGCGGAAGTCATTTGCTCAGTTGGTGATGAAAACTGTGGTCAACCCAAGCTAGCATCAGGTACCGTAAATGGCCACAAAGCAAGTGTACTCAGAGACACAGGTGCTACTATCTGTGGAGTTCGCAAGAGACTGGTTTCGCACGACCAGTACACTGGCAAAGAGTGTAAATGTTGGTCATTCGGTGGAAATATAGAGGAATTTCCGTTGGCCAAAGTGCCTGTTGACACTCCATTTTTCTCTGGCACGGTGTTGTGTTGTGTCATTGAGCAACCAGTGGCCGATTTGATTGTAGGGAATTTACCAGGTGTGTCTGACCCTCTTTCGGTTGCTACCACACTCATCCAGGATCAAGGTCATACTTGTTGTGTTACGACTCGTGCCCAAGGCAAGAGACAAGATATCCCAAAGAAACCTTTGAGTTCGGTCACACAAGACTTGAATGTATCGCCATCAGATTTTGCTCGGTTGCAGAAGCAGGATGATAGTCTATCACCCTTGTTTGATCTTTCAAAGTCAGGTCAAATTCAGACAATAGGATCAGCTTCAGTTTCCTACTTTGTTCAAAATGACATTTTGCATAGGCATTACGAAAACAGCAAAATGACATTAGACCAGTTAGTAGTCCCCACTACTCTAAGATCCTCAGTTCTTGTCACAGCCCACGATACGATCATTGCTGGTCATTGTGGCATCCGTAGAACAACAGACATAATACTATCAGAATTTTTTTGGCCAGGGGTGTCCGCTGACACAAAAAGATAAGTTAAAACGTGTGACATTTGCCAGAAGACATCTTCAAAAGGTCGAATTCCACCAGTCCCTTTGGAAAACATGCCGACTATCTCAGAACCATTCAAACGGGTTACAGCTGATTAAGTGGAACCGATTTCTCCGCTGTCTGAGGAAGGTCACAGATGCATACTCAACATCATTGCTATGGTAACACGTTACCCTGACACTATTCAGCTTAAACACGTCAAGAACAAGATCCTAGAATCTTGCAAACTAGCTCAAGAATACATCAAAACAGTTGTAGCCAAAACCAGTCACTATCATCAGTGTATTCCATAAAATCTGTGGAAAATGAACATGCTTTGTGTATATTTCTGCTATTGTATATTTAATACTGGAAATCACTTGGAATACTGTAAAATGATCTGTTATGTATCTTATTGATTTTTGATTTCACTGTATCACGGTGACATGCTTGGACTTGAACTACATATTTTGTATGTCTATTGCGCTTTGGGTGATTGTTTAATACAATATGTTTATGTTTATGATAAGTGCTAATGACCAGTTGTCTCTTTTCGCCTGTTTGTACAGTTTAGGTGGACATAATTGTAGTAATTTTTTCTTTCTGATAAAATTCAGAAAACTCGGGCGTTTTCTTTTTGCAGGAAGGGGGTATTGTCACGGACCGGGTTTATAATATTTCGGTCCGATGACTGTTGTAGTATCTTCCTGTGTGAAGATATAAACTGTAATATTTTTTTTAATTGATAACTGAATGCTGATTGGTTGAGCTGGTCATGTGACGATTCGCCAATCACATTCAAACTTGTAGTCAGTCTTCTTTTGTACCACGGAGTGGGTGGTTGTGTTTGTACTTCTGGCAGCTGTTGACTGCAGTTATATATATTGGTTTATCATTGAAATATTGTATTGTAAACATAATGATATTTAACCATGATTATGATTCTACTTGTGGTGGAAATAAAAGTAATAGTAGATAATTTTGATATTAGTATGAAGGATGGATTAGGGAGGTGATGGAGATGGTGGATCATTGTATATTGTTTTTGAGTAACGAATTGAAATCGGATTTTTATTTGATTTGAGGTTGAAACCTCAGCTTGCAATGTGTGGTGTTATATTTACTTTTGTGAATGAAATTAATCAGCTTCAAGATGTAATATAGTTGTTATAATTAGTTTTATAATTTGCGTATGTGTGAACTGTGTTCTACACATATGAGATTCGAATTAAACTGTTGGTCTGGTCCCATCACAGAGAGAAGAGAAAGGTATATGTGGTAATACAGAAAAGTCTATGTATCAAGATATTTAGTGGGGGAAAACTTGTGTGTTTTCAGAAGTCTCCGGCTGAGGGGCCTCGAGGCAAAGAGAAAGAAAGAAAGACGAGGAAGAAGAAGAAGAAGAAGAAGAAGAAGAAGAAGAAGAAGAAGAAGAAGAAGAAGAAGAAGTAGACGAGAAGAAGAAGAAGAAGAAGAAGAAGAAGAAGAAGAAGAAGAAGAAGAAGAAGAAGAAGAAGAAGAAGAAGAAGAAGAGGGAGAAGAAAAAGAAGAAGAAGAAGTAGACGAGAAGAAGAAGAAAAAGAAGAAGAAGAAGACGAGGAAGAAGAAGAAGAAGAAGAAGAAGAAGAAGAAGAAGAAGAAGAGGGAGAAGAAAAAGAAGAAGATGAAGAAGAAGACGAAGAAGAAGAAGAAGTAGACGAGAAGAAGAAGAAGAAGAAGAAGAAGAAGAAGAAGAAGAAGAAGAAGAAGAAAACGAGAAGGAGAGTAAGCACAGGAAGAAGTAGCCGAGGAGGGAGAAGGGTGGAAGCATAAAGAAGGAGCCAGAGAAGAAGCCAAAGAAGAAGACGAAGAAGAAGATGAGCACCTAAACACAGCCACATCGGCAGCAGTAGCAACCGCTACCACATCAGCAGCAGTAGCAACCGCTACCACATCGGCAGCAGTAGCAACCGCTACCACATCAGCTGCAGTAGTAACCACTGCCACCTCAGCAGCAGCAGCAACAGCGGCAGCGGCCACAGCAGCAGCAGCAACAGCGGCAGCGGCCACAGCAGCAGCAGTGGAGGATTATGGGGAAGGCGGAGAGGACGATAGACAGAGGAGGAAACCCAGGATAGATAGAGAGAAGGACAAGGAGAAGGAAGATAGTACATAGACAGAGATTAGAGACGAAGAAAGACACAGCAAATCCTAACCTCCATGAGACTATTGGGGGAATCTCTCTCTGTCGACGGTGACCAGGTCGATATTGGTGTTTATTGTGATTGGTGATACTTGGATTATCTGACCAGGCCGATATTGGTGATTATTTGTGACTGGTGACTTTATTCTCGGATTATCTGACTGAGACTTATGTGTGTGTTTGTGAATGGTATAATCCACGGATTATTTCTACAAAGTACGTGAGTACAAAACTATATATATATTGTCCATATTATTGATTGAATTGTATGTACTTGTATGTACTTATGTGACCTGTGTTGATTATTGTTTATTTTTCTAGTAATAGAAGGGGGTGTGACAACAAAAGAATTCTTGAGAGTTAGAGAGTGTGAGACGGGAGGACACGTAGATTATTCACGCACGCATACACGCAGTTTCTTATAAAAACCCCTTTCGTTACAAGGACAGTTAGCCGCTCTGTGGTCTGTAGCGTTGCAAGTGAAACAGCCTCTTGAATGCCCTTCCCTGGGAGGTGGCGTGGAGTCCGTGTGTCTCTGGCTCGTCTGACTCCCCTGGATCTGGTTCCTATGGTTTCTAGTCTTCTGAAAATGTTTCGTCGCCTTGGGTGGCCCCAGCGTTTTCTCATAAGCGATGAGATATCTTTCAGCAGCCTCAGCAACGTCTTTTAGCGTCTGCAACTTCTGTAATTCCAAGTGGGTCGCCAGGTCCTTGTGACAGGCATTGAGGAATTGCTCCTTCACGATCAGGTCATGGAGACTATCGTAAGACTTCCCTTTGCCTGATAGTTCCACCCACTTGTGTAAGTATGACGACAGGCGCTCCACAAATTGCTTTGGAGTCTCGTCTGACAGAGGTCGACATTCGCGGAAGCGTTTACGGTAGCCCTTTTCTGTGAAGCTGTAGCAATGCAATAGGGCCTCTTTCAAGACGTCGTAGTTTTTGGCGTCATTGTTCGACAGTCTGGTGTAAACTTCAAGTGCTTGCCCCGTCAGAAGTGCACTCAGTCGAATTGCCCAGTCTTGAGGTTGCCAGTTGGAGCTTTCGGCGAACCTTTCAAATCTCGCCAAATAACTGTCAATCTGGTCCTTCCCGTCGATGAATGCTGGCAATTTTGGAGCCGTATGGTCGTTGGTGACTTGTGGCGCAAGCTGATTGTTTTGGATACGCGCTAACTCTAGCTGGTACTGACAATCAGCTTCTCTTTCCTCACGCCTGCGCTCATCTTCTCTTTCTTGCCGCTGCTGTTCAATTTCCAGACGCTTCAGTTCAAATTCTCTTTCTTCACGGCGACGCTGCTCTTCTAATTCTCATTCTTGTATTCTCTCCTGGGATTTGACGTACTCCGTCAACTGTTTCCCTTTTAGATTCAGTGCAATCCCTTTCTGCCAGAAGTCAGCCATCTTGATGCTTTTCTGGAAAGTTATTTTCTGGAAAGTTCTTGACTGTGCTGTACCTTTCTAGACTGTTCTAGAACAGCACGCTTTCTGCAGTAGCGCTGATGCTTGCCACTAGTCGTTTTCGCTGACGCAGGCCCCGCTGTCCTCGTCGTATGCGACGCTGCCCCACGCTGGTGTTGATGTATACGCTTCTGTGCTCAAGTAGACGCGACGTCCGCTCGTCGCTCTCTCTAATACTGGTGATGTAGCTCCGAGACTGTCCCTCGACGTAGTCTTGCGGCAGCCACGTAGTCCCGCTCTGTTGTTCGCTCACGAAGCAACTCTTCAGCGACTACACGCCCTTGCAGTTAAACCAGAGAGAGAGAGAAGGAGGCTTAAGCACCATCGCTCAAGGAGTTACGAAAGGTAGCCTTTTATTACAATTTTTGGCTGTTTTATGAGTATTTTAAATGCACATGAAAGCTCTTGGGAAATCCGTCATTTGCTAATATATATGCATATTTCTTGCATCTTTGTTTTGAAGGTCGCCCTTGTTATTATTAAGTGTCCCTAACATCAAGCCATATGACTATTAACATTAAGCCTTTCCCTCATCATCATCATATTATTATTATTAGTTAATTAAAATCCAGGGGTATGAAGGTGGTTGAGGTTAAAGGTGCTTAAGTAACTTTGATAATTATTTATAAGTTGACTTTAGAACCTAAAAAGTACTTACAAAATGACTTACTGGTCTTTAGCAAGTAACTTTTATCTTATAACAATTAAATTATACAAGAACTTAAAAAATAAACTAACTTACTTAGTTAAGTATCTTATAGCCAGTTGGTTGGTCAGTTTTTAATAATAATTTTAAGTGCTTGCCCTTTTTAAGCTGTTCTTTCAATTTAATTCTTTCCTCTTTTGATTCAATTACAGCATTTTCTTTTAAACAGATATCAAAGCTGTCCCGATCTTTGAAATAAAACAGGCAAAAAAAGTTACTTGTTCTAAAGTCCCCTATATGCTTATGTGTCCGGGGACATTAATCTATAAAACTAAACTACTTGTTCTCTAAAATCTTTTAAAATCGAATTGTACTTTTGGCTTATTACCCACACACTTATTCCCACATGACGGCCACTGAAAGCTAGCTTGCTCAATATGTTCCGTTTTAATACAATATCTTTTTCTGCACTGCAATCATCGATTACACAAAGGGTATTACCTTCGTTTTCAAACAGGTTATAAAAGTAACTTAAATGTTCATTCAGTTTACCTCTAGGATTAACAATGAAAATATTGTCGTCTGACCATAGAAATTTAATTCTAAGTACGTTTTATTATATTGAACAGTAGGACAAAAGATAACTATATAATCAAAGTGACCTGCGTAATATTTCTCTAACAAATCAAGAACAAAGACAGTCTTTCCGCATGACGTCATGCCTACAATCATTCCGCAACGAGGATCCCTAGATAACAAGGACGTCATTTTTTTAATATACTAAATCTTTTAATCTCCCATTTTCAATGTTTAGCTGAGCATCCATAATTATATACATGTATACTGTAATTGATTCTGCTCTAGCATTTGCTTCCCTATGCAATTCAATTGTTACACCATCTGTGCTGTTTTCAATTCTTCTTACAGATCCATGAAGTTCATTGGTGGGTATGGTTCGAAAGTCTATCCACAACACAAACTTATTCACCAGATAATCTTGCAGTCTTGTGTCATGCAATTGAAGATCTTTAGAAATCAAATCCACAGTGTCGGTCCGTAATCGGCCTCCACCCAAGATTTTCCTAATCTCATCAAACTGTTGAAATCCCATCATTCCATTCACGAATAATTGATTAGGCTTACCTTCAATCACAACAGACACTTATGTAAAATTCGGATTAACAAACGCTTCGATGTCACGATTATAATTAGTCTCTTTCACAAACAACAACAGTACACCTTTAAAACTTCAAGCAGGTGAATTTATGTTGATGGTCCATAGTGCGTCTAATAAATCTTTATTAAATTGTCTGTAGCGAACGATCCTAACATAATAAATTGCTAGTTTGTCATATTGCCCCCTGATCATCCTACTGAGTTCAGTGTGAGTGACCACTTCATATTCAAGCTCAATGTCTGTAATTGTATAACTAGCATCATTGTCAGAGCTAATTACTACTTGAGAGTAGTCATTAAAAATAAGTTCGTAAGACAGCCTGTCGTTAAATGAACCTTGATGAAATGGCAGATGACTGTGTAGCAGTTCAAAATCAAGGGGGAAATAAAACCTGTTTTTGTATACAGCAGCTAATGCATTTTCACCTTTGTTTGAAGTGATAGCATCGCCAGCTTTGATTCAAAGTTTTGCCACATTGTCGGCTTGAATCCTCTGACCAACCAAATCTTCCCTTTCATATTTACTCAGCCACAGATCCGTGTAACAAAATAAAACACCGGCGTCATCGATACTTTAAAGTTCTCGCCCATCAAGTTTAATAACCATTCTTTTAATTATACTCTGCCTAGATTGTTCACTACGGTTCTGTTAGGATTGTCATCAGAATTCAGACTAATTTTAAATTCCAATTTAGGACTGCCCGGAACTATAACATCATCAGGACCTAAATTTGGAAATCTTAAGGTTAGTAACTGATTAGGCTCTAAGCTGCTTGGATTGTTTGTAATAATTATTGTGCTCTTCTCACCTTTGATGCCTAAAGGCATCCTCAATCGGCGTGTTGGGTCTAACAAGTTCCCGTAGCTTTGCATTTTTTATGTGATAAACAAAATATATATTTAAAATGGCAACAGGCAGCAAAGCTCCTGATGAAGTGTTTAAACCAAATGAGCCCAAGGAAGAACTCGACGTTGACACAACCAGCAGACTTCTTTCTATGGTAGGATACGACATGAGCCAAACAAGGCTAAGTATTGGAGAAGAATTACGTCAAGTAACTGAAACAACAAAAGCCAGAAAAATTACTAAGTTTTACAATTACCTCGGGCGTGAGTTACCAGACTATGTTAGTCCCAGCGACTTCGAACTAGACAAAAATAATCACTTGTTTATAAACACTACTGATTCAGGTAAAAAGGGTAAGAGTTCAGTTATCTAAGTCAAAAAAGCCGGATGAATTTTATGCCTGGGGTACTTTGAAAGCTACCCTCCCAGTGACTGTAATACGATCATTGGGACTTTCCGATAACAGAGCATTGCATCGCCAAGCAGTAGCTTCACTTCAACGAATAGACGGAATAGACGCATCGTTACCAAATTCGGAAATAGGGCTACAAGACTTAACTGACTCTGCATTACAAGTAAATACAGAGTTAAAAACCTTACAAACAAATGCGGACACTAATATTGATCAGGTTATGGAAACTATCAATGACCCGCCATTATTGCCACTGCGTGAACTTCAAGGCTTAGATAAAGCTTTACAATCTGTGAGAGGGGAGACAATGATGAATTTAGCCAAGCTCGGCGAGTTCGACAAACATATAGAAAAACAAAAAAATAAACTAGCAGAAGCTGATGATGCAAACTTAAGCATTGAGGTAAAACAGATGATTCAAAAGAGGCTCGCAGACCTTTACACAGAATGCTCAGTGAGGTTAGAAGCCATATCCATAAACAGAGAAAAATTAATAACTAATTTTGCTAGAATAAGAGAAACAGTGCACAGAATTTTACACGAAGACATTACACTTGCAGAAAGAATTCAAACGCTGTTCAGAGAGCAAGGTGTTACAATATTTAGCATTCTTACAGCTGTTGGGATGACAATAAGCACACTAGTCCTGGCTCTCACTAGAATCATAGGCATTACTGGAGGAAGTGCTGGAGGATCTGACGATGGATCCAGTGGATCCAGTGGTTGTCCGGTTAAAGACTGGATTAAGAAAACATTACAAACGTTGCTAACTTATTGAAATGCCTGAGTGACAAACTTGTAGACGCACTTCCAGGAATATTAGGTTCTGTATTTTCATGGGTATTTCATACTGCTTCTAAAGTTGTTGTTTGGGTGTCTGAGCATCTGTGGTCTTTGTTTATAATAATATTACTCTGGTTACTTAAAATAATATTGTTACACTCCGTTTGATGTTGGTGTTTTTCTATCAGTATCTGATTCAGCCCCGATGCTTGAAATCCTGATAGGTGTAACTGATTCGTTTATCCACGCAGCCTGCTCACTCAGCAGCAACAAGGCAAAGTCTTCATGTGAAGTTTTCCACTTTTATTCAGCACACATCAACGACTGCATACAATCGCTTTTCCACTCTCAACTTTTTACTTTCCAACTCACTATCAACAACAACACTCTCAACTCGAGATAGCCTCAGGACATTCCAGAATAACGCGTTACAACCAATCAGAATTAACTTCGTCATTACTGTTTTACGTCATACAACATTCCTTTCTGTCAAAAGAATGTTCTCAAATATCCCGAAACTTCAATGATAGTAAACAAGCAGATCCAGAGAATTCTCCAATAATATCGACCAACGAAAATCATCAACGTTACACAAAGCTTCTTCTAACAACAATGCAAACTCAAATCAAAGGTAAATACACTCTATTATTGCATGCTTTGCAAAATAAAACGAACAGATCTATCGCGCGCGCTTCACACATAATATCTTCACACGCACCATCATGCGCGTTTCAACGTAACAAATATATCCCCACTAATCCTGCAAACAGCAAACCCCCTGTAAGCGCCAGACTCGAAACCCCACGATCAATAACTGGCAGGTCCGGCAGGTCAGGCAGGCTTGGCTGGCTTGGCTGGCTTGATAGGCCTAGTGGCGGTGGTGGTGGTAAACTTAAAGGTCCATTATTTACTGTATTTATTGTAGGATTGTAGCCTATATGAAACTGTGGGTCGGCAATTGCTATATTGTTGTTGTAGTTTGATATATTTCCTATCCTAAGCTGAAGGTCTGAAGGCAACATATACAGTCCTAAACCTATTACGTAATCTACTTTCGATCTAGCATACTTTAAAGTGTCTTGATATCTTTTAATACTCGCGGGCAAATCTACTGCGGAAATAATAGAATCTTCTATGTTGGCTAAAAACTGCTTTTGTGCATCGAAGCTAGTTCCCTCCCCAATGATATTACTTCGTGTTTGCACTTGAGACCCCAGAATGCACCACACATACGTACGAATAGATTCATTCAGCCTTTCCACCCCACTTTGGGTAAATCCGTTTGATGTGTCTAATATAAAAGTGCTGTAGGCTGCATGTCGTTTGTGTCTGATATAAAGTAAAGGAACCTGGCTGTTGTGGTTAAATGATGTAAATCCAGGTACTTAAGGCCCCGGGTATAAATTACCTACAGGGTATCTAAATAAAGTCCCCATTCAGTGATGAGGTCTAGTTTTTGTCTGAAGTCTGTTTTAGTATCAATTCCGAATTCATTGCACAACCTTTGAAAAGCTTTTTTAATCAAAGCCGTTGTTAAAGGGATTAAAGTTTGTGTTTGTAGGTAACGGAACCTGAAGTTCAGACAACACCCGCCTCACTTGGTAATATAAATGGAACAGGTAAATAGACTTCAACATAGGATCTGGGTGAATAAGGTGATGAACGTAAGAAACTCCACAACCGATTGTAGCGCATGACAGGGCAAAATTAACTTGATTCTGAAAGAACTGCATACCCCCATTGTTTATCCATTGGCTAGCTAAAAAGTCATTCGTAATATCTGGGTTGAGGTAATGATAAAAAATATTATGGGGGCTAGTTTCGAAATGAAAGTTTCCTGCCACAGCTATTGTCAGCTTGGTTAGGTCGACTGCTTTTTCGTAATAAGGCCCTGTGGTATACTTTGCAGCTTTATTATATTTATATGGCGCATACATTTTTATTACTGTATTAAAAATATGTTTGTAACTTTTGAATCTGTAAAATCAGGCGTACCCATTGAACTTCGCCACCCTATTGACAACAAAAACAGGGACCTTAAAGTAATCCTACACGAAATATTCTACACGGTTAAATCATAAAATGGGTAAATATTAGTCATTATCTAAACAACAACTGGATAATGATTAATAAAAAAAAAGGCACCGTATTCAAACAGGCTATTATGACTTCTGCAGACTTACTGAAGAATTGTTTAAACCTCATTCGATCGAAGCAAAAATGAACTCCGCAAACTTGGTAGTAACTTTAACTTTTAGTAAAACCCAGCATAAAGACATTACCAGCGTCACACTTGCGCCAAAGCTGGCAGAAATATTAGGTTTCACTGGCAACGAATTATCTGTATCTTTTGACTCCAGCAACGCCAGCACTAGCACCGCCGGCAGCACTATAAAATTTTTTGGAACAAAACCTATGAATATGTTAATTAATAATAGATTGTTTGTGTACCTTCATCAACTGAAGACATCGGAAAACTTAGTAAACGGAACTCCTAGTACACTGCTAAGGATATTTTCAACTCAGAGAGAATCTTACTCCGCATCCAGTTTCATTAAAATTTCTGCCTCAAAAACGTCACTTAAGTCAGGACTATCATACTAGCGTCTGCTTCAAAATAACTATCCAAAACAACGAAATGATAGACTTTGAAGATCTTACAATTATTCTTGAGATAAAATAAAGTTTATTTTAAAAATACAATGTCGAACAGCCCTATAATTCCAGTAACTTGTCCTACCATTGAACTGAAAGACCTAGCAGACACAATCGACTTTGATGCGAATGCTATTGTTGGGTCTATTTACGTTTTCGAATTTACACCAAATGGATATTATAAACGAGCGCTAGTACAGGCAGTGCCGTCAGCGCCGTCAGTACCGCCAGAAAAACCGTCTATCGATCAGCTAAAGGATTTTAATGCCGGTAAAGTAGAGCCTGATTTTAAGTATGCTATTGCTAAACAAGAAAATACCTGGTCTTTAACACCTGTAGACACAGAATTAGATTGGCTTATTAAATTCAAGTGCGAAAGCCCTTACTAAAGCCTACAAAAAAACTATGTATGTTTTACATAAGCGTGATACAGCCGGGAAAAATGTTAGAGTTGTTCTCCAGCCTCCTTTACAGCTAGGAAGTGCGGCTATGATAGTACTTGACATAATTGCTCACAAACCTACTCAGAAAAATGTTCATGTAATTCCGCACGTGACTCTAAGTTGGACCGATTTAGATGAGGAACCCAGACGAATTACAGTAGTTATGAAGAAAAGAGAAAATGAAGACCAGTACTCTGTATTTGCTTCCTCACCCAAGATAACTTTTGTCCCTGTCACAAATCCTATTATAATAATTTATTTTGTATAGCGCAATTCAAACATAAAATGCTTCACAAAGCGCTTGATCACACGCAGCCACACACAGATACACACGCATAATAAATCTATTCTGCATTTAAAAACAAGACAACATGTAAACCTAGTAAAGGTAACAAACCAACAAATAAAAGTATAAAATCAGTCAATCAATCAATAAACTTATATAAAATAAATGAATAATTTCACAGAAAAAATTTAAGAGAGGGACGTTAATACCAAAAGAGGCAGATCAACAATGCCTCATCTAAGATGTAAAGTGTAAATGGTGGTGAAATACAGCAGTTTTAAAAGTAGAATAATCGTTGAATAACTAAACATCGTTACAACGTATGACAGGCCAGATGAAGAGAATAAAAGCTTGTGTAATGGCATTAATCTGGTTTAAAAAGAAAACATATTTGTGATTCACATAATAATAGTAACAACACCAATAACAATAATAATAATAATAATAATAATAATAATAATAATAATAATAATAATAATAATAATAATAATAATAGCAGTTTCTAATTTTATTTACAGTGAAAACAAGTTAAGAGGGATCAAATGTCATTTAAAAAAGCAAAACAATTTTAAGACAAGTACACGCATACGCACATGCATCCACGTACACACGCATTCACCCACACATTCACACACACACACACACATTCACACCCATATTCACACACACACACACACACACACACCCCTACACACACACACATTTCAGGTATCAGCGCAACAGGGTGTCCGCAAGTGAGGATGTTCTACAGGTGTAAGAGGAAGAGATAGGTTTTCATTTGGGCTTTGAAAGAGTCAAGAGATGGAGATTGGCGAAGGCTGCATGGGAGTTTGTTCCACAGGGTAGGAGCATAGACGGAAAAAGCTCTTTTGCCAAATGTTCCAAGAGAGTAGCGAGGGACTGTCAGAAGAGAAGCGTCTTGAGAGCGAAGAGTGCGGGTTGGCTTGTAAGGGTTGAGAAGTTCAGAGAGGTAGACAGGAAAATGTTGGTCATGAAGAGACTGATAGCAAATAGAGGCAACTTTGTAGTCAACTCTGGCTTTCACTGGCAGCCAGTGAAGAGCAGTCAGAGCGGAGGTGGCGCTAGCGCGTCGGGATTGTTGGAGCACCAGCCGAGCGGCATGGTTCTGAATGCGCTGAAGTTTTTGAAGTTTGTTGTTAGGAAGACCAGCCAAGAGAGAGTTGCAATAGTCAAGCCGAGAAAGGATGAAGGAGACAGCAAGCTTGTTGGCAGAATCAACAGAAAGAATAGTGCAAATTACCCTAGACAACGTAGATCTGTTAGGATTTTATTTCAGCGATCAGATATTTTCTGACAGTCAAATAGAATATTTCGCTAATAAATTAAAATCAAGTTAATTATTGTTAATTAATAAAAAAATCCTTTTTTCACACTAAAAATATGACGACAAAATTGTATCCTGCTATAGTGGAAGAACCACTACAGCCCAGCGCTCCAACGTTAGACTTAACTAATGTTCAAACGTTCAGGCTGGAAGAAATAAGAAAAGTTAGGACTCAAATTGAATCAGATATCCAAAAGTACTCTAGATGCAGACGACGGTATTCCGGCGCTTTTAACGGGAATAAATTACGTGTCTACTGGTCTAAATGTTATTAATACAGCGGAAGCTGCTATCAGCGTGGGATTATTGGTGACTGGAATTGGTATACCAATTAGTATTGGATTAGGGGTTGCTGTTAGAGTATCTTAAGTGATGTCAGTTCTACTAGGTGTAATTAACACTAAAGTATCTAAGAAACTAGAAAAACACGACCTCATTTCTAGCCTGGCGATAGCTAAACTTACTAGCTTGAACTTAATAATTTCGAAAACTCTAGAAGACACTCAGATTACTGACCAAGAGTTTGTAATTATCCAGCGAGATTTTGAAGAATATAAAAAGTTGAAGCATGACATCCGATCTAAATCTAGGTCTGCACCTGTTAATGTTGAAGAAATAAAAAAAATAATAGAAGAAGGGAGACTACTGGGGCGGAAGGAGCAACTAGATGCTATGAAGAAAAAGCTCGGTGTTTCAGAATAAATACAGTTAACATTTACTCCAGTCCTGTCGGTCCTTTCGGTCCTGTCGGTCCTACGGGCCTTGCGGGCTTTGCTGGCCTCCCTCCTTATTCACAGTCATAGTCATAGTTTCTAATTTATAGTGGCCTAGAGCGTATGCGAACTCTTTAGTTACTCTTACCTGCTTTGTGTCATTGGCGCACAATGTTTTTTTGGTCGTCACTGCAGTGGATAGAACATTGTTTTTAGACTGTATAGTTGTGTTAGGGTATGGTTTAACTTCTTTCCCATCTAAGGCTTCCACGCAGTTTTCGTGTCTGATATCTCTGTTTTTATTGCAGCTTTTGGGGTGCCTTTTGCTTTTGAAGATTCCCCCGATTCATGTTTAATACTGTACTGCTTAGATTGCAGTCCTGCGTATTCTTCTATTAGTTTCCCGTTCATTTCACCCTTCATCAAACCTAATTTCTTTTGGTTTGTTTTGCTGTACAAAGAGTGAGTTTCAGGATAGTCACTAGTATCGTAATGTTGTTCTGATTCTAAATCTTTATAAATGTCTTCAGTAGGGATGTCTAGTATAAGCGAATCTGTGTCTGTGTATAAAACTCTGGCCTTTGGGTATTTAAGTTTAAAGTAATCGTTGTAAAATTCGAACATCAGTAATTTAGAAAGGTCTAGAATAGTCATCCCCATACACACTGGTTTGTCTAGATTAACTTGCGTGTTTTTCATGGTAACGGCATACAGGGAGTCATGAAACTCATTGTAACCAAGGTATTGAGGCTTAGATGTTAATTTAATTGCTTGATTGGGTGACGTAATTAACCTAACGTCTTTTCGCTTGTATGGGTTCTCCATAGTTTTACCAAAACAGCTGTTATTCAGCAGCTTAAAGAAATCTTTTTTCAAACGTAGATTGCGCTTGTTTTCTGAGCTCTGTGTTTTTATTGATGTACCCGGCCAAGACCTTCGTTTGTTTAAAGTATAAAAGCTTATGAATAGCTGTGCACTTCATGCCATGTCTGACGTAGAACTGCAGGTTTCTGTAGTGACAGACGTAATTAGATTTATTATAGAGGTTGGGAATAAGTTTAAGTTGCTTGTTGTACCAAGCATTCTTTCCGGTGCTAATGGGTAATCATTGTGTAGGTCGTGTAAGGCCTCGGGGTACTCTAGGTCAACTTCGACAATAAACCCTATAGTATGATCTTTAGGGTGATTTAAAATACTGTTTAACCATGTTAGGTTTGCAGGGTTTGGATTAACATGTAATTTGAAATCTGAAACCGGTAAAAGTTCACTCATTGCCCAACCGTATAAATTATTGGCGTCTAAGTACATTATGTAATTAGATTTTTGCGAGGGGTCATAGTGCTTCAGGTATTTATTGTTGGCTTTGCAGTAATTATGAGCTGCCATGCTTATTCCTCCATGAATGCCTGACTCAATCATTGTCAACATTACCTGGTCAGTTATGAGATCAATTTTAGAACCACTAAGTTTTAAGAAAGCATCCCAACTCATTCCCGGTGAAGAAATATAATGAGAAGGGTCGAGGGAGTAATGATGTAAACTCTTTTCTCAGTATTTTTCAAACACATCGCCAACAAACAGACATCAGCTTTTAAGTATATGTCGTGGTAGTCACCAAGGTTTTCACATCCAGTGCATTCCAGACATTCTGAGCATGTTGGTAATCGGAATCGCTAATAAACGTTTTACTGAGCAAGGAATAAAAGTTTTCTTTAGGGGGCAATTCCAATTCTTCAAACACTTCCCAAGAGTCCATGTAGTCATAAGGATACACACCTTTCCGAATAAGTGTAACGTCTTGGAAGTATTTGCTAGTAATAGGGTAGCTGGGTAAGTTCTTAGCTAGGGTTTCTAAAATGGAAGACAAATGTTGAAAGCTGTCATAAAACTTTAATTTATTCAGAGTGAAAGTTTTATATTTTTCTTCTGTCTCTGCAATACACGACACTCTGTATGCGTTCGTCACTGCCTCTAGGATTAAATGCGAGTCCTAATTTCGAAGATTGTGAATATAAATAGGGAGAGAGAAATGTTTGATTCCATATTCTAAGTTGCATTTCTGATGAGCGGTGCCTCTAAATGCCCCCGTTATATGACAATGATCTCTCACCCTTAGGGACTTCGTGTCCTTCGGGTCCTTCAGGTCCTACAGGTCCTTCTGGTCAAACTCATTATTACAAATATGACAATGTGTAGCTGCTTGAAAATTCTTGGAGTCTGTCACGCTACGCAGTTTGCAGTCGTGTGTCTATGTATATAACTTATTCATCAGCCTGTACATAGAAATAAAAAGTTACCATAGGAGGGGAAGAGAATTGAAATTAATTAATTAAGTTTATAATTAATAAAAAAAGCGAGTGAGTCATGCTCAGTGCTAGAACGTACTAGTGTGGATAACATTAGTTGGCTATGTTTATGAGTAGATTGATCGCTGCCATGTGATTTACTATGTGTGAAAGATGTGCTCGAATCGCGAATGTTTCTAGAAGTAAGTTATAATTAAAATAGGTCTATTCAGGAACATTCTTAGATAGCCGTATAAA
The DNA here is from genome assembly GCA_036898135.1 of Oncomelania hupensis. Lineage (NCBI taxonomy): Eukaryota > Metazoa > Mollusca > Gastropoda > Littorinimorpha > Pomatiopsidae > Oncomelania > Oncomelania hupensis. The sequence continues at coordinate 47,571,657 of CM072518.1, read as the reverse complement.
ACTCCGTGCACTACCTATTTTTGGTAGGAGGAGAGCTTTCTCACATCAGATTTGTAGGCAAGACAGGTGTAAAGAAAAGTAACAGTTGATGTGATTTTCAAGGTGCCAGATAGTGTCAGTCTCTAAGAAAAGGTTTTCTTTGCGGATTGTCAACGAGGAAGAAGGTTAGGTGAAAGAGGAGGACTATAAAGTAGCGCTGTGGGAGTGCTGAGTTGAACTTTATAAGCCTAAGTCGATTTAAACGACATCTGTATGTTTACGACGAAACTTGAATTGTTTGCATACAATGTCGAGTGTCCTGTGACATCACCTATGCCATTCATGTGCCTGATTCATCTTGACTGTCTTGCCGTGCCTGAGTGTCTGTGTCGTCGTATGTTTGTCTGTGTCTTCATCAGGTCGGAGGAGTTACCACATGTACCAAAAACAGTTCCACTGCTGTCTGAACCGTGTCCAATTCTGGGTGATGTGATGTGAGGAACTCGAACGACAACATCCTTCCACTTTTCAACATTTAATTTTGGGAAGGTCATTTGTGTCGACAGGAGAAAGTTTCTCGTTATTATGTAAAACGTTTTATAATTTTTCTCAAATAACACACACACACACCCAGCATTTACACAACAATTTAATATAACAATCAAAGGACATTTTTGTAAAAGAAATATTTATTTATATATGAAAACTTGTAAATTACAGCAGATTGAAGTATATTAAAATAGAATTGAGAAATAATCACTTGACTTTGAGATATTAGAATACTTGTGTAAAGTAACTTGTTGTAATATATATTTTGTTTGGGGGAATTATTTCGCCAGACAATATTAGTTACTAGTTTGAACATTTTTCAACACATTTTCTTTTGTATAGAAATAAAGGTTTTCTTCATTGTTGTTCAATGTAGTGGAAAAGAATTGTTACCAGCTATTAAAACATTAAGTTATAAATAATAACATTTTTTTTCCAAGCAATTATAATTAATTGTGGAACAAGGATAAATATATAAAGAATAAATTCAATTACTTGCATTTATTACCTTGTTCATAGCAAGCTGAACCAAAAGTAATTATTATAAATCTTTTGTATATTCTGTAGACAACTATTTATTTTCAATTTTGATTTAGATTATCATTATTATTTTGAGTGATTAATTGTTTTATGTACAGTTCAGGGTTATATTAGTGGGTTGAGGGTTGGTAAGGGTTGGAAGGGTTGGGAAGGGGAAAAAGGGAGTTAACTTTTGAGTGTGAATGAGTGAGTGAAATAAAGAAATTGTATCGTCAACTTCTGGTTTTGTCTTTTAGATTATATTTAAGTGTTGGGTTTATTCTCGTGTGAAAGTACACACATTGTCGAACCACTGTTTAGACAGTTGGGACGTGACAGAGTCAGATTCAGTAAATATCATAGGCGCCGGATTATCTAGCTGCAGTAAACACAATTTGTATATTTTGTTCATCTCATCTAAGAACTTCCGTGCTGCATTGGGCCCTCTGTAAATCACAGGTTCTTCTATGTTGTCCATCAGCTCTGACAACTACATACCCGAAACTGCAGACTTCGTGAAGGTGTGTAAGGAATGAGTTACTAAATCCTTGCGGGCCTTGGTATTTTAAAATCAATGATTCAAAGTCGGCATAAACTATATAAGGTTGTTTGAATTGTTTGTTGATGTTTTAAAAATATACTTGAGAACCTGGCTTCGGTAACACAAGATGGGTTTGAATATCTGTCATGCTTTTGCATATTTTACTATGCTTGTCAGCCACTTGGAGATTAGATACTCTGGTTAAACAGCGTCTGCACAAATATTGTTTGCCATTATGTTTCGAAGTGTGTCCTAATAATCTAGATATGTTTCGAATCAGAATATAATGTTGCATGCTCGGGTCTTGCGGGTCTGTTATTAGTAAAAGATCAACGTGGTGATTGTGGTCTGAAAATGATGGGGCATTAGGAGAGACTCTTAAAGGCATAAGTTTTGATTCAGAGTCCCAAAAATATACATTGACCGTTATAGGAGAGTACTGTGATTCAAATTTGTCGATGGCATCAAGGCTCGCAGGGAAATTAATGTCTTTAAGATTTATGTTCGTTCCTTTATCTTTGTACAGCGTCACTCTTTCGGATGTTCTTTAGACTGAATAGGATATAATTTAGCCAAAACGCACCACATAAAACATTTGTTGTCCGAGTTCTTAATATTCAGTAAGCCTTCTTGTCAAGAATTTCTTTGGGGAGAGGGATATAAGATTTTCATTTGATTGGATTATACTTTGTAATGTTCAGTTCTAATGATTCTAAAGTTCCTTCTGCCCACCCGGACCCTTTCATATTTGCGCGCTCCATACTGCCTTGTAACTGTTTGATCAAGACGTTGTTATAAGCATTGTATAGGTCGGAAGATTTTAACACTTCAATTTGACTTGAAGAAACCCACACAGTCACCGTTTCATCAATACTACCGGGTTTAATAAAGGTTACCTGAGCATGGATGCATATTTTAACAGGGGATTTGAAATTAAAACTGTTGAGTACAAATGGGTAGTTATTATAGACAGATTTAATAACATTTTGACTGTAAAGAATTGGAAGTTGCAATGTCTGGAAGATGTCTTTAAACAAAGGAGATTGTGAAAGACTTTTTGAGTCCGTCATTTTTATACCGATATCAAAACTCTAAATAGTATTAAAAAAACAACTAATCCTAACTTTAAACTGAATAAATAGAATTAAAAAACAAAACAAAAAAACTAACCCTAACTTTAATATGAAAAGCCATCACATTTGCAAAGGCAATGGCAATCATGCTCACAGTCATGATCACATTCGCAGTCAGAACCACAATCACAGTTTGTTTAACTACATGAGGATTTAGTTTGCGAACTTGTTTAATAAAATCTAACCAAAAATAATTAAAGTAATATGATTTTGGGTACAAGTCACTTTAGTTATATTCTTCTTTTGTAAGTTTATGAAAGACTATTGAGAAGTGGCTTTTGCATTCAACTTTGTAATCTTCATTTATTTCATATTGTTCAGAGAAAGGGTCAGAAAAATCATTATAAATATCTGGATCATATAGTCTGCATTCGAAAAAGACTTGCTGTGTCTGTCAAAGTTTTCAAATTTTGGTCTTATTATTTTCTTCGGGGGTGGAAGATAGATTTGCCACACAGCTTGCTTCGATAACCATTGTTTAACTACGACAAAGAATATGGGTATACTACAAAGAAGAATCATAACACGATGATAACGAGTGACGTTACTTTTATGATTACTTTTTTTTTCTTTTCTGTTACGTTGAAACGCGAATGGTAGTATGTCTGAAACGCGCACGATAGATCTAATCGTTTCGTTTTGCAAAGTATTCAATAATATAATGTATTTACCTTTGATTTGAGTTTGCATTGTTGTTAGAAGAAGCTTTGTATAACGTTGATAATTTTCGTTAGTCGATATTATTGGCGAATTTTCTAGATTTGAGTATTTACTATCGATGGAAACTTCCCGATAAATATCGAAGTATGAGAACGTTCCCGGAAGGAGAAGAAATATGTATGACGTAAGACAGTGATGACGAAGTTTAAAGGATTGGTAAATTGCGTCAAACGAGATCGTTCCACCTTGTTCTGGACTAGAGAAAAAAATTATATATTCGATGCTCTGTGTGTTGTTGAAGTTGAGTTGAGAATTGTATGCAGATGTTGATGTGTGCTGAATAAAAGTTGAAAACTTCATACGTCGACTCCGTGTTTTGTTGCTGAGTGAGCAGGCTGCGTGGATAAACGAATCTGAGTTACACACCTATCAGGGATCCAAGCATCGGGGCTGAATCAAATACTTATAGAAAACACCAACATCGAATCGAGTGTAACATTTTCTTTAACGCTTGTTGTTGTCTTATAGTCCGCCCCACAGTTTGTTTGTTTGTTTGTACATTGCTTAAGGTCCAGTTAATTCTTTAGAGTTGTATCAGGACCGTTGAACCGGACAGAGCAATATAACACAGATGACATCAGCTTCATGGCACCTCACACGGATCATGTTTACAAGGTCATAAAATTAGGAGGCGCTGGAGATGCAGAGTAGTCACCTCAATTTTTCGAACTCCAGGTTTAAAAAACAGTATAAAAGGAAATATAAAAATCTTAAATATTAAACATTAATAATTAACAGGCAGAATGTATTTTAGTTGGTGGTATGATGGCTTTGATATGGCCATGTCACAAGATCAAATGGACTATCCAAAAGTATCTTACAGCGGACAGTACAAGGTGGGAAGAAGAGAGACAGACAGAAGAAGAGGTGGGAAGATAACATTGTAGAGTGGACAGGCCTGAGATTGAGTGATGCCCTAAGAGAGGCAAAAAACAGAGAAATGGAGAGGATTGATTGCCAAATCATCAGTGGTGCACCCACAGTTCACAAGACTACAGGATAGGTGAGGTGGTGAAGGTGATGGTGGCTTTATTCTGCCATATGGCACTAGTATTTGCCTTTTTCTGCCTGTTAATTTCTTATGTTTATTATTTAAGATATTTATATTTCCTTTTATACTGTTTTTTTAACCTGGATTTAGAAAAATTGAGGTGGATACTCTGCGTCTCCAGCGCCTCCTAATTTTATGACCTTGTAAACATGATCCGTGTGAGGTGCCATGAAGCTGATGTCATCTGTGTTATATTGCTCTGTCCGGTTCAACGGTCCTGATACAACTCTAAAGAATTAACTGGACCTTAAGCAATGTACAAACATACAAACAAACTATGGGGCGGACTATAAGACAACAACAAGCGTTAAAGAAAATGTTACACTCGATTCGATGTTGGTGTTTTCTATAAGTATTTGATTCAGCCCCGATGCTTGGATCCCTGATAGGTGTGTAACTCAGATTCGTGCAAAAATACCAGCATTAATGCAGGGAGTCATTTTCCTACACATTACACAGTAATTTTGTTGACAAATATGTTCGGGATTCATCAGAAACACGCCGATACAGTCGAGCAATATCGTCTGTATTTACATGTTGCTATGTGGTCTGTTTACCTCCTTTGACCTGCTCCGCAGCGCAGCCGCTTGATGGCGCTGCTCTTAAAACGTCTTAACTTTTTATATATGGCAAGCCTCGGATGATTCTTCTTTGTAGTATACCCATATTCTTTGACTACGTTTGCTGACAAGCCAGTCTTTTCTACTAGTTTATCAACTGCGGTCATCCCTTTCCAATATCCGGATTGAGAATAATATAATCTAGACAAATGCGAAGTCATATTTTATTTAGATTTATATTTTTGTTTAACAAGGTAAGTAACTACTGTTATTCCAAATACAATTAAAATTAATTCTCCGGTTTCTGACATTGTAGGTGCAATGTTAGGTGTGTAGTAGTCAGATAACACTGGCTGTTTTAATGAAGGTAGTGTTGTAAAAGGAATAAAAGTTTTCTTTAGGGGGCAATTCCAATTCTTCAAACACTTCCCAAGAGTCCATGTATTCATAAGGATACACACCTTTCCGAATAAGTGTAACGTCCGGGAAGTATTTGCTAGTAATAGGGTAGCTGGGTAAGTTCTTAGCTAGCCTTTCTAAACTGGACGACAAATGTTGAAAACTGTCATAAAACTTTAATTTATTCAGAGTGAAAGTTTTATATTTTCTTCTGTCTCTGCAATACACGACACTCTGTATGCGTTCGTCACTGCCTGTAGGATTAAATGCGAGTTGTAATTTCGAAGAATGTGAATAAAAATAAGTTTTCTACAATACCTTGCGATCTGTGTAATCCAACAACTCCTCTTCTGACAGTTACATTATGTTTTAACAAAAGATGGTTAATGGCTCCTTTGAATTCTGACCCCTCATCACATTGAATCAGTCTAGGGAACCTGAGAGGCCCTCTTGAATAAATCGCATTTAAGGCTTGAGCGACCTCAGCAGAATTTTTAGTCCTAAGAGCATGAGCGTCCTTAAACCTGGTAGCTATATCAATAACAGTAAGGGCATACCTGTATTTCTTTCTTTGTATTTTGTCATGAGGAAGATATAACAGATCTATTTGGTGTGTGTCGTTTGGTTTAGAGTTCAAATTTGGGTCTTATTATTTTCTTCGGGGGTGGAAGATAGATTTGCCATACAGCTTGCTTCGATAACCATTGTTTAACTACGTTTGCTGACAAGCCAGTCTTTTCTACTAGTTTATCAACTGCCGTCATCCCTTTCCAATATCCGGATTGAGAATAATCACAAGTATATCAACTAACAAGTTAGTATCTCGTATTGCCCCCAGTCGACGTGCGGTGGTCCCGTTGCCCTTGGTTTTATCCACAAGCTATCCCAAACCTAAAAATAGAATAGAGAATTCTGGGAAATCTGTTCAAGGGAAGTAACTGATAACTAGCTACGGTTGAAGTCATGGTCGCCATTTCTCGCGAAGATGTGCTGGCTGAAATTAAACGAAAGTTGGGAGAGGAACTGCATATTTCTGGTAGTGAACAAAGGCTTTGCTCAATTATCGAAGGAGAACACGATGGATTTATAGAAACATGCACACATATATGTGAGCTCGGTGCAGGCGATCGTGAGTCGCTTCGATGTGATGGTTCATTTATCGCTTGCATCACACTGTATAATGCACATGCAAGTTCTGTCAAAGATATGATGATTTGAGCATATGTTCGATTCCGTACCGATTGGAAGGTGGGGTGGAAAAATTCAATCATGGTGATGATCAATCCTATTTTGCAATGGTGGTTAGGCCTACTTTATTGACTGTATGGTCACGGGTACTTACCTCTTGTATTTTGTGTGCTTTTTGTTCTGTCGGCCTTGAGTGTTTGCGTCGCCTTGGCTCGTTGTACTTTGTTGTGGTCTCGCTCTCTTTTGATTTGTGAAAGCAAATTCCAATTACATTTTGTTTTTTAGCAGCATGCGAGGTCAAATTAGACGAATTCAGATCTAACCAATCTTCTTGTGACGCCATTTTGCGTGTGTCTCGTATGCCATGCACTAATCGCGAAGAGTCCTGCCGACGTCATTTCAGAAAATGATTTCCCTACCCATAACTCCCCTGGGTTTTGAAGTTTCTAAAAAATTATTTTAGGCCGACGAAGTATATGGAGCGCAAAGCATGTAAAGGGAAGCAACCGGTTGTACGCGCACGTCGACAGAGACATAGAAGGGAGATGCTAACTTGTTAGTTGATATACTTGTGGAATAATATAATCTAGACAAACGCGAAGTCATATTTTATGTAGATTTATATTTTTGTTTAACAAGGTAATAAACTACTGTTATTCTAAATACAATTAAAATTAATTCTCCGGTTTCTGACATTGTAGGTGCAATGTTAGGTGTGTAGTAGTCACATAACACTGGCTGTTTTAATGAAGGTAGTGTTGTGCCAGTGAATAAATAATATTGGTGCAAAGCTACATCAACGTCTTCGAATGTTTTATCAGCATGGCCTTCTTCTTTCAATCTTTTATTAACAAAATCAAGCTGCATTAGTCTGTTTTTCTGATATTTGGCCTGATCTTGTAATTTTTCCATTGCTAAGTTATGCCGTTTTGATTCTTCTTTACTGTCTAGTTTTGAAAACAAATAATTTGATCCTAAAAAGGCTAAGGCGTTGACAGCAGCAGAACCGAGCACCATTGCAGCACCAGCCATTTTTTAATTTAGTTTTTATTTTTGTTTGTATTTAAAATGAATTGTGATGACTTGTTAACCCAAGAAGCTATTAATGTCACAGCCACAGGTGTTGACAACTATGCAGAAAAAAAGAGACAGACTGATTGCATTAGTAGCTTCCGGAAAGTCAAAGTGTTATCTCGGTGTTGACTTAACTACTGAACAAGTGCAAAGACTGAGACCCAAAGACATCATTATGTTACATAATAAATATGATAAAGTCCTCGGCGCTTTAATGGTTAAAAGTTTGGAACGTTCGATTGTAAAGTTATATACCAAAGCTTTATCGACCTTTGTTACCTTAGATTGTGAGAATGATTTATTTGATTGTTTGGTTCAAGATCCTGTCCTTGTCAATGGGATTAGTGAGGTATCAAGAAATCTATATTATAAGTTTGGAAGCTTGTTGGCACCATTTTCGGCCAGGCTAATTACTGTTCAGCACATAAATTTCTCTGCTATTAAAAATGGACTCTTCCAATCCGGAGATACAGCAGGAGATGGAGGTGAAGAATACGTAAAAACCAACAGAACACAGTGACAGTCACTAAACAAAAGAGTCTAGGAAGAGTTACAGCTGGAAAGAAGTTAGCAGAATTTAACAGGTTACATAGATGGAACCGACAAACAAAAGTAAACATATTAACAAATAAGGAATCAGCGCAGCCAAAGGAAAAAAACATTAACGCAGCAAACATTAACAACAAACAAAGAAGAACCAATACAAACAGTACAATCTTCAAATAAGAATGTGTATTATTTATGTATAGCCGGTGTAGTAGTTGCAAGTGGGTATATAATATATAGGCTAAATACCGCCAAGGAAAAATTAAACAGAAACCCATGAAACCACTAGCAGAGAGGAGGTCAAGGCCACTGATTTCGTGTGTTGGAACTGTGCAGAGCTCTGTCCTTTTTTGTTCAAAAAGAGGAGTTTCAACAATGAATACATGTTTTATCTTGTAAACATTCTAATTTACAAGACAACCGGATACAATGGAACATTTTCCGGGATAAAACTTCAAGTAGAAGGCCAGTAATTTGTGTTTCTTTTTTTTCAGCCGGTAATGGAGAAGGGTGTGATGACTTCAGGATCGAGCCGAGTTCTAGAACTCTGGAAAAATATGTCTTCAAGTTGTAAAGCACACTTTGCTCTATCGGAGATTATATTATTTTAATCATTTGATGTGACTTTCTCTTTTTGAAAATGTGTTACTGACTTTTTTGTTGAAAAAGCTGTTATTTTTATTGACCCCCGTACGGTTTGTTTTCTGCTTTGAAAAGACGTTCTACAGACACTCCAAAGTGCACGTGATGAATCTTTATATTTTTTTTTCAACACCGGAAATGACGTAAACTTTTATTTTTTAGTCAACGTTGGCGTCATCTATGAATTGTCTACTGGCGTAACAAAGGCGAATGAAATGAATATTTTAAAACAATATATTACAAACATGTTCTACCACGATGCAGAGTTTTCGAAAAAAATTTAATATTGACAGAACATCACTTGTTAAAGAAAAAGAAAATCAGTATATTGTTACAACACGTGGAAAAGAAATCACTTTAAAATATGATAAAGAAACAGTGAATAAACAAACATTCCCTGCAATTGTTCACGATAAACACACTGGAACTGTCACATTAACAAAACTTCCAATTTCAAACAAGTTTCCATTTCATGGCATTATTGGTGATGTTGTATCTGCTAGAAAACTGCGAAATGGAGATGTGTATGTTCAATGTGTAAATCTGAAACAACAAGAAAAATTATTATCAATAACTAATATTGGAGGTGCTCAAGTGAAATGCTTCATCCCAACTGTAAAAACTGAAGGGGTAATTTTTGACTTAGAAAACAAGCATGCCTTGAACAAAAATGACTTCATCATTAAATACAAACACATTGTCACAAAAAAGAACAATAAAATCATCACAAGGATCGTATTTGCTACAGACAAATTGCCCACATTGTTAAAAGTTGGAGAAAAGTCCTATAAAGTGTACCCATATTGTCCCCCAGTATTGCGATGTACACGATGCCAGAGACTAAATCATACACTGAAGGACTGCTACGCAAAACAACGCTGTTGCAGATGTGGAGGTCAGCATGAAAGAAGCAAATGCAAGACCTTCAAGCCTCATTGTATCAATTGTGGAGGAGAGCACTCAGCAGCGTATCACGGTTGCGATAAAAAGTTATTGCTGAAAAATGCACTCAGGGAGAAATCAAGAACCTACATGAGCTTGCAAGAGGCAATTGCCAAAGTGAGAACAGAATCAATTAAAACAACAAATAAGAAAACCTATGCTCAAGCAGTTGCCCAATCAACTTCTCCTTCAGCTCCATCCTTCACAGATTTTGTGGAAAAGTTAGCAGTACCTTTACTTAACAAGCAAGATGCAAACATTGACAGTTTGTTCTTCATCTATAAGGGTTTCTTTCAGACGGATTCAACTGACGCAAGTTTGCAATCCCAAGAGCGTGACAATGCAGAGCGTCTTCTCTTCAAGTTGCATCGATGTAATAAAGACGTTACAAAAGTAAACACTGCAACAGAAGGAAAGAAGTTATCTACAGAAAAAAATGATGGCTGCAAAAGAAATGAGGAAAATAAAGACGAATCTGCTAAAATGAAGAAATCCAACAGTGACAATGTCAGTTCGTTTCAGCGCCTGCAAGACCAGAAGGTGGAAAAAACAACAGAACATCTGATCATAGGAGATTCAGTACTGCGTGGACTCAAACCAGAAGACTTTGTTGTTGGTGCAGTTAAGACACAATTAATCTGCATATCTGGTTTGAGTATTCATGATGTGGTACAGTGGTTAGATGACCAAGCATCAAACAATGAAATAAAACATATCACCATTCATGTTGGTGTGAACAGCTATAGGTTAAAAAGCATCAGTATGAAAGACTGGCTACAGTTGATTCAAGCAGTCAAAGGAAAATTCACTACAGCACACGTTCACATGTCTTGTATTGTTCCTCCAAGAGGTCAGCTGAGGAAGAAAGCTGATGCATCCAATGCAGCGCTTAGAGCAGCTTGTGACAAGGAGTTCGTCCAATTTGTAGACAATAACAATCTCTTTATCACCAAGACAGGGGCTGCAAATAGATCTTTGTATAAGGATTGCATTCATCCAAATCTAAAAGGAGCACTGAAAATATCCACGAATTACAGAAATGTCTTACTGTGATGTATAACACTCCCACGTGTGACTTTCAAATTTCAAGTTGAATTAATGGTAGAAGACAAATTTAGTGTATTTCAGTGGAATTGTAGGTCCATATCTACAAATATAAATCTATTAAAGCAATATCTAACAACAAAACAACATCACGTTCTTGCACTGCAGTCATTAAATGTAAATAAAAAAAAACTTCCTAAAATTGAAGGTTATTTTTTCCCACCAGTAATACAATACGCAAAAAATATTACAAAAGTTAAAGTTGCAATATATATAAGAAATGATTTAGATTATGTCCCTTGTCAATCTATAGTTCCAAAAGATTTATATAATGTATATTCTGTGGCCCTAAAGGTGAAAATTCACAGTCAGTTGAATATTAATATTGTGTCAGTTTACTATCCTACGGGTCCAGATGATATCAACACTGAATGGTTAAAACTAGTTGATAAAAATGATAAATGGATTATTGTTGGTGATTTTAATGCCCATTCATCATTTTGGGATAACGGATGTCAGTATAATACTAATAACCTTTTTATTGATAATATTATCATTTCTGGTCTTGTATTTTTGAATGATGGTAAAATAACAAGGATTCCTGATGTAGAAACACAACAGGCTTCTGCAATTGATCTAACATTCGTATCACCTGATTTGGCTATAGACAGCACATGGGATGTAGAAATTGATTCCTTAGGCAGCGATCATCTTCCAATTTTGACCACCATAAATGAAAAACCAGATATTCAAGTAGAAAATGATGTTATTCGTAAATATATATATGATCGTGCAGACTGGAATCAATATCAAATGTATTTATTGAATTCTGAAAAACATTTTATTGATAATGGAGACATTAATGCACTTTGTACAATATTCACAAATACAATAATTTCAGCAGCTAACAATTCCATACCTATAAAGAGGGGTTCTTTAAAGAAAAAACATCAAGGTAATATTTGGTGGAATAGTGCTTGTGCAGATGCAGTTAAATTAAAAAAGAATGCATACAAAAGGTGGATAAAATACAGGTCTGTTTCTGCGCACAGAGAAATGAAAATTGCAAAACTTAATTGTAACAAGATAATTGCAGTAGCAAAAAAACAACACTGGGAAAACTTTTGCACTAAAGAAATATCAAGTCCAAGTGATGCAAATAATGTTTGGAAAAAAGTTAATGAAATGAAAAATGGATTTCAGTTACCAAAATGTCCAATAAAAATTATGAATAAAATATTTTCTTCTCCAAAAGATAAAGCAGAAGAATTTTGTAAAATGTTTGCAAAAGCAAGCAACACCAGCAGTCTTTCTCAAGAAGAATTAACAAAAAGGCAAACTGAAGAAACATCAGAATTTTATAAAGATCCTAATCCAGATAATGCTTTGTATATGAATTCGAAAATTACATTATCGGAGGTAAAAGATGCAATCAAAAATCTTGGTAATAAGAAATCTGCAGTTGGTCCAGATGGCTTGTCATATACTTTATTAAATCATCTACCATTACCATGGATACATCATTTTCATACAATTATTAATAAGTGCTGGGAGGATAATATTTTACCCGATTTATGGAAAACATCAATAATAGTACCACTATTAAAAGCAGGAAAAAATCGACATGAATCTTCAAGTTATCGTCCTATTGCACTTACATCACATGCTGGTAAAATAATGGAAAAAATAATATTAAATAGATTATCATATTATTGCAACAAAAATAAAATAATACCAACGAATCAGGCTGGTTTTAAAAAAGGTAGGTCAACAGTAGATCACTTAGTTAAATTAACCACACAAGTTAAGAAGCAATTTTCTCGAAGGAAAAATATATTGGCCACTTTCTTTGATGTGAAAAAAGCGTATGATCGAGTATGGCACGCTCGACTTTTATACAAGCTAAAAAATATAGGCCTTTCTGGCAATATTTTTAAATATATTAAAGATTTCCTAAATGGAAGAAAAATAATAACAAAGGTAGGCAACTCTTACTCCTCAGCTTATAATATTAATATGGGCATACCACAAGGGTCAATAATATCACCTTTTATTATTTAATATATTGTTATATGACTTGCCTCAACATGTAGGTAAACAAATAACTTTAGTTCAATATGCAGATGATATTGCAATGTGGATAAATGTCTCTTTAAAAAGAAAAACATCTTTATTTGAAATAAAACATATTCAGAATGTGTATCAGAATGAATTAAATAATATTCACTTATACATAAAAGTAAATGGACTTGAATTGTCAAAAGAAAAAACAAATATGTTATTATTTAATAAAGGAACTGGTCCAAAACTGTTACCAAAATTTTATATTGGTAATGAAGAATTGCAATATGTAAATGAAGTTAAATTTCTTGGCGTTTATTTTACAGCAAATTTAAGTTGGAAGAAACATATGCATTATTTGTTGCAAAAAGCTATTAAAAGTTTAAATTTAATAAAGATTGTAAGTTATCAAAAATGGGGACAAGATACACAAAATTTGATTCACCTGGTGTGCATGCTTGTTCGATCTAAATTAACATATGGCCAAGAGGTATACTTCTCTGCTCCAAAATACTTATTAAAATTACTTCAAAGTATGGATAGCAAAGCAATTAAAATGGCTATGGGTGTTCCAATACACACAAAAACATCTGATGCTTATAACGCTGCAGGTGTATTACCATTACATGAATGGAGAAAATTATCATGTGCTAAATATATAGTGAGGGCATCTGCAGTTGAAAATTTCACAGATTCAGAATTAGAAATACGCTCTGATTTACATTTTCCCAATTGATTGATTGATTTATTGTTGCTTTAGGTCCAGCGGACTCTCCCGAGCCAAATCAGGACCGGACAACCCCCGATCCGCATAAAAGATCTGCTGAAACAACCCCAGTGGGAAAACTGAACGCCCTCCACCGGCCAGTCACTTTACAATAAAGACATCCCACGCGGGGGACGGCTGAGGGTTGACCTCAACTACGCGAACACCCCGGTTACAAAAACAAAATAGAATACAAACATCATTATAAATCATCAACCAAACACATACATATAAAATGCCTATAGTGCTAAATAGTACAATCATAGGAAGCCCTAGTGACCACCCGGCAGAAAGCGTCCAACACTCCCAAGCTGATCCAACAGACCTCATACACAAACAAGGAGTCTTGTCCAAGAAGAGTTTTCAAGAAAAAAGGTAGGTCATTGATCTAGCGAAGAAGAAGATAGTATAGCAGAGTGAAGGACAGAGCAGGAATAGGAAAGAGTAAATGAGGAAGACAGCGACAGTGGGAATTTAAAGCACTAAATTTCCATAAAGTGGGGATACTATTTATACTGAAAACCCCCGGCACTCCAACGGGGGTACTGTTGCCGCAGTGAAGCGTCTTGCCTATAAAGGAAAGACAGGTTTTCAACTGTGGCTTTCACTGTTCCCTTTATAGGTTTGAACAATCTACAGGGACATTTTCCCAAAAGAGCACAGGGTATTAATTATTTACAGACTATTTTAACGTATACAAATGATCTCATGAATGAATCTAATTTAAATTGTAAAATCGATTCAAACATAATTTCCCAAATATCTATACCTAATTGGGAACTTCAACGAGCAAATTTTGACATGGACTATTCTGAATTAAGAAAACAGGAAAACAGCATTTTATTAGCAGCAGAAGCAAAGGAACGTATCTATGAAAAATATTATTCTTACCTACAAATTTATACTGATGGTTCTGTTTTAGAATCAGGTGAAACAGGAGCAGGTTATGTTATACCTGCTTTAAAAGTTAACGAGGCTTACTTTTTAGGGAAAGGGCATTCAATATTTACTGCAGAACTTATTGCTGTACTTATGGCATTGAATAAAATCATTAGTTTACACACTGACTTTCTCAATATATTATTTTGTGTTGATTCTAAATCAGTTTTACAAACTTTGGATTCAAATTCTAATAAAGAAGGCTGTTATATTATAGATGAAATTAAATATCTTATTCATAGTTTAATCATAAATGGAACAAATGTTCAATTTTGCTGGATACCATCTCATAGCGGATTAAATCATAATGACTGGGCTGATAGGATTGCAAAAAAGGGGGCAAAAAATGGAAGTACTGTTCTTCAGCTCGATATTCCATTCTCAAAAAATGAAGTATATCGTATAATTGAGAAAACTATAAAAAATAAAATTCCTTGCATTAAATTATATAATGGAATGTTACATTCCTCGCGGACTGTTATCAGTTTAGCATATCGTCTTGCTTTGAACTCGTGGAGGACAAAATACTGTAAGGAAGTTACTTGCATTTGCAAACAATCAATTTCTATTAATCATCTCATTAATGAATGCAGTGCAATTGCGCAATATATTCCACAACATATTCGAAATATTCAGGATAAAAATATTATTTACTGGATATCAATTGCAAAATCATTAATATACAGTCCTGTTGGATGTTTTTTGTAAAAAAAACAACAACAACAGTCAGTACAGATTATGTACTAGATCTAATAGATTGTTTCTATGAAGGATAAATTAAGAACATGGAATATTATATATGTATAAATTCAGAACATTGAATTACATAATTATATGAGATATAATGATCCTGATTCGGCTTATTACAGCCCGCTGGATCCTGTAAATCATGAAGATTATTTTACAAGGATTGGTTAGTAGTTATATTGGATGTAATTTGTATAATTTCTAATTATTTCACAAATTTGATTGTTTAATTGTTCAGTTTAGTTTTGTGTACTTTGTTTAATCCCTTTTTCGCTTCATTATGACCATTCATTATTTGTTTAATATTTCCCCCTGCTCCCATCAAGTCTAAAATCACTTAGGTGAATAGACGTTAAATTAAAGAAACAAAAACAACAACCACTAGCAGAGAAAGAAATTGAACCGTCTCCATCATTGAAGCCATCATTGGATTTCTTTTCAATGCAGTAATAATTTTTTTAAATTATTATTTTATAATATATAAAAATGAGTGTACCATATGAACAAACCATTGTTAATCTTGGATACCATAGTACTGTTTTAGTGGGCCTAAATATAACTTATTCTATGATTGCAAAATCTCTTTTAAAAATGAAACTATTGAAGTGGGAAAGATGGATTTTTCAGATGTTGGTAAACTGATTGGCATCTTTTCATTATCACTGGTCACTCGAGATTACCTTGTTAAACAAAAGATCATTCCTGCAGACATTAATGTATAACATTACAACCATAATGCAGGGGAGGAAGAGGAGTGGGGGGAGTTGAGGAGGAGGGGGTAAGGGTGAAGGAAGAATGGGTGATGGGGAAGGGGTGAGGGGTAAGAGTGATGAGGGAACGGGGTGATGAGGGAAGGGACGGGAGGGGGGTGATGGGGATGGGTATGAGGGGGTGGGGTTTGGGAGTCTGGGGGTTGGGGGAGGAAAAAAGTCTCATGTTGCTTGTTGCGTTTTGAGTAATTGTTGTGAATGCAAGTGGGAGGGGGAGTGGATGGGGTGGGGGTGATAGTTGAATAGCGGAGTCACCTGTTGGCAACCCCTTTGTTGTTGACGAGCGAGTGGAAGACATGAGTGAACAAGTGTGAGACATGCAGTGGAATCCTTGGCTAAAAAATAAAAAATCGGAACGCGGTCCGAGATGTCCTTCACCGTTGGGCTTTTGCCATGCTCTTCTACAGCCTCGCCAGGTTTTGGTCTAAAAAATCGGAACGCAGTCCGAGATGTCCTTCACCTTTGGGCTTTTGCCATGCTCTTCTACAGTCTCGCCAGGTTTTGGTCTAGTAATCAATACGTTGATTCCTTTGTTTTTTGGCTGCCGTTTTTTTTAACCTGTTTCACAATGTTTTTTCTACAGAATTTATTCTTAGCTCTGCCATTTTGCTCGAAATGCCCCATTTTCTTTCATAAACTTATTAATTTTTTTTAGATTTGATTATGAGCTCTCTGAGTGGAATATTTAACCTGTGAAACTTAGGATAGCGACCAAAATAATGAGCCAAGTTGCGCAATTTTCCGGCATAGCTTTGAGAAATTTTTAGACTTTCTTCTAGATAGTCGCCCCATTTTATTCTACGTTGTGTTTTTACAAAATAAAACGCCCTCTCTAACAACAACCCATAATTTAATGAATCACTAACAAAAGCAGCCTGATCATTTTTAAATTTGTCTGCTCTATTGACAAGAATGACAGTTATTTCTTCATAGCCTAAAGTTTGATCTTGGGCTGTTTGAGAAATATCAAGCATTTCGGCAAGTGGCGGAGCATTGGGTTCAATCAATTTATCTTCAAGAAATGTATCCATGCTTTCCAGAGTGAGCTTATCAGACCTGTTCAAAAATGCCAAACTTTCCTTTGGAAGTTTGGGTTTTTCCCTATTTGGTTCTGTGGGCAATTTAGAAAAATGTTCACTCATCTCGGCATAATATTTTTCGTATTTTTTTAAAATGAAGAGTTCTTGTTCAGAAAAAGATTTCGAAGATTGAGAGTCTTGCAACATATCTGATTCTTGGCTCGTACCTGGCGAGACAGGTTGAACGCTTGACGACGCCATTTTCAAACACAGCACTATATTCCACAGAATGATCACAAAATTGTTCACTTCTTTCTTCCTCGGTGCTCAGTCAGTTTTTAACAGATTATTTTCTTGCGATTCTGTAACAGTCGAGGTAACAGTCGAGTAACAGCTTTATGATTGCTGAAAGAAGAATTTCCTCAAACCGAGTATAAAACAGACAGTATACTGAAATGTGTTTTCACGCCAGCTAGTATTTCTCAAAAAGCGAAGGCTTGCCCGGCTTTGCGCACGGTCGTTAGGGACTGTATACCTAATAAACACGCCCTATGACGTACGTATGCTAAACAGTAAACAGCGAATTTTTTATTTGAAAACATATGCATGCGCGTTCGTAAGCATGTGTGCGTGCGCATGTGTGTGTGTTTATGCATATGCATGCGTGTGCAAACATGCGCGAGTGCATATGCATGAGCGTGCATTCATGATTCTGTTTAGAAGTAACTAACAATTATCTGACTGGCAAACATATAGGAAGCATCAGTGTTGTTGCTAAGAGGAAATGACTAGGCACTATGTTACACTGTTTGATGTTGGTGTTTTCTATCAGTATCTGATTCAGCCCCGATGCTTGAATTCCTGATAGGGTGTAACTCAGATTCGTTTATTCACACAGCCCGTCCAAACAGCATACAATTCACAAAGTCGACGTATGAAGTTTTCCACTTTTATTCAGCACACATCAACAACTGCATACAATTCTCAATTCAACTCAACAACTTTCACAGCAACTTTCCAAATCACTATCAACAACTTTTCTCTCCCTACAACAATCTCGGCACACGATTAAATAACCTCTCTCTTTTCTCGAACAATTTGGTACGTGGTAGAAATGACGCACTGCCACCAATCGAACTAAAGATCGTCATCACTGACTTACGTCATTCACATTTTCTCTACTTCCGGGAACATTCACGACCTTCGATATCCATCCGGAAATTTCTATCAAGAGTAAACACGCATATCCAGAAGATTCTCAAATAATATCGACTAACGCAAATTATCAACGTTATACAAAGCCTCTCCTAACAACAATGCAAACTCAAATCAAAGGTAAATAAACTCTATTATTGAATACTTTGTAAATCGAAACGATTAGATCTATCGTACACGCTTCAGCCATGCTATCGTTCGCGTTTCAACGTAACATAACCCCCCACTCAAGAAGAAATTTACCCAATTTCTTTCAACAACGTTGAAACGTAATGCACAAACAAAGTTCGGAATTAAAACTTATTTCAGACTGTCTGAACACTGTCAATGTTCTCAGCTCATTTACACAGAGTCAATGGTTTTCATCTTCAAATCTGCCTGGATATTGTCAATGTTCACTGTTCATTCACACAGAGTCAAAGTTTCTCATCTGCAAGTCTTTCATTACCAATATTCTTAGTTCGTCCACGCAGTCAATGATCTTTCATCCGCAAGGAAACGTCGCCCTCGTCAGTTGCGGTCGTCATCGGCCCAGGGTCAAAGACAGTGATCTCGTGGGCTTTCCTGGAGTCAGTGCATCCTCCGTTGTCTTCCTCTCCCGTCGGATGTCCGACGCAGTCGACATTGTCAGCTCCCAGAATGCATTCGCTGGGTCTCACGGTCAGGTTGGCTTCTGCGGGACGGCGGAACAGCTCCCTCAAGGTCTGCAGATGCTCCTTCCAGGTCTGGGTGTGGACATCATGTTCGACCAAAGTCGTAGAGCCTGGGACATCATTGAAGTTAGGGGAAAACTCGCCCATAAAGTCCTTGAGCTCCAACTTTTGACCTTCCGTCAAGCTCGGTCCTAGATTAACATCATCGATGCCTTCTTTGCTGTGGAAGTCTCCCAGTTCCAACAGTTCTTCGCTGTCAAAGCTGTCGTCGGTCACAGCTGCTGTGGCTGCGTGCACAGTCTCTGATGGCCTTTCCACGTACAGCTTAAGGAGGTTGGCGTGGTATATCTTGGAATGCTGGCCGACCTTCACCTTGTAGTCGTTGATTCCCACCACGGTCTCCACTTCGTACGGGCCTTTCCACTGCATCAGCAACTTATTACGATCGGTAGGTAGCAGCACCAGCACTTTGTTGCCAGGCTTGAACTTCCTGTTCACAGCCCTACGATCGTAGTAGTGCTTTCCACAGTCTTGGGACTTCTTCAGGTTTTCTCTGGCTATATCGAGAGTCTGCTCAAGCTTCTCCCGTAGCTCAAACACGTACTGGTAGCTGTTCTTCACCTCTGGGGTGTCTACTTCTTTCGTCCACAGTTCTTTTAGGATGTGCATCGGCCCTCGGATGGTTCTTCCGTACAGCAGCTCGAACGGAGAAAAGCCGGTGGACTCCTGCGGTACTTCTCTGTAGGCGAAAAGTAGGGCGTTGATGTAGCGATGCCATTGTCTGGGCTGCTCGCTGCACAGTTTCTTCAGGGTGGACTTCAACGTAGCATTGAACTTTTCGACAAGCCCGTTGCACATTGGATGGTAGGGGGTCGTAGTTAAATGCCGGATGCTCAGCAGTCTGTTGACCTCCTTCATGCAGTCAGAGACGAACTGCGTCCCGAGGTCTGTCAGAATTTCTTCAGGCACTCCAAGCCTACTGAACATGTCCACTAGTGCCTCTGCTACAGTTTCAGTGTCAATCTTCTTCAGTGGCACTGCTTCTGGGTACCGAGTCGCATAGTCCACTAAAGTCAGTACCCACCGATGACCTTCTTCACTCGGAGGTCTTATTTCGCCGATTAAGTCTAAGGCCACCCTCTTGAAAGGTCGGTCGATCAAAGGCATCCTCTGCATAGGTACTTTCGGGACCCTTCCTCGAGGTATGGTCTTCTGGCAAATGTCACATGATCGGCAGAAACGGCTGACGTCCGCATGAAGCCCTGGCCAGTAGAACACTGCCTGGATTCTGTCTGACGTCTTTCTGATGCCTAGGTGACCTCCCATGATAGAGTCATGAGCTACTTCCATCACTTGGCGCCTTAGAGGTAACGGTACCAAGACTTGACGTAGTGGTTTCCCTCCGTTGACCCTCGGGTGCTGGAAGATTCGATACAGGATCTTGGCCTTCACCTCGAAATAGACCGTACCACTGCCTTTGGTCACGTAGTCTTGGCGGTTCCTGTACTTGTTTAAAGTACTATCAGCTTCCTGGAGCTGGATCAGCTTATCTCTGTCCACGATGGCAGCTTTGGAGTTGTCGGCGACCTTCAGTGGCGTAGACGTCTTGTCTCTCTTGGCCTGGGCCCTGGTAGTAACGGCACCGACGATATCTGGTCGGCAGGGCTGAGCCGGAGTAACCACATTGTCCCGTAGCAGCTCTGTAAGGTCTCCATCGGGAAATGGCAATGGATCCTCCTCCACAACTTCGACGTGTTGAGTTGAGGCAGGACTCCACTCTGGATCGGGGTCGTCGGGTCGTCTCGCGCCGTCTATATTCCCGATCATCAAATCATACAGCGGCTTCTTCAGGCAAACCGCTTCGACTTCGCCTATGTAGAAAGGGGTGTTGACATGAATCTTCGCAACTGGCGCTCTCACACATTTGCTGTCGGCCATAAGTGTCCATTTAGAATCGCCAGTGAACTGTTCTTTAGCGATTAGGTCTTCTCTGACGATGACCCCACTGCAGCCAGAGTCTCTTAAAACAGTCACTTCATGATTTCCGACGCGTCCCTTGGAAACAGGCATGTTCTGTACGGTCACAGCTGCGCTGGCGACGACAGGGATGGATTTTCCGTTGGCAAGGAGAAGTTGGCCATCAGTCATGCACTCTTGCACGTCCGCAGGGGTAGCTGTGCGCTCGGTCTCACTCGGAAGAATGACGCTCCCGCCGCACACTTGATGGTCAGATCTACTGGTTTGCCGTTGATTGGAGAACCGCCTCTGCCGGTTGCCCGCCGCTGAATTGTCCGTACTGCTCCGCTGTCCGCTACTTTTGTTTTGAGGACAGTTAGAAGCTCTGTGGTCTGTAGCGTTGCAGGTGAAACAGCCCCTTGAATGCCCTTCTCTGGGAGGAGGCGTGGAGTCTGTCTGTCTCTGGCTCGTCTGGCTTCCTTGGATCTGGTTCCCATGGTTTGCAGTCTTCTGAAAATGTTTC
This sequence comes from Oncomelania hupensis, assembly GCA_036898135.1. Lineage (NCBI taxonomy): Eukaryota > Metazoa > Mollusca > Gastropoda > Littorinimorpha > Pomatiopsidae > Oncomelania > Oncomelania hupensis. The sequence goes on along the minus strand of CM072518.1, from coordinate 47,550,121 downwards.
GTCGCGCTGGGTGGCCCCAGGGTTTTCCCATGAGCGATAAGATATCTTTCAGCAGCCTCAGTCACATCTTTAAGCGTCTGCAGCTTTTGTTCTTCTAAGTAGGTCGCTAGGTCCTTGTGACAGGCATTGAGAAATTGTTCTTTCACAATCAGGTCATGGAGACTGTCGTAAGACTTCATTTCGCCTGATAACTCCACCCACTTGTGTAGATATGACGACAGGCGCTCCACAAACTGCTTTGGCGTCTCGTCTGACTTAGGCCGGCATTCACGGAATCGTTTACGGTAGCCCTTCTCTGTAAAGTTGTAGCACTGCAGTAGGGCCTCTTTCAAGACGTCATAGTTTTTGGCGTCATCGTTCGACAGTCTGGTGTAAACTTCGAGAGCTTGCCCCGTCAGAAGTGCACTCAGTCGAATTGCCCAGTCTTGAGGTTGCCAGTTAGAGCTTTCAGCGAACCTTTCGAATCTCGCCAGATAACTGTCAATCTGGTCCTTCCCGTCGACGAAAGCTGGCAATTTTGGAGCCGTGTTGTCACTGATAACTTGTGGCGCATGCTGCTGTTGCTGGATGCGCGCCAACTCTAGTTGGAACTGACGATCAGCTTCTCTTTCCTCACGCCTGCGCTCATCTTCTCTTTCTTGCCGCTGCTGTTCAATTTCCAGACGCTTCAGTTCAAATTCTCTTTCTCTTTCTTCGCGCCATATTCTCTCTTGAGACTTGACGTACTCCGTCAGCTGTTTGCCTTTTAGATTTAGTTCAACCCCTTTCTGCCAGAAGTCAGCCATCTTGATGCTTCTGGAAAGTTCTTTTCAAGAAAATTCTTTTTCTAGAAAGTTCTTGACTGTAGAGTTCTTTTTCTGGAAAGTTCTTGACTGTGCTGTACCTTCAGGGCTAGAAATTAACTTTTTTCTTTGGGGGCCAGCGGGCCCCTTGATTGAAAAATTTGAGGGCCCACAAGCAACTTTCGGGGCCCAACTTGAAAAATAATGCAAACAAAAAAACAAAAGAATTATTGACAATATAATAAGTAGAAAGTACAATTTGTTTGATAATCTAAAATAAAAACAATTGAATTTCCAATTTTGCTGAGTGATGTCATTTTTATTTGCCTTTTCTTTCACTTTCAAACATTAACAACATAAAAGGGGGAAAAACACACACACACACATTCAGTTACACACATATTCCAGTGACTAGTGAGCCTGAAAATTGGAAAATACGCCATCGCCGATTGTTTTAGCAACTGTATGGCGACGATATGTAGCCATACTTTCGTACTTGCAAAGATGGACATTTTGCGCTTATGTTGTGCCATAGTCTTTTGTTTATTATATTAAAAAGATATTGAAGTGTATATTAAACTTTTGAGTGCAAAATTAAAGGGTTTTCGCTTCTTTTCTCTGTTTTTTTTTTCTGTCCAAATTTAGGGCACCGGTGTGGGTTGCTTCCCTTGGCCCAAATACGAAACTGCCGAGTAGAGCTAGCTGTAGCAGACGAATTATTTTGCGGGCCAAGCGGGCCCTTCGTTTTTCAACATTCCGAGCCCGAAATCAACTTTGCGGGTTTTTGGCCCCGGGCCCCCGCTAATTTCGAGCCCTGACCTTTCTAGACTGTTCTAGAACAGCACGCTTTCTGCAGTAGCGCTGATGCTTGTCACTAGTCGCTTTCGCTGACGCAGGCCCCGCTGTCCTCGTCGTATGCGACGCTGCACCACGCTGGTGTTGATGTACACGCTCCTGTGCTGAAGTAGACGCGACGTCCGCTCGACGCTCGCTGTAACACTGGCGATGTAGCTCCGAGACTGTCCCTCGACGTAGTCTTACGGTAGCCACGTAGTCCCGATCTGTTGTTCGCTCACGAAGCAACTCTTCAGCGACTACACGCCCTTGCAGTCAACCCGAACCTATCGGTGATGTAGTCCCAGTATGTTGGCCCCTCTCGACGCAACTCGTTGGCGGCTACCCTCGATGACTGCCTCTCGTAACGTTGACTCGCTTGTTGTAGCAGTTGAACCCTTGGCTATGGCGTGAATCCCGGCTTGGCCCCCAAAATGTTACACTCTGTTTGATGTTGGTGTTTTCTATCAGTATCTGATTCAGCCCCGATGCTTGAATTCCTGATAGGGTGTAACTCAGATTCGTTTATTCACACAGCCCGTCCAAACAGCATACAATTCACAAAGTCGACGTATGAAGTTTTCCACTTTTATTCAGCACACATCAACAACTGCATACAATTCTCAATTCAACTCAACAACTTTCACAGCAACTTTCCAAATCACTATCAACAACTTTTCTCTCCCTACAACAATCTCGGCACACGATTAAATAACCTCTCTCTTTTCTCGAACAATTTGGTACGTGGTAGAAATGACGCACTGCCACCAATCGAACTAAAGATCGTCATCACTGACTTACGTCATTCACATTTTCTCTACTTCCGGGAACATTCACGACCTTCGATATCCATCCGGAAATTTCTATCAAGAGTAAACACGCATATCCAGAAGATTCTCAAATAATATCGACTAACGCAAATTATCAACGTTATACAAAGCCTCTCCTAACAACAATGCAAACTCAAATCAAAGGTAAATAAACTCTATTATTGAATACTTTGTAAATCGAAACGATTAGATCTATCGTACACGCTTCAGCCATGCTATCGTTCGCGTTTCAACGTAACACACTAGCATTTGCATCGTCTGCTATAATGATATTTCCCACAGCTTAAAACCAAAAGTACATAATGATCCATCATTGCAGTAATTTTCTAACTTATTCAAGGTTTAAGAAAGTGTTACACATTAATGTTTAACGTTACAAGTATAATGCAGTGTGTTGTGTATTTAATAATAAAAATAATTGTGAGAACAGCATGTAGGTTAAAATCAATACCGTCACAGGCTTCAATAAAATATAACCACAGGCAAAGGATTCGCGTTATATTTAGCTAATAACAGGTAAAGAATTCAACAGTTGTTTAAAATAGGATTTTTAATTTAAATTTCATTCAAACTTAAAGAGGTAAGAAATACACATATATATTAGCAAATGACGGATTTCCCAAGAGCTTTCATGTGCATTTAAAATACTCATAAAACAGCCAAAAATTGTAATAAAAGGCTACCTTTTGCAACTCTTTGAGCGATGGCGCTTAAGTCTCCTTCTCTCTCTCTCTAAACCCAGTAGTATATATAGGATTACAGGCACATGATCTCACCACAATTCGTATTATGATATGTGCATGATATGATAAAATACTATTCACCCCCCACCCCCCTCTGAGAGTTCATTTTATATATATATATATATATATATATATATATATATATATATATATATATATATATATATATATATATATATATATATATATATGTGTGTGTGTGTGTGTGTGTGTGTGTTTGCGTGTGTTTGTGTGGGTGTGTTTGTGTGTGTGTGTGTGTGTGTGTGTGTGTGTGTGTGTGTGTGTATTTTTTTCCCCTTGCAAAATATAGTACAGTATTGCTGCATTTTATATTTCTCAATTAGAGCCGGTTGTTTAAAATTTAGATAAATAGCTTATTAAATTTACTTTTATGTTTATCAATTACAGCAAATAGTTTTTTTTCAATTTAGATGATTACCTTATTAAATTTATTTTTACATATATGCTTGATATAATAGCATGTGGACTTATCCTGTTATTTTATTTTATTTTTTTTGTTTGTTTCTTAATGATACTGTATTAGTAATACTAATAATAACGGATTTTTATATAGTGCTGTACTCCAGCCTACAACTAGACTCACCGTGCCTTACATAGTCATTACATAAAAATGCATGCACTCGATATTGTGTTCCATCTTTTAAGATGTATAATTATATTCTACATATCCTCTATTGTTTGGGGGTAATGAATAAATTAAATTGAATTTAAATTGGATTAAAACATTTTTAATGTATTTATTTCTTTATTTTTGGCTTACAATTTTTTTTACAATTATCTTTCAGATTACCAAAATATATACTTCTTTTTTTTACCCCTTGGGGTCATGAGCAATCTTGCCACTGTAGATTGTTCAAACCTATAAAGGGAAAAGTGAAAGCCACAGTTGAAAACCTGTCTTTCCTTTGTAGGCAAGACAAATTCACTGCGGCAACAGTACCCCCGTTGGAGTGCCGGGGGTTTTCAGTATAAATAGTATCCCCACTTTCTGGAAATTTAGTGCTTTAAATTCCCACTGTCGCTGTCTTCCTCATTTACTCTTTCTCATTCCTGCTCTGTCCTATCACTCTGCTATACTATCTTCTTCTTCGCTAGATCAATGACCTACCTTTTTTCTTGAAAACTCTTCCTGGACAAGACTCCTTGTTTGTGTATGAGGTCTGTTGGATCAGCTTGGGAGTGTTGGACGCTTTCTGCCGGGTGGTCACTAGGGCTTCCTATGATTGTATTAGTTCGCAATATAGGCATTTTATATGTATGTGTTTTGTTGATGATTTATAATGATGTTTGTATTCTATTTTGTTTTTGTAACCGGGGGTTCGCGTAGTTGAGGTCAACCCTCAGCCGTCCCCCGCGTGGGATGTCTTTATTGTAAAGTGACTGACCGGTGGAGGGCATTCAATTTTTCCACTGGGATTGTTTCAGCAGATCTTTTATGCGGATCGGGGGTTCTCCGGTCCTGATTTGGCTCGGAAGAGTCCGCTGGACCTAAAGCAACAATAAATCAATCAATCAATCACTTCTTTTTTTAATATGATTGACTTCTCAGGATAGTAAACTGTTGTATTTATTTTAATAATTGTGCATTAATGACTGCTATTAGCTTTGTTGAAGAATGGTTGTGATTATTTTATTGTGTGGTAGGAACATACCTTACTTATATACATGATGTCGCACACAATAAAAAAATCCCATATTAATGTTGTGTACATGAAAAGTGAATAGTACGTAGGCCTATATAATAAGCACACTCATAAGATAGAAAGACTACTGTAAAAACAAGCTTTTTCATTTATTTCACAAAGAAAATAATAGTGAACACATATTTGACAACAGTGAATGGATCCAAACAGTAGATCGTAACAGTGAATATAAGCAGTAGAAGTGAAAAAATATTAATTAGAATTAATACATAATTATACTACCTTTAATATAATTAATAATACCTTTCTAATAATTATCTAGACACCAACAAACAGTACCAAAATAATCCACACTGAGTGAAGATGGAAACAAAATATCGTCTCTACAATAAATACATTTATACATGAGAACATAAATAATCACAGTACAATATCAGTTCAAGGCAATCAGCATTATACATAGGACATTACCTCTTTCAGCCATTCCAAAGCACCCAAAATTTATAGTCCAGTATTACAGTAGAAACCCAAACAAAGCAGCCAAATTTATTTCTTTATTTTAGGACATCTATATCGTGTGCATATCCCCATACTAATCACAAGGATATTTGATTCCCCCAAAGTACCTTAAGTTGTAGCATACAAACCCTCATCTACTGAGTATGGATATATGCTCATAGAAACCACCAACAGTGAAGAAAATAATTACAAATTTACAAGTGAATGAATGCTGGGGTAAGGTCATGTAAAGCGTAACAGGTTTAAATGGTTTAGAATTAATTTCTGAAGTATCACATCTGTTAAAGTAATCAATCATGGAGTGGATCTCGGCTATTGAGGTAATTTAATGTTTTTCTTAAAAAGCCTCTCTTTTTTTCATACAACTTCCTTGGGATGGACTTCAACCATTTTATTTCTGTGAATGTGTCTTTCCCAGCGAAGAGTTGACAGCTACACATGCTGCTAGGTTATGTGGAGCTTTTTGACGTTTGGCCTTGGGCATCACAGCCTCATATAGCTTCTGCCCTGACCGTTTAAGACTAGGACAACCAAGACATGTGTGTTTGCAACCTGGAAGAGTGCCTCGTCTTCTCTGAATGGCTGTAGGTTGCACACCTATCCGCCTGCTGGACACCAGACGCTCTGTTTGTGAATGGCTGAATCAGGAATACTAACCAAAAGTGCGCCATGCACTGTTCAAGTGAGCAGCAGTTGTACACTTTTCCGCATTTTTAAAAAATGCCTCCACACCTTCCCTGTACATTTCACCATCTTTCTTGAGGTTTTTCATCCAGCTTTCCATCAGCATTTGAAGTCTTGTATGCTAAATCACTGTCCTCGCCACGATGCGTTCTTACAATGCCACCATTATCAACATCCTGACCATGCACTGTGACATCACTATCATCATTTTGACCCTGCTCTGTGACATCACTATCATCGTTTTAACCCTGCTCTGTGACACCACCACCCTCAACCTCCTGACCCTGATCAGTGACACCCCCAACATCAACATTTTGACTCCCACACCTTAAATTTTGGAACCATTCGATAGGCCTTATCTGGCCAGTTCCTATAAAGCAGATCAACTGTCTCATTTCATAATTATATAAGCATAATGACTAAAAATAATAATAATGTTTAATAAATAAATAAATAAATAAATAAATAATAATAATAATAATAATAATAATAATAATAATAATAATAATAATAATAATAATAATAATAATAATAATAATAATAATAACGGATTTTTATATAGCGGGTACTCCAGCCTATGACCAGACTCACCATGCTTTACATAGTCATTACATATAAATACATGCACTCGATGAAGCATCACTTTTGCAACAATACACCAAAAGACAGGACAGTAAAGGTACAGACTATTTACAACTATGTACGTAAATTACAAAAAAGACAAAAATATACTATTTACAACTATGTACACAAATGACAAAAAAAGACAGAAAATAGAATAGCAAAAACCTATTCACAGCTATTTATATGCCCGGTTAGGCCCAGGAAGAAAAACAGTATAAATATTTACAGCCGTTTATACACTTACGGATCAGACATAGACAAAAGATGAGAGAATGGCAGCGGGATACAAATCAATCTGAATAATGCAGTTTGAAGGGTGGGTTTTGAGGGCCTCATTAATAATAATAATAATAATAATAATAATAATAATAATAATAATAATAATAATAATAATAGTGTAGTAAACTGGCTATACTACATATGTCTGCTTTAGATTTAAAGCATTAGGCCTACTACAGATTGTTCAGTTACACTACAGTCTGAATCTGTGACCCTGTGGCCTTTCGGCTGTCACAACGTTTGCTCGTACAAAACAAGCAACCATAACAACAAATAAAGAGTAGGCCTAAACACTTACCTCAAGTGCAAGTAATAATGCTTCATCGATTAAAATTTGGGGGCATAACGAACACAAAGACAGATGAGCTGATCGCGCCATTTTGATAAAACTTTCTGGGCAGAAGGCGGAAGTAACGAGTGGCCGTTTGCATACTGCCAACTTCGGAAATGTTCCGGTGCAGCTATTTTTAGGCCAGGACCCGTTCTTATTTCGGAAAAAAAAGTCGCTGGCGGGCTGGGTCGAATGCTTGACGCAGCCATTTTCAAACACAGCACTATATTCTGCAGATATTCCACAAAGAAACGTTCACACTTCTTTCTTCCTCAGTATTCCATCAGCTTTAAAAATATTTGTTTCTTCCGATTATGTAAGACTCGTCTCGTAAGCTTAAAAAATGATTCTTTGAAGAAGAGCGCAGAAAACATGTCTTAACACTACGAGCTGTAGAGGTAAAAGGAAAGTTCTGGACTATTTTTGCTTTCGCTAGGATCCCTTTTACTCTCAAAAATATCCGCTAAAAATAGGTCCTATCAAAACCAATCTGGGCGCTTATAATTAATTATAATTAATAAACTGAACCTAACTCTTAAATCATAAATAACCATATGCATTCTAATACCGACATCCAATATCATTTATTTATCACACTAAGTCATCAAACATATAATAATTGATGACGAAATTACTGCGCAAAGCTTGCCAGCCCAGTATGGGGTGATTTTTAAGCCCATGCCACACGAGCGTCCAAATCTACTGGACTTGACAAAGCCCATGCCACACGAGCGTCAAATCTACTGGACTTGACACGAATAGGAGCAATTTTCGACTTCGAAGTCGGAATTTGATTTTGACTTGAATCGCGCAGTGCCACACGAAAGTCGCACATCGAGTCAAACTTGAGGGTTATTGGTCTTGAAGTTTTGCTGTACGTGTGTTGTGATCACGTGATTCGTATTCTGCTTCTCATTGGCCAAAAGGTCCGAATCACACAATCGAGACTCGCTGAATTAGAACACGTTGAAAGTCGGCAATCGGAGCCAATTCAAAGAATATGGATTCGCGATGCACAGAGTGCCACACGACAATCACGGGATTTTGTCGTGATTTCATTAATTGGATTCAAGATTTGTCTGCTTAGTCATGTCGTGCAACCACAGGCATTGCGCCCGTATTTATATATCTAATAACAGGTGTAGAATTCTACAGTTGTATTAAAGGGTATATTGTATTTAAATTTCATTCCACCCTTGCCTTTTAAACAAACAAGAAATGCGGATATCTATTATATGTAGCAAATGGCAGATTTCCAGAGTGTTTTAGGGTGCATTTAAAATACTCTCAAAACAGCCAAATATTGTAATAAAAGGCCGCCTTTCGAAACTCTTTGAGCGGAGGTGCTGAACCAGCATAAACATTATCTCGGGGGAGGGGGGCCTTTTATGCATAAGTTGGGTAACTATTGTTTAATTGATTCCTTCAATTATGAACAAGATAAGTAACTATTGTTTACTTGATTCCTTCATTTATGAACAAGATGGGTAACTATTGTTGTATTGATTCTTTCACTTATGAACAAGATGGGTAACTCTTGTTTAATTGATTCCTTCAATTATGAACAAGATGGGTAACTCTTGTTTAATTGATTCCTTCATTTATGAACAAGATAAGTAACTATTGTTGTATTGATTTCTTCATTTATTAACAAGATGGGTAACTTTTGTTTAATTGATTTGTTCATTTAAAACAATGACATAAACAAAAAGTCTTGCATTATAGATAGTGATATTGTTTTTTGGGTGGCCTTTTATGAACAAGATTGGTTACTATTGTTTAATTTATTCCTTCATGTATGTACAAGATGGGTAACTATTGTTTAATTGATTCCTTCATTTATGAACAAGATGGGTAACTATTGTTTAACCGATTCCTTCATTTAAATCAATTACATAATCAAAAAGTCTTGCATTATTGATAGTGATATTGTTTGGGGGTGTTGGGGGGGGGGGGGGCTTTTATGAACAAGATGGGTAACTATTGTTGAATTGATTCGATCATTTAAAGCAATTACATAATCAAAAAATTTTGCATTACAGATAGTGATATTGTTTTTTCAGGTAGTTTCGTTAATAACAGCAGCAGAGAGAGGGAGAGAGAGAGAGAGAGAGAGAGAGAGAGAGAGAGAGAGAGAGAGAGAGAGAGAGAGAGAGAGAGAGAGTACTAACCAGAAATGTGAAAGGTTAATACAGCTACTGTAGAATGATCACAACACGATAGTTGTTACTCTTTCTTCTTCTGCTTCTTCTTCTTCTTCTTCTTCAGGTTACAGTGGATACTGCGCCGACGCGAATGAAAACTCGTTCACTGTTATTTTCTTATATGCTAATCACAACATCACATGACTACAAGCAGGTTGTTGACACCAGCCAGTGAGAGCCAATGACAGTTCAAAGGTAATAACGCTGTTCGTATTTTAATCTCGCTTCTGCAACTGTGCCGTTACACATGTAGAGCTCATCCCAAAAGTTTAATAATAATAATAATAATTTATTTTATAAAGCGCAATTCCAAACTAAAAAGTCTGCACAAAGCGCTCACACGCATACTCTCACACAAGCACTCGCACAATAAGAGACTGCACAACACACTAAAACATGGTGTATATATAACTACATACATCAAAGGCATGGAAGAATGGGTGAGTGTTAGTAGTTTTGTGTATACGTGTATTGTGGAATAATTATCTGTGTGTTAAACGTGTACACATGGGTATGTGACTGGATATCTGTTTATGCATGTGTGCTAGTGTTCATAGATTTGTATTTTGGTATGGAAGTTGTGTTTGATAGTATATCAAATGTATTAATATTGTATTCTATGTTTTTAATAGTTTTGATGTTGTTATCTCCTTCCTTCTTGCACTGCTAAACAAATATCCATGCCATGTGTTTGGACAATAAAGAATCTTGAATCTCTTGAATCTCTTGAATCTCTGAATCTCTAACACCACATGCCTACAAACACACACAGAATCAAAATAAGCAGCCGAAACAATTCGTACATGTCCAACACAATTAAACAAAAGTATTTTAAAAATAAAAAACAACATACATATATACATATATTTTAAATCTAAAAGATGTAAGAAACATTAACACAAAACCAATCATGGCTTTATGCAATCAAATACAATATAGAATAAATACAATAAAATACACTGACAGAACTTAATCCTGGTCCCCTGACTGACTGAGCCAGTAAAAAAAACAAACAAGCAATAAGACAAGGTATGATTTTTATGGAATAAAATAGTTAACTGTGCCAAATTTCATATGCCCATTACGTGAAAATCACACAAATGTAAAACTGTAGGACCCTGGGTCCAGTGACCGACAGTCCAGGGCTAAACTAAGAAGCAGCACGCACCCCCTCTCTAGTCGAATTCGGGGATAAGGGACGAGAGGGGGGGTGGGGAGGTGCGGGAGCATCCTAAACTGGGAAATGTGAACACGCACACAAGGGAATTTCCTCAACATTGGAGGTTAAAACGAATAAATAGAACTAAAAGGGGTTCCTCACGCCGGTATAACCCAGGTAAAAAGCGCTTTTAAATAAAATACTGAAATTGGGATGGGAGCAGGCAACCAAGGGGAAAGGGGTGCGCATACTACCTTTTAACACTAAATTCTTTTTTTTTCTCTTTTCTAATCTTTCTACTGATATCACCACCACCGCCACCACCATTACAACAGCGAACGACGACCGTCACAAGTATCCACCACCACCACGACAACTACTACCACCATCGTCACCACCACCACCACATCAACCATAACCACATCCACCAATGTCGTTAATTAGTTACTTCTCTATTACTATTACTATTTCCCGATAAAAAGGGACAATAAAGCATTAAAATCTAAAAAATCTAAAAAAAATCTTCTGGTGGCAGAGACTTTGGCGAACTTTCAATGGCTGAAATATTTGGAGAAGAGGTGGGTTTTTAGATTCTTCTTGAAAGCATGTGACTGGACGAGGCGGAGGTCGGAAGGCAAAGAGTTCCACAGAGTGGGAGCAAAAACAGAGAATGAACTTTTCCCAAAGGAATTGAGGGAATACTTGGGAACAGTGAGAAGAGATGAATTTTGAGAACGAAGTAATCGGGAAGGTTAATATAAACACAACAATTCTGAGAGGTAAGAGGGACAGGAGTCAGTGTGGAGGCAATGGAAACAGAGGGATGCAATTTTGTACTCAATACGAGCTTTGACAGGGAGCCAGTAAAGGGTTTTTAGACCAGTGCTTGCAATAGAATGGCGCGGTTGACGAAGAACGAGACTAGACGGGCAGTGTTGTTTTGGATGCGTTGGAGTCTATAGAGTTTATTTTCCGGTAGGCCGGCCAAAAGAGAACTGCCGTAGTCAAGTTGTGACAGAATAAATGACACAGCAAGTTTGTTAGTGGCTTCAACTGTGAAGTATCGGCGTATTTTACTGAGTCTTCGAAGATAAAAATTAAGAGATTTGCAAAGTATGTTGATCTGAGTTTCCATTGACAGACTTTAATCAAGATAGACTCCCAAGTTGCGGACAGATTTTGAGAACTCAATCTGGTGACCAGAAATAGTCATTGAGTGTGCAGAGGCCCGCCGTAACTTGGACTTTGAACCAATCAGGATGAGTTCAGTTTTATCATCATTCATTTTTAGTTTGTTTTCATTCATCCAGTCGGCAACAGAGCTGACATACTGAGACAAATCCTGAGCTAGTGCAGGAATCTGAGAAGGAGAAGAAGAATTATGTAGCTGCGAATCATCAGCAAAGAAGTGATATGAGTGATTGAAAGCATTTATGATAGAGCTCAAGGGCTAAGTGTACATGGTGAACAAGACAGGGCCAAGGACTGAGCCCTGCGGAACTCCATACTTCAAATGTGAGGGAGTGGACCTAGCATTATTCACCACGACAGCCTGAGTGCGATCAGAAAGGTAAGAGCAAAACCATGCTAGAACAGTTCCAGTACAACCAAAGGTCGTTTCCAGGCGGGCGCAGAGGATGTCGTGGTCAATGGTGTCGAACGCAGCGGACAGATCGAGCAACGATAAAATCGATACCTTACCCTGATCCGCCGCGCCCAACAGGTCATTGACAACACGTAATAAGGCGGTCTCTGTACTGTGACTCTTTTTGTAGGCCGACTGGAACGGCTCAAAGTTTCCTGCATTCTTTCTCTTCTACATTATAATTGTCATAGAACACTGTGACAACAACAGACTGAATGGTGTGAAAAACAAAGATATAGTACGCGATCATCACGCCTTTTGCAAATATTAAAATGCAGGATTCAGGGCATGGTGAAGTACTAATAAGCAGATTTTCAACCCCACAATAATCTGCGAGAAATATCTACAGTACCAAAAACATCAATATCATGTGTTTGTAGACTTCAAGAAAGCGTTTGGCCGAGTCTGGCATGCCCCTCTGTGGGCAACCATGAGAGTGTATAACATCAGCCCTAACATTATTCAAATCATCAAAAGCCTGTATCACAAAGCTGCCAGTGCAGTCATACATAGCAGCGCCATCGGGAACTGTTTCAGAACAACAATTGGCGTGCGTCAAGGATGCACACTCTCTCCAACACTCTTCAACATCTTCTTGGAGCGCATCATGTCAGACGCCCTTACAGATCACGAATACACCGTCAGTATAGGGGGTAGAGCTATCTCCAACATCCGTTTTGCGGATGACATTGATGGATTGGCTGGAGAGGAACACGAACTAGAACAGTTGGTACAGAGACTTGACATCACCCCCGGGGCCTATGGAATGGAAATGCGTTCAGAGAAGACCCAAATGATGACCAACAACAGCAGTGGTAGCAACGCGGACATCAAAGTCCAAGGCCAATCCCTCAACACGATGCATAGCTTCAAATATTTATGAGCCCTTGTATCGGACATTGGATCCCGTCAGGAAGTTCTCTCAAGGATCGCACAATCAACTGCTGCCCCGACAAGGCTGAAGCCCATTTGGAAATACAGGATCATTAGTCTACACTCCAAGGTAAGGCTGCTGCGCTCCTTTGTCATCTCCATTTTCCTATACGTTTGCGAAACATGGACCCTCACAGCAGACCCACGACGAAAAATGCAAAGCATGACGATGTGCTACAGAAGACTTCTGGGCATTTCCTATACCCAACACATCACTAACAACGAAGTCCGACAGACCATCACACAAGCCATTGGACAACACGATGACATGCTCAAAGTGGTGAAGAAACGGAAACACCGATGGTATGGCCACCCCACCAGAACATCAGGCCTTGCAAAGACCATCCTTCAAAGCACGGTGCAAAGAGGCAAAAGAAGCGAGAGACACAAAAATGAGATGGAAGGACAACATTCTATAGTGGACTGGCTTGACACTGAGCGAAGCCATGAGGGTTGCTGAGGACAGAGAAATATGGTTAAACGATCATCTGTGGTGCCCCAACGACTTTCGAGTTACGGGATAGGATAGGATAATTATGCATAAAAACTATTCTATGTTTACACACATCACTTTATAAGTGTAGAATTCTTTTTTTTATGTCTGCACATTTTATTTCTTAGTTTAGAGGCAACATGTGTTAGGGTTAGGGTTAGGATGGTGATCTTCCCAGCGCTAGATCCAGTCACTGACAGTTCAACAACACTCCGTCTGTTCACATCTAAGTTACGTCCACCTTTTACAAATAATTGTTTTAAAATAAAAAGATCGTTCTCCGAGAAGGGACATAAATGCAATAATCTGTCTAATCCCTTCGCCTGTCGGGTCGTCGGGGAAACATGAGGGACGCTGTCACGGAGAGTTTTGACCACTTCTGTTGCTGTTGTCACGTTCAGCGATGTCCATGTTTGGACGTCATCATCTATCCAGCTCCATCTTTGTCTTCCTCTGCGCTTTTCTCCGTCCAATGTCCCTTGCTTAATATAGTTGTCTTGCGTAATCGTTGTCTTGCGTAATCGTTGTTTTGCGTAATCGTTGTCTTGCGTAATCGTTGTCTTGCGTAATCGTTGTCTTGCGTACTCGTTGTCTTGCGTAATCGTTGTTTTGCGTAATCGTTGTCTTGCGTAATCGTTGTTTTGCGTAATCGTTGTCTTGCGTAATCGTTGTCTTGCGTAATCGTTGTTTGGCGTAATCGTTGTTTGGCGTAATCGTTGTCTTGCGTAATCGTTGTTTTGCGCAATCGTTGTCTTGCGTAATCGTTGTCTTGCGTAACCGTTGTCTTGCGTAATCGTTATTTTGCGTAATCGTTGTCTTGCGTAAAGGAGTTGGACAAATTGTTATGGTTTTTGTTTAATGCGTGTATTTTATTCATTTATTTCAGTTTTTAGTTGTTTAATATCACTTTTTTAGTGAACAGACGTATAATTTCAGAATTGAATGGAACTAAATTGGGGACCACTACTCGCTCGTTTGGTTGACAGTGAGGCGTAGTTCAAATTTCTTACACAAAAACTTGGTAAAATTGTCCTCGGTCATTACTTCTATTTATACAAAGCCTTTCAATCTGAAAATTATCATAAGAAAGACTCGCGCGTGTGTGTGTGTATGTGCATGTGTGTGTGTATGTGTGTGGGTGTCTTTGTGTGTGTATGTGTGTGTGTATGTGTGTATGCGTGGGAGACATAGAGTGAGTGGGTGTGTTTGACTATATTTTAATAGTGTGGTGTTTGGTATTGTGTTTGATGCTTTTATTCTTTTATGTTCCTTGATTATTTAGTTAAGGCTGGCTGTAACTGCGCTTTGAGCTTCTCCTGAGGGAAAGGCGTAGAATGTTTAAATGAAATAAATTATTATTAATTATTATTATGTGAATGTGAAAAGGAAGAAAGTAATTTATTGCTGTGTAATTGCAGTGTGAATGAATGTTTCATGCATTTTTTGATCATTGGAAATTAAATATTTAATCTGCTACATTTTTATTCAAATTAATTGTGTATGTCTCTGCTCTCGATACAATGTAAACTATTAAAGAATGAATGAACGAAGCAGGATTGCATAAATCAATGAATAAGTGAATGAATGCATAATGAAATCATTCTAAACCCCATCATTAATGTTTTTATTATAATTTATTGTATGGATTAAGGTTGAGTTTATTTATTTATTTTCTTTTTACTTTCTACTTAGTGTCTTCTTATGAATACTTATTCTCTTCCTTAAATGTCCCCCACCAACCCTGTTTGTTTTTCATTTATTATTATGTTGACCCGAATCGGCTGAAAATTTGGCAACGAACTAAACATGAAATGAGTAATCCGATTTTTTTTCAATAACTAAGGTAAAGAAAACTTGAAAAGAAGAAGAAGAAGAAAAAGAAGAAAGGAGAAGAAGAAGGACAGAGAGAGAGGTGGGGGGGGGGAGAGGGGGAGAAAGAGAGAGAGAGATTTTTTTAAATAAAACTTTTACTGAATGTTTATTTTCACTTTAAACTTTATTACAGCAGATCATTATGCAAAACAAATATGCCAAATATTCTTTTTAGGTAATTGGCATTTACATGGGTAAAATTTTTTTTAAATAAAGGTTAAAATCTGTGACATCTAAGGCATTTTGGGCACAAAATTACTAGCACCTTAGGTATTGAAAAGGGTACTTTCAATGTACATTTTTATGTATTTTGTTTAAGTGCATCTTCCCTATACACCTTTCTCCCTTACCACTCAAGTAAAACAAAAGAAACGATTTTCATGCACACAAAAACTTGCATTCTTGTAAAGTAAAAAAATATATCAAAATATGGCATGGTAAAATGCAACAAAAAATTCGCATTTTACCAAATCATTTTCCCCTCGTTTGTTGTAAGTTTTAATTTTATATATGTAACGATTGCTAAATATCTACAGATTATTGAATAAGATGAGATAAAACATTGGTTATAGGGTAAACCGGACAATAAAATGATTGATTGAATGTAGCGATAAATTGTTTTCAAAAATCCACCCTTTACATTGAACACAAGGAAGATAGTTTTCACGTTTAGCATCTTCTACAGAACTTGGGCGCCTGACCACTGTTAGTTCTCCTCGTCCAATCCGCAGCACCTGTAAACACACACACAAAATTTAAAAATAAGAAAATTAGTATTGCACTTGGATGCAAACCACCCAAATTTAGGAAGGAAAAATGGAAAGAAAATAGAAGAGAGAGAGAGAGAGAGAGAGAGAGAGAGAGAGAGAGAGAGAGAACATCTTTTTATTCTCAGGGTGAAGAGTAAGCAGGGGTGCTTCTTTACATCTAGCCCTTGCCCCATTTATAAAGGGATAAATGAACAATTTACAGTACACGAAAAGTTTTCAGGACATAAACATACAGAGGAACTGAAGCATTCATTCACATTAAAAAAAAAACCAAGGTAATACTAATAGTACAAGTTTTTGGAATATAACCATACCGATGAACTGAAGCATACATATGAAAAACAATAGCATGACATCATAATTTATCCAAATACATGTCAGTGTCTACAATTCACACACAGACACATTTTAAAGTAAGTGAAGTAAATGATGTAAAATGTGTCCCGACATACGTTTTCCAAAACCTTTGGAGGTAGTTTTTCTGAACAAGAAAAAGTCAAGTTAGACCAGTTTACTTCTATGGCCTTAATGATCTAGTGGAAACAAACCAGACAAACCACAACTGAATAAACACAAAACCCTTAAAGTGTGTCCAGCAGATTCCACTGTTTACGGTCTTTCAGGAAAATTACCAAAATATTATTTCTCAGGAATATTAACAAAATTACCGTCATGTGCCATCACCAACTCCATCACCGACTCCACCTCCGACTCTGATTCTGGGTCGAACTCAAAGTCAAGCCTTTCATCGTCTGAGCAATCAGGAGGCTGAATTAAAATAATAATAATAATAATAATAATAATAATAATAATAATAATAATAATAATAATAATATTAATAATAATAAAATTAAAATAAAGTATAAACATGCCAGGGCTTCTGAAATGCACTAGCCCGCTCGCCAATGGCTAGTTAAAATTGCCACGGGCTAGTTAAAGTTCAAAGTCTATTAGCCCGGCGGGCTAGTTGATTTTCTCTCTTCAGTTTGTCAATCCCCGATGAAAATAAAAACATCGGCTTGATTACGAACCCTTTAAACTGCACAGCTCTACACGTGTGCGTTTCGCCAAGAACGATCAATGAAGAGGGACCGTATGGGTGATGATTCATTTCATATCATTCGATAATAAGCGCATCAGGAAAAGAGGAGAAAAATATCCCTTACTGTGCCTCATTTCCTGAATTACTTGCAAGCCAAAAAATACTCTGTATGATTGGCTCGTAGCGCGTAATATTGATCGATATGAACCAATCAGAGAAGGCTTTACATGATCGCTCAGCTTAGTTTGTTAGCGCTTTCGGTTTAGCTATGGTAGTATGAATCGATTTGTAAAAAGAATTGGTTCAACTTCTGCCGAATCTGATACACCGGCTAAAAAAGCAAAACAATCGCATCAGAAAAAAATCGAAAAGGATAGATTTTACAGTTTATTTGATGCTTCGCCATTTCAGCAGGGCTAGTCAAAATTCTTGCAGGCTAGTAACTTAATGCACATTAAAGTTAGACAATAAAGAGTAGCTCTAATTTTTGTCTGCTGGGCGTTAAAACAGGAGAAAATTTGGCATGTACATGGTGTAGCATGTAATTTTCCTTCACAAGAGTAAGCCAATGTAAATTTAAATGTCATTGCCGTGAACTTTTTTTTTCTTTCTTGGAGATACATGCATCGATTTGCTGGTAATTGCTTTCTTAGCAAGGACAATGTATCCCTCATGATAGATTAGTAAAAAATGGTTATCTGAAAGTTTCTGATTCACAGAACAACACAACAAAGTTACAAAATCCTCACAATCTCACATGGCCCATAACATGATGTGAAACAGCACTTTCATAAACAGTATGTTATATTTTTTTATGTTAGACAGTGTTTTAGTAATGTCCCTGGGAAAATAAATGAATCGCTTGCATATTATTGCTTTCTTGTTCTATTTACTTAGTACAAAACATAACAGTTTTGGTGAAGAAAAGGGGCTAAAACTTAAAGCTATCTTTGTTTAATCCCAAATAAAATGCCCCACACCATAGGGTGACACAGCTATTTGATTTAAAGTAAACACTGTGATGTCTTGCAAGCAAAGTCCTTGAACAGTGGTGAAGTTAAAGGTGCTTAAGCAATTGGAGTGAGCTTTATATATTCAACAAAGAACTGCAACTCGCTATCATGGTTGAGGACATATAAAAAACACTGCATCTCGATACATGTATCTGCAACTATCATGATCCCAGTAGATCAAGACAGGAATGCAGCTTGCAATCTGAGCAAAGCTACAACATTTCACCCAATTTAAGTGGAAATGTTGAAGTCACACAGTTAACCTTTGCTGCCACCCCTGGGTGGAATAACACCCATAAAGTCAGTTAAATCATCATAACTTCAACAATTGTTGTTCTAGATTTTTTAAATTTTATGACTTTGTAAGTTAAGAATTGCCGAATCTCATGCCAAATTTTCTTACATTTTTGTGCATAAATGCAGTTGTAGACAACAAAAATGCACAATATCTAAATCCCAACAGAGTGATTTTCCACCCATGCTTATAATATTGCAGCAGTAGCAAATCCTGACGCCCTGAACTTTGTGGGTGGACAATCACCCATATAGTGTAAAGAGGGATAAACCCTTCCCGCACTTCGTGGGTGAAAAAACACCAATACAAAATAAAGTAAATAAATGTTAAAAATAATAAATAAGTACTTTAGCAGATACTGAATGAAACAACAGGAACACATTTGTTTCCTCTTTCTTAACAATTTAAATCTCTGATTTATTATATATACAGCATATAAAAAATAGAAGGAAGAAAATTGAATGGAAGGAGAAAATTGAATGGAAGGAAAAAATAGAATGAGAAAAGGAAGAAAGAAAACAAGATAAAGGAAGAAAGGAAACAAAGAAAGCGCAAAAAAAGAAAGAAAGAAAGAAAGAAGAAAAGAAAGAAAGAAAAAGGACAGAAATGAGCCAAAGAGGATAAAGAATCTGAAAAAGAAAAAAAAAGAAAGACTAGGGAGGAAAAAAAATAAAACACAAGAAAAAAGAAATGTCAAAGAAATGAAGATTAAAGAAATAAGAAAAGTGAATGAAAAAAATCAAGAAAGAATACAAAAAATTTGAAGAAAGAGGAAGAGGAGGAGGAGGAAAAGTAGAAGGAGGAGGAGATAGAAGAAGAAGAAGAAGAGGATGGTGATGATTATGATGATGAGGAGGTGGAGGAGGAGGAGGAGGAGGGGGAAGAGAAAGCTCCTGCTGCTGGCGATGATGATAGAAGAGGTAAAACAGGTAGGTAGGTAGTCCCTTAGCCTTGTGGCCGTAGGGGAGCGTTATGTTGGAGATCACACTTATCTTGGGCCAGCGTAATGAGGGCGATGCCCATCTCTCTCCCTCGCTGCTTTACCTTCCCCACCCTTAAGAGAGTAGGTACTCAGTCACAGTTGAGTCAACGATAGAAGAAGAAGAAGAAGAAGAAGAAGAAGAAGAAGAAGAAGAAGAAGAAGAAGAAGAAGAAAAAGATGATGATTATAATGTTGTTGATGATGATTATGATGATGATGATGATGATGATGATGATGATAAGGAGAGGAGGAAAAGGAGGAGGAGGAAGATAAAGCTGCTGGTGCTGCTTCTGCTGCTGACGATGGTGATAGAAGAAGAAGAAGAAGACGAAGAAGAAGAAGAAGAAGAAGAAGAAGAAGAAGAAGAAGAAGAAGAAGAAGAAGAAGAAGAAGAAGAAGAAGAAGAAGAAGAAGAAGAAGGAGAAAGTAACTTAACAGACAACAGTAGCCTAGACAACATGTTTCTTACCAACGATTCCATAGATGTTTCATCACAGGTCTGTGCTGGATTGCCCTTCAACCACTGCTGAACTTTGCATGTACGATCCACTGTGTAAACAAAGTTAAAAAAAATAAATTTTATATTTAGGCCTATATTACATATATATATATATATATATATATATATATATATATATATATATATATATATATATATATATATATATATATATATATATATAATATATATATAATATATATATATATATATATATATATATATATATATATATATATATATATATATATATATATATATATATATATATATATATATATATATATACAGTGTTACCCTTTTAGTAAGAAGTACAGGGGACTAACATTTTTACTTCTTGCATGCTATCTCCTCTGTCTCCAAAGCCTACATCGTTATCTACTCTCAAGGATGTGGTTCGTTTTGCATTATACTAGGCCCCTTATCCTCTCTCTCTCTCTTTCTCTCTCTCTCTCTCTCTCTCTCTCTCTCTCTCTCTTTCTCCTCTCTCTCTCTCTCTCTGATGAGCCAGGGCCGGAATAAAATAAATAAAATGAAATAAAAAATTACATAAATAAATGAAATAATTAGCCTAATCAAATAAAAATAATCCAAAGTAGTAAGTTAAAAAAGCCTTTTGTCACAGCATTGTAATAAACCAATAAACCAAAGGCAAAGAAAAACTTTTTTTAATAGTCTATTTACACAACAATGTTAGCAACGCAGTACAGTAGGGAGTAGGCCTATATTAAAAGGAATTTTAAATAAATATCACTAGATCTACTGTTCTGATACAGCTTTTTGGTTTATTTCTGTAGATTTAACAAACTGTACGCCTAGTTTATCTTTAAACACCATTCAATTATCAACTTTTGAAAGAAAAACTTAGAATTCTGTGATTAATCATAAAGCGTACGATAGTGAAAAAGCGCAAACAAGACTTCTGCTAGGAAAAGCTATTCAGCCAATCGGTGTGCCGATTATCCTGTTAGGTAGGGTAGTGAAAAACAGCTTGATTTACATTAAATGTAGTAATATTCCAAATGATACCCGCATAAAAGCAGAAATGATTAATTCATCTGTCATCGGATTCCCTAATAAACATTTTCTGTGGAAAATTGAGTGTAAATGATTGTTTGAAAGTTGACCATCGAAAATGGCTGCCACGATTGACAAGCAAAAAAGTAGGCCTACAAAACATGTACGAGCCTTTAGCGACTGTGCCCTTTTGAGTTAAAATGAAATGCAGTAGACATAATATAAATGGCGTTTAAGTATGAACTGTGGCGTAGACCTTGTTAGAGTTTTAGAGATATACCGAAAAAGTATTGCGTGTAGTCTAGTACTGTAGGAGCAAAAACGTCACTTTCCCAAAACAAATCACGATTTTTGTTGCGTTGAAAACATCGGCGAAGGTGTCTTCTTTGTCATCAAAATGTTATTGTAGTGCTACAATCCAAGAAGAAGAAGAAGAAGAAGAAGAAGAAGAAGAAGATTGTAACATTATGCAATGCGTAGTTAAACACGCGTTTACTCATGCACCTAGACCAAACCCCTTAGACTTAGTAAAATAAGTTCAATGAAAAATAGCGACCCATCGGTGCTTCACTGAGCAACCTTCGCCGACACAAAAAAACACAATTTGATTTGAAAGATAAACAACTACATCGACCAATTTTGTTCAAACTTAGTGTTGTACTAGTATAACAAATTTCCACTCACCGGTTTAAGCACAGGCTCTCTGAATCTTCGTGAGGCCATTCTCGTTGCAATCAAGAACGGTAACTCTCCTTTCACATCGAAGATTAAAATCACCATGGCAAAATCACCATGGCGGACAGATTGAAAAGTTTTGAAGCAAGGGAGGCAATCCAATTATTTTTTGGTTAAAATTTTAAATATAATGTTGTTGTGAGATTTGTACAGGACAGTAATCAGCCACCCCGCGGCAATATTGTAAACAGGTTAAAATTGCGGGGCATTTTATATGCCCCACAATTTTTCAATGCCCCACAATAAACTCAAAAATTGGCAAAATGCCCCACATCGGAACAATTCATATCTATCTATCTATCTATCTATAGTCTTATAAATGTACCCAGAAACAAGGATTATTAGTTGTTTACCGGTCATCTGGGCACCCGACTTTGGATCTGGGCACCTGGCAATGTACCCAGATCCAAGGTAACTTTGAAAACAGCGAGAAAAAGTAACTTTCGTCTCCTCTAGGCCACGAATTAGGTCAAGCTGTATTTCTTACTAGGTCAACTGTCTTTTCACACCGTTCAGGAATATTTTCGAACCGTTTATTGACGCCGGATAGCGTCCTCACTTGGTTTCATACCATTTAAGAATCCAAGAAGGCAAATGGGTTTTTTGGTCGGAAAATGCACAGGTTACCAAGAGGAAAAGGGTTAGGGCAAGGGTTAGTTGCAGTGCTGCAACTAGCCCTTACCCTAACCCTTTCCGTCTCACTCCGCACCCTCAGGTACCCAGAAACAAGGAGGTTTAAGTGTATATATATATATATATATATATATATATATATGTGGAGCTATCACTGAGGGCTATTGCTACCTTCAGTGAGACGCTCTGCACACCCTTAGTGAACCGGTGTTGCAGAAATTCATCTCATATTTTGCAGACGAGCAGGCATCGTTGGCCCGAAGTAGAAGCAAGACCATTAAAAGTCCTCACTGACATTCGGCCTGCATTGGAGCCTCACGCACTGAGCTACGAGAGCCCACCAGTCTGTCAACCAGGAGAAGACTCCACCACAACACCACTCATTGACAAGAGAGCTAAGTTATTTGAAAACGTGCATCAAAACTGTTAGAGAAGGACATCAATAGGCCACCCTTCCAGAAGACTGACCCGTTGGGCAGAACGCACCATTAGCCCAATGATGAGACAGTTGCTGCATAGAACTATCAAGGAGCGAACTATTCTAAGTGATATTTGGACTTTTAAGTTAGTATAGTGATTAGAAGATTTTGTATAGAGTAGAGGAAATAAATGTGTGATATTTACTGTTAACAAGTGGCTCGACTATATATGTAATGTTTCATAGCCGTGTGAGAGCTAGTGTGACAGTGAATCTTATAAATGTATTAAGATTAGTCACCGAGAGATTTACTAGCGATCCCTCAGACAAAAGACGAGTGGGTAATAGCATTCCAGTGTGCAGAGCCCAGCAACAATAGACCCATCGTCACAGCTTCAGGCATTTATTTACCTTTTTAATCGACAGTTACTATATTGTGTAAAGTTTACTCTTGGGTGCATGTATCTGTTTGTCGTTAGTTAGTTCATTTATTTCTTCATTACTTTTATTTTTCTTTTCAATGTTATTGTATTTCTTGTCTCTTATACTATAGTTATATGTTTGTTTTCTTTTTATTGTTGTGAAGATTAATTAATATATTTATGTTTTTATTACTTTGTACTTGTTGCTGTTGGCCAGCATTTCATTGTTATCATTTGTCAAAGGGTAGCACTTATTTAAGCTTTGCTTTTGTGTGCCCTTTATGTTCTCCATTCTTTGTTTGCTTGTCTCGTCAATAATAATAAAATTCTGCTTAAACCAAGTGGTTTTTAAGATATGGCTTCCAGCAAACCGACAGATAGAGAGGCACGGTGGTCTAATGGTAGTGCTTTGGCTTGCGGATCTGAAGGTCCCGGGTTCGAGCCCTGACCGGGCCATTGTGTTGTGTCCCTGGGAAAGACACTTTACTCCCGTTTCCTACTCCTTCGGATGAGAGTATAAACCGAGGTCTAGTCTGTGTGTCGCATACATTCCATCATAACGGACTTTAAAGATCCCGACGCTCATGTCCTAGACGGGTGAGTGCCGGTAACAAGAACACACCCAGCATGCACTTGGTCCTTCTCCCCCATCCCTGCTGGCAAGGATTGTGCTCAGTTGCCCGGGCATCAGACTATGCGCCCAAAGGCCGCGGGTGGGCGTCTCGAACGGTTTGAGTTATCGGCCAGCGCTTTGGGCGGCTCTTTTATTAGTAAAGCGCTCGATAAAAAGTGATTAAATAAAAAATAATAGACTGACCGGTCGAACTGTTTGCTCGTTCAGATTCCCGACTATTTCAAAGTATTCCTAGATGCGTGTGTTGTGTGTGTTTAGTTATGATTAGTACTCTAATTAATTAAAATTGTAATATGTTTTGAGTCTCACTGTGCACTTTGCAACCTATTTAGTTTGAAAATGTGATGGAATTTTAAATCTGCTCATTGAATTTGTTTTGAGAAACGTTTTCATACCGAAATGTTGACTTTTAAAACAACAATGTTGTTTGAGAGTTGAAATGTTATTTTTATTTTGTCATTTTCTTATTTTGACTGTGGACAACAATTGCTCCTCCAACAGCATTTGGTGTCAGGGCACATCACCCCCTCGGCAGCAATATCCAACTTTAGGCTTTAAGGAACTTTTCATATGACTCTACAACAAATCAAAAACCCCGAGATTTAGTAGCTTGAAGATGAAACATGACGTATCACAACACAAACACATACGCATGCACATTCATGCTCATAAACACACAAGTATACACACACATACACACACGCATACGTGCATATACGCATACACACTCATGCTCATACACACACAAGCATGCACACACACACAAGTACACACATAGGTACACACCTATACGTACACACACGCATACACACACATGCTCACGCACACATTAGCATACACACATACACGTACACACATATAAACACACACGCATACACACATGCTCATACACAAACAAGCATACACACACACGTACACACACACACATACACACACATACAGACATATACAGACAAATATGTACACACATGCATACATACACCCAAACGTACACACACACACACACACACATAGTGAAAGTGATGGTTGTGAATGGTGGTGTACTGCTTCAGAAAAGGCCAGTGTTATACTACAGTTTTATATTATATATTATTATTATTATGATTATTATTATTATTATTATTATTATTATTATTATTATTATTAATGCTAAAATAATTATCAGCAGCAGCAGCATCATTATGATCATCATCACATTTATTGATTTAGTGAACACATCAAGTTAAGCAGATTATCAACAGAGATGGAGGAAATGGCTGTTCAACCCAACCCACCTCCCTCCCCATCTTTAATAATAATAATAATAACGGATTTTTGTATAGCGGGTACTCCAGCCTATGACCAGACTCACCATGCTTTACATAATCATTACATAAAAATACATACACTCGGTCGACATGCACTCGGTCAACATGCACTCGGTCAAACATCGCTTTTGCTACGATACACCAAAAGACGGAACAGTAAAAGTAAAAACTATTTACAACTATGTACACAAATGACAAAAAAGACATAAATAGAATAGCAAAAACCTATTCCAAGCTATTTATATGCCCGGTTAGACCCAGGAAGAAAAAAGAGTATAAATATTTACAGCCGTGTTTACACTTACGGATCAGACAGAGAGAAAAGAGGAGAGAATGGCAGCAGGATACAAATCAGTCTGAATAATGCAGTTTGAAGAGGTGTGTTTTGAGGGCCTTTTTGAATGCATGTGTTGATTGTATGTTGCGGATATGGGAGGGAAGGGAATTCCACTGCTTGGGTGCGGAGTAAGAGAATGCACGTTCGCCGTATGTCTTAGTGCGGGTGACGGGAACCTTGAGTGTGCGAGTGTCAGCAGAAGATCTTAAAGTGCGTGAAGGAGAGTAGACAGACAGCAGATCAGCAAGGTAGGAAGGACAAGAATCTGTGAAGAAGTTGTGACAGAGAACAGAGAGTTTGTACTCTATGCGTGCTTGCACAGGAAGCCAGTGAAGGGAATGTAGTAGAGGTGTGATGTGATCGCGTTTCTTTGCTTGGAATACTAGTCTAGCTGCTGAGTTCTGAACCTTTTGTAGTTTGTCCATGATGTGTTTTGGGGAGCCAGCGAGGAGAGAGTTGCAATAGTCAAGACAAGAAAGGACGAGAGCGCAGACTA
The DNA here is from genome assembly GCA_036898135.1 of Oncomelania hupensis. Classification (NCBI taxonomy): domain Eukaryota; kingdom Metazoa; phylum Mollusca; class Gastropoda; order Littorinimorpha; family Pomatiopsidae; genus Oncomelania; species Oncomelania hupensis. The sequence goes on along the minus strand of CM072518.1, from coordinate 47,523,925 downwards.
GGGTTTTGGTGGCAGTGACTGTAAGATAGTGGCGAAAGGAGTTGATTTGGCGTATGGCCGTGTATGCAGAGCGACAGATGTTGGAGATGTGGTTGTTGAGGGACAGGTCATCGGAGAGAGTGTAGCCGAGATTTCTCGCTGAGGATGAGAACTGAATGTTTGTTGTCCCTACTGTAAGCGATGTTGGGAGAGGTGAGAGTGAGGAGGAGGTGTTGTGCTTGTGATTGAGGAGGGCTTCGGTTTTATCGTCATTAAGCTTAAGCTTGTTGAGTGTCATCCATGACTTAATGTCTGTGATGCACTTCTCCAGAGTCTGAACAGTGGAATTAATGAGAGAGGGGGCAGTGGATTTATAACGTTGTGTGTCATCTGCAAATGACTGACTCTCAACAGCTTGCTTTCCGAGCAGGAAAAGCAGTGGCTTGGTATGCACAGTGAATAACACCGGCCCTAAAACGGAACCCTGAGGCACTCCGCACACCAAGTCTGCTATGCCGGAGAAACAGCCATCGACAGTGACTGCTTGTGATCTGTCAGAAAGATATGAGTGGAACCAAGCAAGGACTGAGCCAGAGATTCCAAAGTAGTGTTGAAGAGTGTTAAAGAGAATGTGGTGGTCGACTGTGTCAAAGGCGGCTGAGAGGTCTAATAAGGTGAGAATGGAGACATTACCATTATCTAAGGCCAACAACAGATCATTGGTTACCTTTAGGAGGGCTGTCTCAGTGCTGTGGAAGGGTCGGTAGGCAGACTGGTTGGGGCAAAGTAAAGCGTTATCATATAGGTAGGCAAACAGTTGTTTGAGAACAATTTTTTCTATGACTTTGGACAGGAAGGAGAGGTTTGAAACAGGTCTGTAGTTCTTTAGATTATTTTTGTCTAAACTTGTTTTTTTAAGGAGGGGTTTGATGACAGCCGCTTTGAGCACAGACGGAACAACACCAGAGGATAGACTCTCGTTGATAATGTGGGTAACCACCTCTTTTCTCCTAAAATAAGTGCTTTTTCAGTATTTTACATCACTTCTCTCTCTCTCTCTCTCTCTCTTCAATTGACCTTATTTCTCTTAAAATATATGCTATTTTAAAGTGTCTTAACTCCTGTCTTGAATTAGGCCCCTCATTTCTCAAATACATCTATTTTTTTACTTTTCCTCGCCCTATTTGTATTTTGTATTACAGACATTAAAGAATTATTTACTAATAATTTTTTTTAACACCCAATCAGCAAACCAGGCTTTAACTGAACAGAATATTAGATCAAAGATTAGATGTGGAGGTCTGCTGGAAGTATTTTTTGCTTAACGAGGTAATCTGTTGTTGTACATTGCACTTACGTTCGTAAAATATTACAGAGTACGCAAAGCCGTGTGCTATCTGCCTCTTTATTCTATCCTATCCTATCCTCGGAGGTCGTAGGGGCACCATAATAGATGATCGTTCAACCAGCGTACTCCAATTTTCCATGTCCTCAGCAACTCTGATTGTTTTGCTCAGTGTCAAACCAGTCCATTGTTGAATGTTGTCCTCCCACCTCTTTTTCGGTCTCCCTCTTTGGTAACTGTTATAACCTGCAACCAACTCGTGTAATGCCTCTGTGCGTCAACTATCAAGGAATGTCTGTTAGTTAACATGGCTATGAATCTGACACTTGACAAAGGATCTGACACTGGACTATGTGGTTGTCACTGGACCATGTTGACATTTTATAAACTACTATATTTTTATGGGGTTTATACTAAGAAGTTATTTACCGTAGCAGAACCATTTTCCGTATCTCCAGTCATTTTTTTTTTTCTAAAGTGTTGGCGACAGCCCAAGTCTTTGCAGCACCCCAAGATGTAGCATGATTCATAGGCCTCTGCACACTGAAACAGTAAAATAAAACAAATTAAACATTGTTTGAGTAGCTTTCAGTGGGCTGGGTACTTTGATTTGCGCATCGTTCTGCGCATTCATAATCATATTTTGGAAAGAACCCTGGGTGACCTGAGTTCTCGTACTGAGTCCCATATATTCGTCCATTGCGGGAATCGATCTTGTGACCTGCATATGAAATCTCCCACTAACTAACTGCTCCACCAGAACACTCAATGTTTTTGGCAAACTGTATTAGATAGCTTCATAGAAGAGTTTATTTACCCATTTTAGGTGAACATTCTCAAATAAGATGCACGCAGTTTGTAATAAAGACTGTCGGTCCATTTATATCGTCAGAAGGATTGACTACAGAAGTCCACAGGTTTCATTTTACTATTGATTGTGAACGATGTGGAAGCTTTACTGTTGGTGATTGTGAACAATGTGGTAGTTTTACTGTTGATGATTGTGAATGATGTGGAAATTTTACTGTTGATGATTGTAAACGATGTGGAAGTTTTACTGTTGATTAGTAACGATGTGGTAGTTTTACTGTTGATGATTATGAACGATGTGGTAGGAAGTTTTACTGTTGGTGACTGTAAACGATTTGGTAGTTTTACTGTTGATGATTATGAACGATGTGGTAGTTTTACTGGTGATGATTGTGAACGATGTGGTACGAAGTCTGTGTATACGTCGACATGATGTTCTGACATAGCACATTTACTTACTGCGGAGCTAGGACAGTTTTGTAACTCCTGGCAGAAGATGACGACCAGTGCCAGCAACGAAACCATTTTTAGTGACGCAGTCATCTTGCAAGCCACGGACCTATGTTTTTTTTTTTAAAAGTAATAATAATAATAATAATAATAATGAATAACATTTATATAGCGCAAATCTCACAGACTCATTGCGCATACACACGCATTCACTTACAATATACAAAAGGATTACATGTATGTATGGAGGTACATCTACCAACAACAAAACACAAATATTGTTATGTCACACATAAGACTCCCTATAAGAGGAAAGAGGCGTAGGGTGGGGAGGGAAGATGCGAGTAAGTGAATCAAAAGCTAAGCGAAAAAGGTTTGTTTTAAGTTGGGCTTTAAATATATAAATATCTTCCAAGTTCCTCAGACCGACAGGAAGTGCGTTCCAGAGAGATGGAGCAGTGAAACTGAAACCGCGCTCGCCAACAGTTTTCAGGTTTCGACGCGGAACTTTTAACAGCTTTTCTGCGGAAGATCGGAGAATGCGGGCTATCCGGTAGGCTACAAGTGAGTTGGAAAGATACGCTGGGAGAGTTCCTTCAAAGAAACGGAAGGCAAAAACACAGATCTTATACTGGAGGCGGAATTTTACAGGCAGCCAGTGAAGTTTCTGAAGCAATGGCGTGATAGGGTCTCTCTTTCTCTTTTTCAAAACGAGCCGTGCTGCGATGTTTTGTACGTATTGAAGACGATTTATCTGTTCTGCTGGTAGACCCAGTAATACCGAATTACAAAAATCCAGACGTGATGTGATAAAAGCTTTAACCCATTTCGCGCACGCAGTCTCGGATAAAAAAAAAAAAAAGACAAATGGAAGCAATACGTCTCAATTCAAGGAAAGCACCACTTCAAATGCTTCCAATCTGATTTTGCATCGACAATGTTGGGTCAATTTTGACTCCTAAGATATTTCACCGAGCCTTGGAGCTGAATGGTACTACCATCAATGTCCAGGGAGTCACCCTCTACCAGTCTGAGGCGCAAGGAAGTATCGACTGCCATTGTCTCTGTTTTGTTCGTGTTGAGCATGAGCTTATTACTCTTCATCCAAGCTAAAATATCATAGACACATGTTTGAATTTCAGACTGAACAATACAAAATTCCTCAGGTGGTGCACTTTTAGACAACTCTGTGTCATCAGCATATTTGTGAAAATCACAATCATGTTTTGAAATAACATCAGATAGCGGCTGTGAATATAAAGTAAACAAAACTGGGCTCAATACTGATCCCTGAGGGACTCCGAACACAAGAGGGCTAAGCGCAGATGAAATCCCATCAACAACAACAGACTGAAAACGCTCACTAACATTATGAAGAAAACCACTGTTACACTCGTTTGATGTTGGTGTTTTTCTATCAGTAGTTGATTCAGCCCCAATGCTGAAGTACTGATGAGTGTAGCTCAGATTCGTTTATCCACGCAACCCGTTCAATCAGCCACACGGCACATAGTCGTCGTATGAAGTTTTCAAACTTTATTCAGCGTTCATCAACAACTGCATACAATCGCCATTTCACTCGCCAATTCTCAACTATCAACTTTCCACTTTTCAACAACTTTCTCAACTCTAATACAACAAATCTCTCTACTTTAAACTCTCTCGAAACAGTGCGGCACTATATCTATCTATCTATCTATCTATCTATCTATATATATATATATATATATATATATATATATATATATATATATATATATATATATATATATATATATATATATATATATATATATATATATATTCTCTCTACACTCCAGAAAGGGCGAGAATACCCCCAACGTGACACACCACAACCAATCATAACAAGCTTTGTCATCACTGTCTCACGTCATACAACCTTATTTGGGATGGAAGCGTCTTGTGGTTACCACTAGAATTATCCATACGCTTCGATCGATAGTAAACAACCCACTCTCGAAAATTCTCAAATAATATCGACCAACTAAAATTACCAACTTTATACAAAGCTTCTTCTAATAACAACGCAAAATCACAGCAAAGATAAAATACACTCTGTTACTGCATGCTTAGCAAAATAAAACGATCTGATCTATCGCGCGCGTCACACACGCAAGCCTACTATCGTGCGCATTTCACACGTAAACCTACCATCGCACGCGTCACCAACGTAACATAACCCCCCACCAAGAAGAAATTTACTTAATTTCTTTCAACAACGTTGAGATGCAACGAACAAACAAAGTCCAAAATTAACACTTATTTCTGTCAGTCTGTATACTATGGGGCGCCATGTGTCCATTTATTCTATGTGACTATTCTATACATAGAATAAATTCTATGCACATAGAATAAATTCTATGCACACAAAAAGCATTCATTAGTTGAAATTCCATTTATAAAAAAGAAACCAATATTGTAAGTCATAGAATAAAATTCTTTGTATAGAATAACATTCTATAATATAGTGTAAAATTCTATGTCCATAATAAAATTCTATGTATAGAATAACATTTTATAATAGAGAATAAGATTCTATGTATGTAATACAATTCTGTATTATAGAATGCACTTGTATGCATAGAATTATATTCTATAACATAGAATGAATTCTATTACAAAGAATGAATTCTATAACATAGAATTTATTCTATATGCATACAATTCATTCTATAACATAGAATGAATTCTTTAACATAAAATAAATTATATGACATAAAATGAATTCTATGTGCATAGAATAAATTGTATAACATAGAATGAATTCTATAATAAAGAATGAATTCTATATGCATAGAATGAATTTTATAGCATAGAATGAATTCTATGACATAGAATTCATTCTATGACATAGAATGAATTCTATAGGCATAGAATGAATAGTATAACATAGAATGAATAAGATGACATAGAATGAATTCTATGACATAGAATGAATTCTATAACATAGAATGAATTCTATAGCATAGAATGAATTCTATGTTACAGAATGAATTCTATGTCATAGAATTCATTCTATGCTATAGAATTCATTCTATGCTATAGAATAAATTCTATGTCATAGAATTCATTCTTTGCTATAGAATTCATTCTATGTTATAGAATTCATTCTATGTTATAGAATTCATTCTATGTCATATTATTCATTCTATGTTATACTGTTTATTCTATGCTATAGAATTCATTCTATGTCATAGAATTCATTCTATGTCATAGAATTCATTCTATGTTATAGAATGAAATCAATACATACACTTTTTTTTAAAATAGTAAAAACTGGGGCACTGTCGAGGTATAGAGAACATTTTTTATGGCATGGGACTGTATTGCAGAGAGATATACACATTGCCACATCCCATCACCACACCACATCACTCTACATCACACTGCACCACAAATGTGATGGGTAGGTGTGGTGGAGTGATTAGGTTGTGTGATGATGTGGTCTGATTCACTCGCTTTTAAGGCATAATAGAACTGTATTGCAGATACATACATACACATTACCACATCACATCACCACACTACATCACTCTAAATCACACCACACTGCACCACAAATGTGATGGGTGGGAGGGGTGGGATGATTAGATTATGTGATGTGATTCACTGATGCCAGGATATGTGCTGTCTGCTGCAATGTGAAGATGTGCTGCTGCTGTGATGTCGGCTGATGTGATGTGATGATTTGTTGATGTGATGTGATTTTATGTGGTGGTGCGTTTTCACGATGATGGTGATGAAGCAATGTGATGCAGTGATGTGATGTGATGATGTGATCGATGTGGTGATGATGCGATGTGGTGATGTGTCATACAATATCTTTTTTTTAAATTCTAAATTTCGTTACAATTTATTAGTTGTGTTTTTTTAATTTAATGTGAGTTAAATGAATTATATGTATATAGAATTAATTGTATAACACAGCAAGAATTATATGACATAAAATACCTTTTTTTAACATAAAATGGATTTTATTCGCAACACTGAATACACTCATAGAATTATTTTTTAACATTTGGTGCACATAGAATGCATTCTATGTTATAGAATGTTCATTCTATAACATAGAATGTTCATTCTATAACATAGAATCCATTCTATAACATAGAATGTTCATTCTATAACATAGAATGGTCATTCTATAACGTAGAATTCATTCTATAACATAGAATGTTCATTCTATAACATAGAATCCATTCTATAACTTAGAATGTTCATACTATAACATAGAATCTATTCTATAACATAGAATGTGCATTCTTTAACGTAGAATGCATTCTATAATATAGAATGTACATTCTATGCACAACAAGGTCATTCTTTGTGAAACGAGGCTTTGAGGCTTTGACGAATAAAGGGACATGTGCACGCGCGCGAGAACTGAAGAAATGGCTGACGTGCCAAGCGTTCTGCGGGCTTTAGAACAGGCTCAAATCGCACGATACCGAGCCGATTGCAAATCGGACCGCAGGCAAGCAGTAGTTCTGACGTCATCACGTAGCAATCGCGATTCCATCGCAAACAAAATCGTTGCACAATCGGCATGTGTGGCGGGGCCTTTAGGTTTCTTGATGCAGACGACTTCGAGTGTGAGTTGATCCCATAATTGACGTCACACCCTCCCCTCCCCCTCCCTCCGCCCCAGCGTGCTTACTTTTTCATTACAATGTGCTGAGGTTCTGTAAGGGTTTATAGTGACAAAATCTAATGAAATAATCAGTTCTTTTTGCTCAATACCGAAGAAATAACCGTACTGTACACTCATAAAAAGCAATAATTAATATAATTAAAGGTCGAATATTGCGACACAACTCTGAGACATAATAATTATTGCAAAAAAAAACTATTTCACCCCAGGCGTCCCCCCATAACCAGCTATGTTTCGAATTTGGCCTCCCTTTGTGAGAACACCCACATTTATGTAAAGTTCCTTCCGTTAATAAAATGGATAGCATAATAGCATTAGGAACGTACGTCAGCCATTGATGTAGAGTGATGTGGTGTGGTGATGGGATGTGGCAATGTGTATCTCTCTGCAATACAGTCCCATGCCATACAAAATGTTCTCTATACCTTGACAGTGCCCCAGTTTTTACTATTTAAAAAAAGGTTTTTATATTGATTTCATTCTATGACATAGAATGAATTCTATGACATAGAATGAATTCTATGACATAGAATGATTTCTATAGCATAGAATGAATAGTATAACATAGAATGAATAAGATGACATAGAATGAATTCTATGACATAGAATGAATTCTCTAACATAGAACGAATTCTATGACATAGAATGAATTCTATTACATAGAATTTATTCTATAGCATAGAATGAATTCTATAACATAGAATGAATTCTATAGCATAGAATGAATTCTATGACGTAGACTTCATTCTATGCTATAGAATAAATTCTATGTCATAGAATTCTGTTACGTTGAAACGCGAACGAAAGTATGCCGGAAGCGTGTACGATAGATCTAATCGTTTCGATTTGCAAAGTATTCAATAATAGAGTTTATTTACCTTTGATTTGAGTTTGCATTGTTGTTAGGAAAGGCTTTGTATAACGTTGATAATTTCCGTTAGTCGATATTGTTGTAGAATCTTCTGGATCGGCTTATTTACTATCGATCGAAGATTCGGGATAATTGTAGAAATTTGAAGGAACGATCCGGAAGGAGAAGAAATGTGTAATGACGTAAGTCAGTGATGACGATCTTTTATTCGATTGGTGGCAGTGCGTCATTTCTACATTGTTCGAAATTCTTCCGGAAGAGAGAGAGGTTATTTAATCGTGTGCCGAGTTATTGTAGAGAGAGTAAAGTTGTTGATAGTGATTTGGAAAGTTGCTGTGAAAGTTGTTGAGTTGAATTGAGAATTGTATGCAGTTGTTGATGTATGCTGAATAAAAGTGGAAAACTTCATACGTCGACTTTGTGATTTGTATGCTGTTTGGACAGGCTGTGTGAATAAACGAATCTGAGTTACACCTTATCAGGACTTCAGCATCGGGGCTGAATCAAATACTGATAACGACAAACACCAACATCAAACGGAGTGTAACATTTTGGGGGTCAAGCCGCGATTCACGCCATAGCCAAGGGTTCAACTGCTACAACAAGCGAGTCAACGTTACGAGAGGCAGTCATCGAGGGTAGCCGCCAACGAGTTGCGTCGAGAGGGGCCAACATACTGGGACTACATCACCGATAGGTTCGGGTTGACTGCAAGGGCGTGTAGTCGCCGAAGAGTTGCTTCGTGAGCGAACAACAGAGCGGGACTACGTGGCTGCCGTAAGACTACGTCGAGGGACAGTCTCGGAGCTACATCGCCAGTATTAGAGAGAGCGACGTACGGACGTCGAGTCTACTTCAGCACAGGAGCGTATACATCAACACCAGCGTGGTGCAGCGTCGCATACGACGAGGACAGCGGGGCCTGCGTCAGCGAAGGCGACTAGTGACAAGCATCAGCGCTACTGCAGAAAGCGTGCTGTTCTAGAACAGTCTAGAAAGGTACAGCACAGTCCATAACTTTCCAGAAAAAAGAACTCTACAGTCAAGAACTTTCTAGAAAAGAACTTTCTTGAAAAGAACTTTCCAGAAGCATCAAGATGGCTGACTTCTGGCAGAGAGGGGTTGAACTAAATCTAAAAGGCAAACAGCTGACGGAGTACGTCAAGTCTCAAGAGAGAATATGGCGCGAAGAAAGAGAAAGAGAATTAGAGGAGAAGCGTCTAGAAAAGGAAGAGCAGCGTCGCCGTGAAGAAAGAGAATTTGAACTGAAGCGTCTGGAAATTGAACAGCAGCGACAAGAAAGAGAAGATGAGCGCAGGCGTGAGGAAAGAGAAGCTGATCGGCAGTTCCAACTAGAGTTGGCGCGCATCCAGCAACAGCAGCATGCGCCACAAGTTATCAGTGACAACACGGCTCCAAAATTGCCAGCTTTCGTCGACGGGAAGGACCAGATTGACAGTTATCTGGCGAGATTCGAAAGGTTCGCCGAAAGCTCCAACTGGCAACCTCAAGACTGGGCAATTCGACTGAGTACACTTCTGACGGGGCAAGCTCTCGAAGTTTACACCAGACTGTCGAACGATGACGCCAAAAACTACGACGTCTTGAAAGAGGCCCTGTTGCAGTGCTACAACTTTACAGAGAAGGGCTACCGTAAACGCTTCCGTGAATGCCGGCCTAAGTCAGACGAGACGCCAAAGCAGTTTGTGGAGCGCCTGTCGTCATATCTACACAAGTGGGTGGAGTTATCAGGCGAAACGAAGTCTTACGACAGTCTCCATGACCTGATCGTGAAGGAACAATTTCTCAATGCCTGTCACAAGGACTTAGCGACCCACTTAGAAGAACAAAAGCTGCAGACGCTTAAAGATGTGACTGAGGCTGCTGAAAGATATCTCATCGCTCATGGGAAAACCCTGGGGCTACCCAGCGCGACGAAACATTTTCAGAAGACTGGAAACCATGTGAACCAGATCCAGGGAAGCCAGACGAGCCAGAGACAGACAGACTCCACGCCTCCTCCCAGGGAAGGGCATTCAAGGGGCTGTTTCACCTGCAACGCTACAGACCACAGAGCGGCTAACTGTCCTCAAAACAAAAGTAGCGGACAGCGGAGCAGTACGGACAATTCAGCGGCGGGCAACCGGCAGAGGCGGTTCTCCAATCAACGGCAAACCAGTAGATCTGACCATCAAGTGTGCGGCGGGAGCGTCATTCTTCCGAGTGAGACCAAGCGCACAGCTACTCCTGCGGACGTGCAAGAGTGCATGACCGATGGCCAACTTCTCCTTGCCAACGGAAAATCCATCCCCGTCGTCGCCAGCGCAGCGGTGACCGTACAGAACATGCCTGTTTCCAAGGGACGCGTCGGAAATCATGAAGTGACTGTTTTAAGAGACTCTGGCTGCAGTGGGGTCATCGTCAGAGAAGACCTAATCGCTAAAGAACAGTTCACTGGCGATTCAAAATGGACACTTATGGCCGACAGCAAATGTGTGAGAGCGCCAGTTGCGAAGATTCATGTCAACACCCCTTTCTACATAGGCGAAGTCGAAGCGGTTTGCCTGAAGAAGCCGCTGTATGATTTGATGATCGGGAATATCGACGGCGCGAGACGACCCGACGACCCCGATCCAGAGTGGAGTCCTGCCTCAATCCAACGCGTCGAAGTTGTGGAGGAGGATCCATTGCCGTTTCCCGATGGAGACCTTACAGAGCTGCTACGGGACAATGTGGTTACTCCGGCTCAGCCCTGCCGACCAGAGATCGTCGGTGCCGTTACTACCAGGGCCCAGGCCAAGAGAGACAAGACGTCTACGCCACTGAAGGTCGCCGACAACTCTAAAGCTGCCATCGTGGACAGAGATAAGCTTATCCAGCTCCAGGGAGCTGATAGCACTTTAAACAAGTACAGGAACCGCCAAGACCACGTGACCAAGGGCAGTGGCACGGTCTATTTTGAGGTGAAGGCCAAGATCCTGTACAGAATCTTCCAGCACCCGAGGGTCAACGGAGGTAAACCACTACGTCAAGTACTGGTACCATTACCCTTAAGGCGCCAGGTGATGGAAGTAGCGCATGACTCAATTATGGGAGGTCACCTAGGCATCAAGAAGACGTCGGACAGAATCCAGGCGGTGTTCTACTGGCCAGGACTTCATGCGGACGTCAGCCGTTTCTGCCGATCATGTGACATTTGCCAGAAGACCATACCTCGAGGAAGGGTCCCGAAAGTGCCTATGCAGAGGATGCCTCTGATCGACCGACCTTTCAAGAGGGTGGCCTTAGACTTAATCGGCGAAATAAGACCTCCGAGTGAAGAAGGTCATCGATGGGTACTGACTTTAGTGGACTATGCGACTCGGTACCCAGAAGCAGTGCCTCTGAAGAAGATTGACACTGAAACTGTCGCAGAGGCGCTAGTGGACATGTTCAGTAGACTTGGAGTGCCTGAAGAGATCCTGACAGACCTCGGGACGCAGTTCGTCTCCGACTGCATGAAGGAGGTGAACAGACTGCTGAGCATCCGGCATTTGACTACGACACCCTACCATCCGATGTGCAACGGGCTTGTCGAAAAGTTCAATGCTACGTTGAAGTCCACCCTGAAGAAACTGTGCAGCGAGCAGCCCAGACAATGGCATCGTTACATCAACGCCTTACTGTTCGCCTACAGAGAAGTGCCGCAGGAGTCCACCGGCTTTTCTCCGTTCGAGCTGCTGTACGGAAGAACCATCCGAGGGCCGATGCACATCCTGAAAGAACTGTGGACGAAAGAAGTGGACACCCCAGAGGTGAAGAACAGCTACCAGTACGTGTTTGAGCTACGGGAGAAGCTGGAGCAGACTCTCGAGATAGCCAGAGAAAACCTGAAGAAGTCCCAGGACTGTGGAAAGCACTATTATGATCGTAGGGCTGTGAACAGGAAGTTTAAACCTGGCAACAAAGTGCTGGTGCTGCTACCTACTGATCACAATAAGTTGCTGATGCAGTGGAAAGGCCCGTACGAAGTGGAGACCGTGGTGGGGATCAACGACTACAAGGTGAAGGTCGGCCAGCATTCCAAGATATACCACGCCAACCTCCTCAAGCGGTACGTGGAAAGGCCATCAGAGACTGTGCATGTGGCAACAGCAGCTGAGATCGACAACAGCTTTGATAGCGAGGAACTGTTGGAACTTGGAGACTTCCACAGCAAAGAAGGCATCGATGATGTTAAGCTAGGACCAAGCTTGACGGAAGGTCAAAAGTTGGAGCTCAAGGACCTTATGGGCGAATTTCCACATAGCTTCAATGATGTCCCAGGCTCTACGACTTTGGTCGAACATGAAGTCCACACCCAGACCTGGAAGGAGCATCTGCAGACCTTGAGGGAGCTGTTCCACCGTCCCGCAGAAGCCAACCTGATCGTGAGACCCAGCAAGTGCATCCTGGGAGCTGACAACGTCGACTGCGTCGGACATCCGACGGAAGGAGGAGACAACGGAGGATGCACTGACTCCAGGAAAACCCACGTGATCGTCGTCTTTGACCCTGGGCCGATGACAACCGCAACTGACGAGGGCGACGTTTCCTTGCGGATGAAAGGTCATTGACTGTGTGGACGAACTAAGAATATTGGTAATGACAGACTTGAAAATGAAAAACGTTGATTGGGTAAATGAACTGTGAACATTGACAGTATCCAGAAAGACTTGCAGATGAGAAACTTTGACTCTGTGTGAATGAACTGTGAACATTGACAATATCCAGACAGATTTGAAGATGAAAACCATTGACTCTGTGTGAATGAACTGAGAACGTTGATAGTGTTCAGAAAGGCTGAAATAAGTCTTAATTCTGTACATTGTTTGTGAATTACGTTTCAACGTTGTTGAAAGAAATTGGGTAAATTTCTTCTTGAGTGGGGGGTTATGTTACGTTGAAACGCGAACGAAAGTATGCCGGAAGCGTGTACGATAGATCTAATCGTTTCGATTTGCAAAGTATTCAATAATAGAGTTTATTTACCTTTGATTTGAGTTTGCATTGTTGTTAGGAAAGGCTTTGTATAACGTTGATAATTTCCGTTAGTCGATATTGTTGTAGAATCTTCTGGATCGGCTTATTTACTATCGATCGAAGATTCGGGATAATTGTAGAAATTTGAAGGAACGATCCGGAAGGAGAAGAAATGTGTAATGACGTAAGTCAGTGATGACGATCTTTTATTCGATTGGTGGCAGTGCGTCATTTCTACATTGTTCGAAATTCTTCCGGAAGAGAGAGAGGTTATTTAATCGTGTGCCGAGTTATTGTAGTGAGAGTAAAGTTGTTGATAGTGATTTGGAAAGTTGCTGTGAAAGTTGTTGAGTTGAATTGAGAATTGTATGCAGTTGTTGATGTATGCTGAATAAAAGTGGAAAACTTCATACGTCGACTTTGTGATTTGTATGCTGTTTGGACAGGCTGTGTGAATAAACGAATCTGAGTTACACCTTATCAGGACTTCAGCATCGGGGCTGAATCAAATACTGATAACGACAAACACCAACATCAAACGGAGTGTAACAAATTCATTCTATGTCATAGAATTCATTCTATGTAATCTTATTCATTCTGTTATACTATTCATTCTTTGCCTATAGAATTCATTCTATGTCATAGAATGAATTCTATGTCATAGAATTCATTCTATGCTATAAAATTCATTCTATGCATATAGAATTCATTATTTATTATAGAATTCATTCTATGTTATACAATTTATTCTATGCACATAGAATTAATTCTATGTCATGCAATTTATTTTATGTTAAAGAATTCATTCTATGTTATAGAATTCATTCTTTGTAATAGAATTCTTTCTATGTTATAGAATATAGTTCTATGCATACAAGTGCATTCTATAATATAGAATTGTATTACATACATAGAATCTTATTCTCTATTATAAAATGTTATTCTATACATAGAATTTTATTATGGACATAGAATTTTACACTATATTATAGAATGTTATTCTATACAAAGAATTTTATTCTATGACTTACAATATTGGTTTCTTTTTTATAAATGGAATTTCAACTAATAAATGCTTTTTGTGTGCATAGAATTTACATAAATGTGGGTGTTCTCACAAAGGGAGGCCAAATTCGCAACATAGAATTCTATGCACATTGAATATTAGAATTCTATGTGCATAGAATGTATTCTATGTATAGAATGGTCACATAGAATTAATGGACACATGGCGCCCCATAGTATACTGTCGATGAGCTCAGTTTAAATATACAGGCAATGTTTTTTTTCATCCGCAAGGAAACGACGCCCTCGTCCGTTACGGTTGTCATCGGCCCAGGGTCAAAGACAGTAATCTTGTGGACTTTCCTGGAGTCAGTGCATCCTCCGTTGTCTCCTACTTCCGTCGAATGTCCGACGAAGTCGACGTTGTTGGTTCCCAGAATACACTTGCTGGGTCTCACGGTCAGGTTGGCCTCTTGAAGACGGTGAAACAGCTTCCTCAAGGTCTGCAGATGCTCCCTCCAGGTCTGGGTGTGGACTAGCAGGTCGTCCCAGTACCACACGACATTGTCCATTCCTTTGAGCATCTTCTTCATTCCTCTCTTCAGGGTAGCTCCATTGTTGACCATGCCAAAGGGCATCCTTAGGCACTCGTACGTCCCATCAGGAGTTATAAAAGCAGTCTTTGGTATGTCCTGTTGACGCACGAGGACTTGCCAATAACCCTTGCTGAGGTCAATCTTTGAGAAGATTTTACTCCCCAATAACTGGCGGAAGAGGTCTGCTGCAGTAGGCATCGGCTTGGGGTCGAAGACGGTGATCTTATTAACCTTTCTGTAGTCGATGCATACTCTGTTGCTCCCGTCTTCTTCTTCACGACCACGACAGGGGACGCGTAGGGTGAACTGGACTCCCTGATGATGCCCATCTTCAGCATCTCATCGATGTCTTTCTTCAAGGATTCGCGGGCCTTGAAAGGGATCGGGAAGGGTTTGGATCGAACGGGGATATTTGAAGTGAGGTGAACTTCATGTTCGACCAAAGTCGTAGAGCCTGGGACATCGCTGAAGCTATGGGGAAACTCGCCCATAAGGTCCTTGAGCTCCATCTTTTGACCTTCCGTCAAGCGTGGTCCTAGCTTAACATCATTGATGCCTTCTTTGCTGTGGAAGTCTCCGAGTTCCAACAGTTCCTCGCTGTCAAAGCTGTCGTCGATCACAGCTGCTTTTGCTGCGTGTACAGTCGGCATGTTTCTGTGAGTCTGACATACAATACAGTTTCTCACTGCAGATTCAATTTCACTATCAATGTTTGGCCACCAAATATATGAGAGTTTCAAGGCCTTCATTCTGCACATACCTAGACGTGGTTCATGCAGGTCGTTCAATAAGCGCTGACGCCCTTTCGGTGGGACAACCACCCGTGTGCCCCAGAGCACACACCCATAACGACACTCAGTTCCGTGTTTCTCACAAAGTACATGTAGGGTTGAAGGCGTTTGTCTCTAATACTGTCTGGCCATCCCTTCAAAACATAGTCCTTCACCCTGGACAGCACGGGATCTCGGCTCGTCCACTGACGAATCTGCCTGGCTGTAACAGGCATGGTCTCCACTTGCTCCATCAGAAGTACTGTCTCACCATACTCAGGCTTCACGCTCTCCGTCACCTCACGAGGCAGCCTGCTCAGACCATCGGCATTGCTGTGCTTCTTGCCCTCCTTGAACTTCATGGTGTATTCGTAAGCAGCCCGAGTGAGAGCCCACCTTTGAATTCTGGCTGCAACCATGGCTGGTGTTTGCTTGTGTTCGTTAAACAGTCCCAGAAGGGGCTTATGATCAGTATGGATCTCAAACTTCTGCCCATACAGATACTGGTGAAACTTCTTAACACCAAAAACGACTGCCAAGGCCTCTTTTTCCACTTGGCTGTAGTTCTGTTCAGCATTGTTCATAGTTCGAGATGCAAACGCCACAGGCCTCTCACTACCGTCCTTTAGTCTGTGAGAAATGACCGCAACCAGTCCATAACTGGAGGCATCGCATGACAATACAATATCTTTACTGGAGTCAAAATGAAGGAGGACCTTTGGAAACTGCAGCAACATCTTTGAGTGAATCCACGCTTGTTCCTGCTGATTGCTCAACACCCATGCTACCCCCTTCTTCAGCAAGGCGTATAACGGAGCTAACGCTGTGGACAAATTCGGCAGGGACTTGGAATAATAGTTCACCATTCTACGGGTAAGCCTGAAGCTGCTTCACATCTGTGGGCTGAGGCATATTGTTACACTCGAATCGATGTTGGTGTTTTCTATCAGTATTTGATTCAGCCCCGATGCTTGAATTCCTGATAGGTGTGTAACTCAGATTCGTTTATCCACGCAACCTGCTCACTCAGCAGCAACAAGGCAAAGTCTTCGTATGAAGTTTTCCACTTTTATTCAGCACACATCAACAACTGCATACAATCGCCTTTTCACTCTCAACTTTTTACTTTCCAACTCACTATCAGCAACAACCCACACAAAACAGTGCGGCACATAATTATATAGCCTCTCTCTCTCTTTCCCGAACACCCTGGATCAATCGTGTATGACGCAATTTAACCAATCGAATGAAACTTCGTCATCACTGACTTACGTCATACATCTCTCTACACATACCGGGAACGTTCTCAAACTTCGATATTTATCGGGAAATTTCCATCAATAGTAAATACTCAAATCTAGAGAATTCTCCAATAATATCGACTAACGAAAATTATCAACGTTATAAAAAGCTTCTTCTAACAACAATGCAAACTCAAAACAAAGGTAAATAAACTCCATTATTGAATACTTTGCAAAACGAAACGATTAGATCTATCGTGCGCGTTTCAGACATACTACCATTCGCGTTTCAACGTAACATAACCCCCTACTCAAGAAGAAATTTACCTAATTTCTTTCAACAACGTTGAAACGTAATGCACAAACAAAGTACAGAATTAAAACTTATTTCCGACTGTCTTAACACTGTCAATGTGCCCAGTCCATCCACACAGAGTCAATGGTTTTCATCTTCAGGTCTGTCTGGATATTGTCAATGTTCTCAGTTTATTCACACAGAGTCAATGGTTTTCATCTTCAAGTCTGTCATTACCAATATTCTTAGTTCATCCACACAGTCAATGTTCTTCCATCCGCAAGGAAACGACGCCCTCGTCCGTTGCGGTTGTCATCGGCCCAGGGTCAAAGACGATGATCACGTGGGCTTTCCTGGACTCAAGGCATCCTCCGTTGTCTCCTTCTTCCGTCGAATGTCCGACGATGTCGATGTTGTCGGCTCCCAGAATGCACTTACTGGGTCTCACAGTCAGGTTAGCTTCTGTCAGACGATGAAATAGCTCCCTCAAGGTCTTCAGATGCTCTTCCCAGGTGTGGGTGTGGACTAGCAGGTCGTCCCAGTAACACACGACGTTGTCCATCCCTTTGAGCATTTTCTTCATCCCTCTCTTCAGGGTAGCTCCGCTGTTGACCATGCCAAAGGGCATCCTTAGGCACTCGTACGTCCCATCAGGAGTTATAAAAGCAGTCTTTGGTATGTCCTGTTGACGCACGGGGACTTGCCAATAACCCTTGCTGAGGTCAATCTTTGAGAATATTTTACTCCCCGATAGTTGGCGGAAGAGGTCTGCTGCAGTAGGCATCGGCTCGGGGTCGAAGACGGTGATCTTATTAACCTTCCTGTAGTCGATGCATACTCTGTTGCTCCCGTCCTTCTTCTTCACGACCACGACAGGGGACGCGTAGGGGGAACTGGACTCCCTGATGATGCCCATCTTCAGCATCTCATCGATATCTTTCTTCAAGGATTCACGGGCCTTGAAAGGGATCGGGAAGGGTTTTGATCGAACGGGAATATTTGAAGTGAGGTGGACTTCATGTTCGACCAAAGTCGTAGAGCCTGGGACATCACTGAAGTTTTGGGGAAACTCACCCATAAGGTCCTTGAGCTCTATCTTTTGACCTTCCGTCAAGCTCGGTCCTAGCTTAACATCATCGATGCCTTCTTTGCTGTGGAAGTCTCCAAGTTCCAACAGTTCCTCGCTGTCAAAGCTGTTGTCGATCTCAGCTGCTGTTGCTGCATGCACAGTCTCTGATGGCCTTTCCACGTAAAGCTTAAGGAGGTTGGCGTGGTATATCTTGGAATGCTGGCCGACCTTCACCTTATAGTCGTTGATCCCCACCATGGTCTCCACTTCGTACGGGCCTTTCCACTGCATCAGCAACTTATTATGATCGGTAGGTAGCAGCACCAGCACTTTGTTGCCAGGTTTGAACTTCCTGTTCACAGCCCTACGATCGTAGTAGTGCTTTCCACAGTCCTGGGACTTCTTCAGGTTTTCTCTGGTTATCTCGAGAGTCTGCTCCAGCTTCTCTCGTAGCTCAAACACATACTGGTAGCTGTTCTTCACCTCTGGGGTGTCTACTGCTTTTGTCCACAGTTCTTTTAGGATGTGCATCGGCCCTCGGATGGTTCTTCCGTACAATAGCTCGAACGGAGAAAAGCCGGTGGACTCCTGCGGTACTTCTCTGTAGGCGAAAAGTAATGCATTGATGTATCGATGCCATTGTCTGGGCTGCTCGCTGCATAGTTTCTTCAGGGTGGACTTCAGTGTAGCATTAAACTTTTTGACAAGCCCGTTGCACATCGGATGGTAGGGTGTCGTAGTTAAATGCCGGATGCTCAGCAGTCTGTTGACCTCCTTCATGCAGTCAGAGACGAACTGCGTCCCGAGGTCTGTCAGAATTTCTTCAGGCACTCCAAGTCTACTGAACATGTCCACCAGTGCCTCTGCTACAGTTTCAGTGTCAATCTTCTTCAGTGGCACTGCTTCTGGGTACCGAGTTGCATAGTCCACTAAAGCCAGTACCCATCGATGACCTTCTTCACTCGGAGGTCTTATTTCGCCGATTAAGTCTAAGGCCACCCTCTTGAAAGGTCGGTCGATCAAAGGCATCCTCTGCATAGGTACTTTCGGGACCCTTCCTCGAGGTATGGTCTTCTGGCAAATGTCACATGATCGGCAGAAACGGCTGACGTCCGCATGAAGTCCTGGCCAGTAGAACACCGCCTGGATTCTATCCGACGTCTTCTTGATACCCAGGTGACCTCCCATGATTGAGTCATGCGCTACTTCCATCACCTGGCGCCTTAGGGGTAAGGGTACCAATACTTGACGTAGTGGTTTCCCTCCGTTGACCCTCGGGTGCTGGAAGATTCGGTACAGGATCTTGGCCTTCACCTCAAAATAGACCGTGCCACTGCCTTTGGTCACGTGGTCTTGGCGGTTCCTGTACTTGTTTAAAGTGCTATCAGCTTCCTGGAGCTGGATCAGTTTATCTCTGTTCACGATGGCAGCTTTAGAGTTGTCGGCGACCTTCAGTGGCGTAGACATCTTGTCTCTCTTGGCCTGGGCCCTGGTAGTAACAGCACCGACGATCTCTGGTCGGCAGGGCTGAGCCGGAGTAACCACATTGTCCCGTAGCAGCTCTGTAAGGTCTCCATCGGGAAATGGCAATGGATCCTCCTCCACAACTTCGAAACGTTGGTTTGAGGCAAGACTCCATTCTGAATCGGGGTCGTCGGGCCGTCTCGCTCCGTCGATATTCCCGATCATCAAATCATACAGCGGCTTCTTCAGGCAAACTGCTTCTACTTCGCCTATGTAGAAAGGGGTGTTGACTTGAATCTTCGCAACTGGCGCTTTCACACACTTGCTGTCGGCCATAAGTGTCCATCTAGAATCGCCAGTAAACTGTTCTTTGGAGATCAGATCTTCTCTGACGATGACCCCACTGCAGCCAGAGTCTCTTAGAACAGTCACTTCATGATTTCCGACGCGTCCCTTGGAAACAGGCATGTTCTGTACTGTCACAGCTGCGCTGGCGACGACGGTGATGGATTTCCCGTTGGCAAGGAGAAGATGGCCATCAGTCATGCACTCTTGCACGTCCGCAGGTGTAGCTGTGCGCTTGGTCTCACTCGGAAGAATGACGCTCCCGCCGCACACCTGATGGTCAGATCTACTGGTTTGCCGTTGATTGGAGAAACGTCTCTGTCGGTTGCCCGCCGCTGCATTGTCCGTACTGCTCCGCTGTCCGCTACTTTTGTTTTGAGGACTGTCACGGACCGGGTTTATAATATTTCGGTCCGATGACTGTTGTAGTATCTTCCTGTGTGAAGATATAAACTGTACTATTTTTTTAATTGATAACTGAATGCTGATTGGTTGAGCTGGTCCTGTGACGATTCGCCAATCACATTCAAACTTGTAGTCAGTCTTCTTTTGTACCACGGAGTGGGTGGTTGTGTTTGTACTTCTGGCAGCTGTTGACTGCAGGTATATATATTGGTTTATCATTGAAATATTGTATTGTAAACATAATAATATTTAACCATGATTATGATTCTACTTGTGGTGGAAATAAAAGTAATAGTATATAATTTTGATATAAGTATGAAGAATGGATTAGGGAGGTGATGGAGATGGTGGATCGTTGTATATTATTTTTGAGTAACGAATTGAAATCGGATTTTTATTTGATTTGAGGTTGAAACCTCAGCTTGCAATGTGTGGTGTTATATTTACTTTTGTGAATGAAATTAATCAGCTTCAAGATGTAATATAGTTATTATAATTAGTTTTATAATTTGCGTATGTGTGAACTGTGTTCTACACATATGAGATTCGAATTAAACTGTTGGTCTGGTCCCATCACAGAGAGAAGAGAAAGGTATATGTGGTAATACAGAAAAGTCTATGTATCAAGATATTTAGTGGGGGGAAACTTGTGTGTTTTCAGAAGTCTCCGGCTGAGGGGCCTCGAGGCAAAGAGAAAGAAAGAAAGACGAGGAAGAAGAAGAAGAAGAAGAAGAAGAAGAAGAAGAAGAAGAAGTAGACGAGAAGAAGAAGAAGAAGAAAAAGAAGAAGAAGAAGAAGAAGAAGAAGAAGAAGAAGAAGAAGAAGAAGAAGAAGAAGAAGAAGAAGAAGAAGAAGTAGACGAGAAGAAGAAGAAGAAGAAGAAGAAGAAGAAGAAGAAGAAGAAGAAGAAGAAGAAGAAGAGGGAGAAGAAAAAGAAGAAGACGAAGAAGAAGACGAAGAAGAAGACGAAGAAGAAGAAGAAGAAGTAGATGAGAAGAAGAAGAAGGAGGAGAAGAAGAAGAAGAAGAAGAAGAAGAAGAAGAAGAAGAAGAAGAAGAAGAAGAAGAAGAAGAAGAAGAAAACGAGAAGGAGAGTAAGCAGAGGAAGAAGTAGCCGAGGAGGGAGAAGGGTGGAAGCATAAAGAAGGAGCCAGAGAAGAAGCCAAAGAAGAAGACGAAGAAGAAGACGAGCACCTAAACACAGCCACATCAGCAGTCGTAGCAACCGCTACCACATCGGCAGCAGTAGCAACCGCTACCACATCAGCAGCAGTAGCAACCGCTACCACATCGGCAGCAGTAGCAACCGCTACCACATCAGCAGCAGTAGTAACCACTGCCACCCCAGCGGCAGCGGCCACAGCAGCAGCAGCAACAGCGGCAGCGGCCACAGCAGCAGCAGTGGAGGATTATCGGGAAGGCGGAGAGGACGATAGACAGAGGAGGAAACCCAGGATAGATAGAGAGAAGAACAAGGAGAAGGAAGATAGTACATAGACAGAGATTAGAGACGAAGAAAGACACAGCAAATCCTAACCTCCATGAGACTATTGGGGGAATCTCTCTCTGTCGACGGTGACCAGGTCGATATTGGTGTTTATTGTGATTGGTGATACTTGGATTATCTGACCAGGCCGATATTGGTGATTATTTGTGACTGGTGACTTTATTCGCGGATTATCTGACTGAGACTTATGTGTGTGTTTGTGAATGGTATAATCCACGGATTATTTCTACAAAGTACGTGAGTACAAAACTATATATATATATTGTCCATATTATTGATTGAATTGTATGTACTTGTATGTACTTATGTGAACTTTGTTGATTATTGTTTATTTTTCTAGTAATAGAAGGGGGTGTGACAACAAAAGAATTCTTGAGAGTTAGAGAGTGTGAGACGGGAGGACACGTAGATTATTCACGCACGCATACACGCAGTTTCTTATAAAAGCCCTTTCGTTACAGTGGTGACCCTGAAACCCGTAGTTAGTTAGTGGGAGTTTAGATTATTTATTTGTCTTGTATCTTATTTGGAGTTTATATGGTGGGATTTATTTGAATAAGTATAAGATTGAACAGTAGAAGAGTTTTGTATAAATTTTGGGCAGTTAACTTTGGTGTGCTAGGAGTGTGTACTGTGTAACTGACTTGTTAAATTGTTGTTTTCATTTCTTTTTGGGTAGGATGTTAGTGTTTGTATAGATTATACCCCGCCTCCGATTCTTTACTTGCGGGTCTGATTCCTTGTATAGTTCTGGGATCAGAAAGGGCTTAGATTCATTTTTCTTCCTGTTGTATATATATTGCCTAATTCTAGCTCAGCTATTCAATATTGTTTTGTTTTTTCCTTCTATACTTATTAGGATCCTGTCTTGTATAGTTATAGTTGTCACATCCCTATTTTAGTTGTTGTAGGTGTTTAGGATTTATTTTTGGCATTTTAACGGAACTTCCGGTGTTTTCTAGCCGAAGTGGAACTTAGTTGTTTTTTCTTTTGATTTCTTGTATTATATTGTACCGATATTAGTTTAGAATTTTAGTTCTCTCTTTGTTGTGTTGTGATGTTGTTGTCGTTGTTTGTTATTTAGTATAGGGTTTCATTATTATTATTATTTCTTTTGTTTTGTTTGGTTTTCATTTCAAAACAATTACTTATAAAATTTCACCTGTCATAAGTTGGATTTAAATATTGGTAGTTGTTACAGTTATTAATTGTTGCATTTAGTATGGTTTTCTGATGCTTGCTTGTACTTAGACTGAATATAATCTAAACATTGTTTTTTTATGGTATGCTGTTTTGTAAACTTGAAATTGTTTTCATTTCGAGATAATCTACCTTGGTCACACTTGAACTTGCATTGATTTCGAAATAATTGCTTTTGTCAAACTTGAACTAGCATTGATTTCGAAATAACTTCCTTTTGTTAAACTTAAACTTGCTTCGACTTTGAAATAATTTTATGTTGTAAACTTGAACTTGCATTGATTTCGAAATGGTTTTCATCTGACAAACTTCGCTTGCTTCGATTTTGAATTATTTTCTTTTGTCAAACTTGAATTTGCTTTTGAATTTTTGTAATAATTCTGGCCTTGTGAAACTTGGGAAAATAATCTTTGACTTGTATAACTTAAAATTCTTCGTGGATTGTCACTTGCATTGTCTTACTTTTGGTAATTTATTTTTTTTTAATTCAACTGATCATGGCTTCTGTTGAGGAATATGATACTCTATTTAATTCATTTTTGACTCAAGCCCAGAAGTTAGGTTTTACTGACGAAAAGCTGCAGCAGTACATTGAGCAGTGTTTTCAGAGACATGATAGGGCCAAAGAAAGAGAACAGGAAAAGGTTAAACAGAAACAGGATGCTAACAAATTGCAGTTAGAACAGGAAATGAATGCTAAGGAACAGGAAAGGAGATTGGCACATAAACAGAAGAAAATGGATTATCAGATAAAACTTGATAGAGAAAGTCTTAAGCTAAAGGGAAAAGAAATTGAACTTCAGTTGAAACAAGCTGAATTGCAGAGTGAGAACACTACCCCTAGGACTCGAGGTTCGAACCCTTCATTTCCAAAGTTGCCCCAACTACCTGTTTTCAAAGAAGATAGGGATGACATTGATTCTTTTTTGTACCGATTTGAGGCTCATGCTAAAGCTCTCAATTATGATAGCAGTAAATTGGTTGTTTACTTAACTGCATTGCTACAAGGCCCGGCTTTAGCTGTTTATCATTCTTTGTCTGCTGCCGGTGCAGTTTCATATGATGACCTTAAGCAAGAACTTCTTAAGAAATTTCAGTGCACTGCAGATGGGTTCAGGGAAAAATTCAGATCGGTTAGGCCTGAAGTGGGGGAAAGTTTTGTCACTTTTTCAAAGCGATTTTCTCACTTGTGGAAAGGTGGATCCAACTATCAGATTGTGAAAAGACTTTTGATGGACTATGGAATCTCATTTTGTGTGAGCAGTTTATTGCTTCTGTTTCGAGAGATCTCGCCGTGTTTTTGAAGGAAAGAAATTTGACAAAATTCGCGGCTTTGATAGACAGTGCTGAAGCATTTCACATGGCTCATCCGGAAAAGAAACTGGCACGGAAGTCAGATGATTCGATTTTTGCATCCGCGTCTGTTTCTCAGAATGTGCCCACTCAGAATCAATTTCGTGGGACGGGTCAAAGATGGAATAATTTCCGGGGATCGGGATTTCGTGGCTCTCCGCGTGGAAACTACCAACCCGCAGGTCCTATTCCAAATAGGGGTTTTGCACATCAGAACATGAATACCCAACAGAACGCTCAAAACAATCAGGTTCCTCGTGGACGTGGAAATACGTATTCTAGACCTGGTTCTCGTTTCTCAGGTAGTCCTCCTCTCAACAAAAGACAGAATAGACAGGACATAGTTTGCTATTGCTGTGGGTGTGTAGGTCACATAGCTGCATGGTGTTCTTCTGCTAGTGGCAATGGATACCCAGAGACTCAAGATACTGAAAGTGGTTCGCAGAAATATCAGGACCCTCCAGTTAACACTCAGTCAGCTTTAGTCGCGGAAGTCATTTGCTCAGTTGGTGATGAAAACTGTGGTCAACCCAAGCTAGCATCAGGTACCGTAAATGGCCACAAAGCAAGTGTACTCAGAGACACAGGTGCTACTATCTGTGGAGTTCGCAAGAGACTGGTTTCGCACGACCAGTACACTGGCAAAGAGTGTAAATGTTGGTCATTCGGTGGAAATATAGAGGAATTTCCGTTGGCCAAAGTGCCTGTTGACACTCCATTTTTCTCTGGCACGGTGTTGTGTTGTGTCATTGAGCAACCAGTGGCCGATTTGATTGTAGGGAATTTACCAGGTGTGTCTGACCCTCTTTCGGTTGCTACCACACTCATCCAGGATCAAAGGTCATACTTGTTGTGTTACGACTCGTGCCCAAGGCAAGAGACAAGATATCCCAAAGAAACCTTTGAGTTCGGTCACACAAGACTTGAATGTATCGCCATCAGATTTTGCTCGGTTGTAGAAGCAGGATGATAGTCTATCACCCTTGTTTGATCTTTCAAAGTCAGGTCAAATTCAGACAATAGGATCAGCTTCAGTTTCCTACTTTGTTCAAAATGACATTTTGCATAGGCATTACGAAAACAGCAAAATGACATTAGACCAGTTAGTAGTCCCCACTACTCTAAGATCCTCAGTTCTTGTCACAGCCCACGATACGATCATGGCTGGTCATTGTGGCATCCGTAGAACAACAGACAGAATACTATCAGAATTTTTTTGGCCAGGGGTGTCCGCTGACACAAAAAGATAAGTTAAAACGTGTGACATTTGCCAGAAGACATCTTCAAAAGGTCGAATTCCACCAGTCCCTTTGGAAAACATGCCGACTATCTCAGAACCATTCAAACGGGTTACAGCTGATTTAGTGGAACCGATTTCTCCGCTGTCTGAGGAAGGTCACAGATGCATACTCAACATCATTGCTATGGTAACACGTTACCCTGACACTATTCAGCTTAAACACGTCAAGAACAAGATCCTAGAATCTTGCAAACTAGCTCAAGAATACATCAAAACAGTTGTAGCCAAAACCAGTCACTATCATCAGTGTATTCCATAAAATCTGTGGAAAATGAACATGCTTTGTGTATATTTCTGCTATTGTATATTTAATACTGGAAATCACTTGGAATACTGTAAAATGATCTGTTATGTACCTTATTGATTTTTGATTTCACTGTATCACGGTGACATGCTTGGACTTGAACTACATATTTTGTATGTCTATTGCGCTTTGGGTGATTGTTTAATACAATATGTTTATGTTTATGATAAGTGCTAATGACCAGTTGTCTCTTTTCGCCTGTTTGTACAGTTTAGGTGGACATAATTGTAGTAATTCTTTCTGATAAAATTCAGAAAACTCGGGCGTTTTCTTTTTGCAGGAAGGGGGTATTGTCACGGACCGGGTTTATAATATTTCGGTCCGATGACTGTTGTAGTATCTACCTGTGTGAAGATATAAACTGTAATATTTTTTTTAATTGATAACTGAATGCTGATTGGTTGAGCTGGTCATGTGACGATTCGCCAATCACATTCAAACTTGTAGTCAGTCTTCTTTTGTACCACGGAGTGGGTGGTTGTGTTTGTACTTCTGGCAGCTGTTGACTGCAGGTATATATATTGGTTTATCATTGAAATATTGTATTGTAAACATAATAATATTTAACCATGATTATGATTCTACTTGTGGTGGAAATAAAAGTAATAGTAGATAATTTTGATATTAGTATGAAGGATGGATTAGGGAGGTGATGGAGGATCATTGTATATTGTTTTTGAGTAATGAATTGAAATCGGATTTTTATTTGATTTGAGGTTGAAACCTCAGCTTGCAATGTGTGGTGTTATATTTACTTTTGTGAATGAAATTAAGCAAGATGTAATATAGTATTATAATTCTATACTATCCTATGTGTGAAGGTCTGCACACAGATGATCGTTTTAACCAGCATACTCCACTTTCTCTGTCCTCAGCAGCCCTGATGGCTTCGTCAGTGTCAAACCAGTGAATGTTGTACTCTTTTTGGTCTTTTCTTCTACATCTGCACTGTGCCTTGCAGAAGTTTTGCAGAGTCTGGTGACGTGGCCATACCAGAAGTTTCGAAAGAGCAGGTCATCGTGTTGAAGGCTGGTGTGAGGCTGTCGGACGTCGTTGGTGATGGTTGGGAGGAAAGAGAAGCTTCTGTAAGAAGAAGGATTCTTCGTTGGAGATCTGCTGTGAGGGATGCTTCGCAAGATATAGGAAGATGGATTGACAAGAGGACGACAGTCTTATTTGGAATGTAGACTGATGGTCCTGTCTTTCCAAATGGGCTAACTTGTCAGTGCAGCAGGTTTGTGCGATCAGATCTTCCTGTCGGGACCCATTGTCTGATACAAGTCCTAAATATTTGAAGCTATGCACTGTGTCAGGGATTGGCCTTGGACTTGATGTCTATGTGCCATGGTGTTGTTGGATCATTTTGGTCTTCTCTGCACTTACATCATAGCTTTGAGGTGGTGTCAAGCCTCTGAACCATGCAAGTTTTGTTCTCTCCAGCCAATCATCAATGTCATCTGCACGAAGATTGGAGATTGCTCTACATGCTGACTGTGCCTTCATGGTCTGCAAGAGCACCGAATGATGGCTCTAGGAAGTGTTGAGAGTGTTGGAGAGATAGGCATCCTTGACGCACACCAATTGTTGGAACCAATTGATTCTGTGTGGAGGACTGCACTGGTACTTGTCATACAGGCTTTTGATGATTCATAATTTTTAGGGCTGATGTTGGACACTTTATTTTGCCATAGAGGATGCCAGACTCTAAACGGTCCTTCTTGAAGTCAGACAAATGATATAGATGTTGTTGGTGCTGTAGTATTTCACAGATTATTCTGAGGTTGAAAAATCTGTCAGTGGTACTTGTCAGAATCTGCTTGTTCTTCGTAGTTTGTTCACTTTTTCAACCTGTTGAGTATTTTTTTCAGGAGATTGTATGGTGATGACTGCCGGTAATTCACATTGAATTACTTTTTTGGGAAGAGTGATGACAAGCGACTGGGAGGTATAGGCATTCTGAGCTTGTTACAGATAAGGTAGGGATCATCATCGTTCCTCCTGTTGTAGCATTCGCGGGTAGTTCATGCTGATTCCCTTTCTTTAGCGCTTGCACTGCGCCTCAACTTCTTCCCGAGAATAGGATTTCTTTCTTCTTTTGTTTCACATGCTAGAACTGATGGTCTCCATTTGGTGTATGGTTGTAAAGGTCAGAGCAGTACTTGTATCTGTAAGATTCTTGTTCTTCTGAACATATGAGACTTGTTTGGTTGGAGTTTGGCTGTTTGACACTTGTCAGGATTCACAGTCATGTTTTGCTGTTGTTCTTGTTCAGACTGTTCTCTATTTCCTGGCATTGATCTTCTATCCAGTTCTCCTTTGTGTGAGCATGTTTTGGATGTCATTGTTGATTTGTCGAGACAATTTGTGATTTCTTTTTCTTTTTATCTCTACTTGTTTATCACGATAAAAGTTCATTGATAAGCTTTCTTCTTGTCGGTGTTGAAGGACTCAGTGGCGGCATCTCACAGCTGGTTGATGGTGGTCATGGTTATTACTCACAGAAAATGAGCAGACAAAATTTCCCTCAATTGTGGCCTGAAATAGTTCTGCCACTTTTGTTTGTCCATGACTTCAGCTAGGAACTTTGCTGTATTTACTTCTTCAAGTGGAGCCGGAAAGACATCATCACGAGATGTGGTCACTTCATGTCTGTTAAAAGTACGTGTCTGCCATGTTGATGCTTTCAAAGCTTTCTTCATGATGTAGTCTATTTGGTTGTGATCTGCCAGGGATGTGCCATGTCCATCTCTATTTTTTGTCCAACTTTTGCCATACCAGATTGTTGATCTGAAACTCAAGAGTCTCAGACCCTGTCATTGTCTTTACTTCTTCACGTGTCTACAGTTTTCGCATTCTTCCAACCTTGGCATTCCAGTCGCCTTGCACTATGGATGCCTTCTTCGTTTCAAGGAATTAGATTTTCATAAGATTACTTCGCTGTTCATAGTCTGATGTTTTAACTGGATGATTATGTTGAAATTTCTCAGGCGGATGGTAATGATTACTGGAGACTGGGCGGAAATGACAGTAAATGTTCTTGAAAGAATAAGTGTTCGTTTATTACTGTGAAATAGGACTTGTTGCCTTTGTTCTGTTTCATAGGCACTTTCAGCGAAGTTCGCTGATACTAGATTCCATCGATAGTGGTCCAACGTGGCTTTCTATTTTCCTTGCAGTTAGGGTCCTGACATTCCAGGTTCCTATGACGATGTTGTTTCTGTGCGGATCTTGCTAAATTGTCCATCAGTAGCATCTTAAATCCGTTGTACACGGAAGGCGCGGTCTTGTGCCTGTGACGCCCCGGGCGAGCCATCGGATGGTTTTGAGAATTAGTGGGTTTTGACATGTAGTGTGTCTTGGAAAAAAGTCGGTGAATCCTCTAGGCTGTGGCAAGGGGGAAATCACGAATACAGTGTTAGTTTTTCAATTTGCGTATGTGTGAACTGGCTTCACCTGAGATTCGAATTAATGTGGCTGGTCCCTCACAGAGAGAAAAGAAAGTATATGTGTTTTTACAGAAAAAGTCTGCATATTTAGTGTTCTGTGGTCAGAAGCTTCGCTGAGGGCTCGAGATGAGGAAAAAGAAGACGAGGGGGGAGTGTTGAGAGCTGGGAAGGAGAAGGTAAAGCGAGGAAAGTTGAGGAGAGAAGGGCAGATAGAGACAGGACGAGAGAGTGGGGAGGAAGTATTTGGAAGGAGAGGAAAACTGTAGTTGGAGGAAGGGGGGAAAGGGCTGATCCTGCTGAGAGAGGAGAGGTGGGGGGGGGAGGGGGTGGTGGGGTGGGTGGGGGTGTGGGTGTGTGTGTGGAGTGGGGTATGGGGTGACGAGTGTGGTGTGGGGGAAGGGGGGGAAGTCGGAAGGGCGAATGGTGAAAATGAGGTAGGAAAAAAAGAGTGGGGGGAGTGGGGGTGTGGAGGGGAGGGGTGGGGAGGAGGGAAAGGGGGAGGGGAAAAAGAAAAAATAAAAGATGAAATACAAACGAAGAAGAAGGAAAAAGAAGGAAAAGAGAAGAAAAGAAGAAAAAAAAGGGGGGGCAGAAGAAAGGGTAAAGATCGAAGAAGGAGAAGACAGAAGAAGAAGAAAAAAGAAGGAAAAAAAACGAGAGGAGAGTAAGCAGAGGTGAAGTAGCTGAGGAATAATGGAACATAAAGAGGAGCCAGAGAAGAAGCCAAAGAAGAAGACGAAGAAGAAGATGAGCACCTAACACAGCAATCACAGAGAGAAGAGAAATATAGATATTTAGTGGGGGAAAACTTGTGTGTCTTCAGAAGTCTCCGGCTGAGGGGCCTCGAGGCAAAGAGAAAGAAAGAAAGACGAGGAAGAAGAAGAAGAAGAAGAAGAAGAAGAAGAAGAAGTAGACGAGAAGAAGAAGAAGAAGAAGAAGAAGAAGAAGAAGAAGAAGAAGAAGAAGAAGAGAAAAAGAAGAAGGAGAAGACGAGGAAGAAGAAGAAGAAGAAGAAGAAGAAAACGAGAAGGAGAGTAAGCAGAGGAAGAAGTAGCCGAGGAGGGAGAAGGGTGGAAGCATAAAGAAGGAGCCAGAGAAGAAGCCAAAGAAGAAGACGAAGAAGAAGATGAGCACCTAAACACAGCCACATCACAGAGAGAAGAGAAAGGTATATGTGGTAATACAGAAAAGTCTATGTACCAAGATATTTAGTGGGGGAAAACTTGTGTGTTTTCAGAAGTCTCCGGCTGAGGGGGCCTCGAGGCAAAGAGAAAGAAAGAAAGACGAGAAGAAGAAGAAGAAGAAGAAGAAGAAGAAGAAGAAGAAGAAGAAGAAGAAGAAGAAGAAGAAGAAGAAGAAGAAGAAGAAGAAGAGGGAGAAGAAAAAGAAGAAGATGAAGAAGAAGACGAAGAAGAAGAAGACGAAGAAGAAGAAGAAGTAGACGAGAAGAAGAAGAAGAAGAAAAAGAAGAAGAAGAAGAACAAGAAGAAGAAGAAGAAGAAGAAGAAAACGAGAAGGAGAGTAAGCAGAGGAAGAAGTAGCCGAGGAGGGAGAAGGGTGGAAGCATAAAGAAGGAGCCAGAGAAGAAGCCAAAGAAGAAGACGAAGAAGAAGATGAGCACCTAAACACAGCCACATCAGCAGTCGTAGCAACCGCTACCACATCGGCAGCAGTAGCAACCGCTACCACATCAGCAGCAGTAGCAACCGCTACCACATCGGCAGCAGTAGCAACCGCTACCACATCAGCAGCAGTAGTAACCACTGCCACCTCAGCAGCAGCAGCAACAGCGGCAGCGGCCACAGCAGCAGCAGCAACAGCGGCAGCGGCCACAGCAGCAGCAGCAACAGCGGCAGCGGCCACAGCAGCAGCAGTGGAGGATTATCGGGAAGGCGGAGAGGACGATAGACAGAGGAGGAAACCCAGGATAGATAGAGAGAAGGACAAGGAGAAGGAAGATAGTACATAGACAGAGATTAGAGACGAAGAAAGACACAGCAAATCCTAACCTCCATGAGACTATTGGGGGAATCTCTCTCTGTCGACGGTGACCAGGTCGATATTGGTTTTTATTGTAATTGGTGATACTTGGATTATCTGACCAGGCCGATATTGGTGATTATTTGTGACTGGTGACTTTATTCTCGGATTATCTGACTGAGACTTATGTGTGTGTTTGTGAATGGTATAATCCACGGATTATTTCTACAAAGTACGTGAGTACAAAACTATATATATATTGTCCATATTATTGATTGAATTGTATGTACTTGTATGTACTTATGTGAACTGTGTTGATTATTGTTTATTTTTCTAGTAATAGAAGGGGGTGTGACAACAAAAGAATTCTTGAGAGTTAGAGAGTGTGAGACGGGAGGACACGTAGATTATTCACGCACGCATACACGCAGTTTCTTATAAAACCCCTTTCGTTACAAGGACAGTTAGCCGCTCTGTGGTCTGTAGTGTTGCAAGTGAAACAGCCTCTTGAATGCCCTTCCCTGGGAGGTGGCGTGGAGTCCGTGTGTCTCTGGCTCGTCTGACTCCCCTGGATCTGGTTCTGAAAATGTTTCGTCGCCTTGGGTGGCCCCAGCGTCTTCTCATAAGCGATGAGATATCTTTCAGCAGCCTCAGCAACGTCTTTTAGCGTCTGCAACTTCTGTAATTCCAAGTGGGTCGCCAGGTCCTTGTGACGGGCATTGAGGAATTGCTCCTTCACGATCAGGTCATGGAGACTATCGTAAGACTTCCCTTTGCCTGATAGTTCCACCCACTTGTGTAAGTATGACGACAGGCGCTCCACAAATTGCTTTGGAGTCTCGTCTGACAGAGGTCGACATTCGCGGAAGCGTTTACGGTAGCCCTTTTCTGTGAAGCTGTAGCAATGCAATAGGGCCTCTTTCAAGACGTCGTAGTTTTTGGCGTCATTGTTCGACAGTCTGGTGTAAACTTCAAGTGCTTGCCCCGTCAGAAGTGCACTCAGTCGAATT
Source organism: Oncomelania hupensis (assembly GCA_036898135.1). Lineage (NCBI taxonomy): Eukaryota > Metazoa > Mollusca > Gastropoda > Littorinimorpha > Pomatiopsidae > Oncomelania > Oncomelania hupensis. Next base: position 47,491,508 of record CM072518.1, on the reverse strand, counting down.
GCCCAGTCTTGAGGTTGCCAGTTGGAGCTTTCGGCGAACCTTTCAAATCTCGCCAAATAACTGTCAATCTGGTCCTTCCCGTCGATGAATGCTGGCAATTTTGGAGCCGTATGGTCGTTGGTGACTTGTGGCGCAAGCTGATTGTTTTGGATACGCGCCAACTCTAGCTGGTACTGACGATCAGCTTCTCTTTCCTCACGCCTGCGCTCATCTTCTCTTTCTTGCCGCTGCTGTTCAATTTCCAGACGCTTCAGTTCAAATTCTCTTTCTTCACGGCGACGCTGCTCTTCTAATTCTCATCATTCTTGTATTCTCTCCTGGGATTTGACGTACTCCGTCAACTGTTTCCCTTTTAGATTCAGTGCAATCCCTTTCTGCCAGAAGTCAGCCATCTTGATGCTTTTCTGGAAAGTTCTTTTCTGGAAAGTTCTTGACTGTGCTGTACCTTTCTAGACTGTTCTAGAACAGCACGCTTTCTGCAGTAGCGCTGATGCTTGCCACTAGTCGTTTTCGCTGACGCAGGCCCCGCTGTCCTCGTCGTATGCGACGCTGCCCCACGCTGGTGTTGATGTATACGCTTCTGTGCTCAAGTAGACGCGACGTCCGCTCGTCGCTCTCTCTAATACTGGTGATGTAGCTCCGAGACTGTCCCTCGACGTAGACTTGCGGCTGCCACGTAGTCCCGCTCCGTTGTTCGCTCATGAAGCAACTCTTCAGCGACTACACGCACTTGCAGTTAAACCAGAGAGAGAGAGAAGGAGACTTAAGCACCATCGCTCAAGGAGTTGCGAAAGGTAGCCTTTTTATTACAATTTTTGGCTGTTTTATGAGTATTTTAAATGCACATGAAAGCTCTTGGGAAATCCGTCATTTGCTAATATATATGCATATTTCTTGCATCTTTGTTTTGAAGGTCGCCCTTGTTATTATTAAGTGTCCCTAACATCAAGCCATATGACTATTAACATTAAGCCTTTCCCTCATCATCATCATATTATTATTATTAGTTAATTAAAATCCAGGGGTATGAAGGTGGTTGAGGTTAAAGGTGCTTAAGTAACTTTGATAATTATTTATAAGTTGACTTTAGAACCTAAAAAGTACTTACAAAATGACTTACTGGTCTTTAGCAAGTAACTTTTATCTTATAACAATTAAATTATACAAGAACTTAAAAAAGAAACTAGCTTACTTAGGTAAGTATCTTATAGCCAGTTGGTTGGTCAGTTTTTAAAAATAATTTTAAGTGCTTGCCCTTTTTAAGCTGTTCTTTCAATTTAATTCTTTCCTCTTTTGATTCAATTACAGCATTTTCTTTTAAACAGATATCAAAGCTGTCCCGATCTTTGAAATAAAACAGGCAAAACAATTTACTTGTTCTAAAGTCCCCTATATGCTTATGTGTCCGGGGACATTAATCTATAAAACTAAACTACTTGTTCTCTAAAATCTTTTAAAATCGAATTGTACTTTTGGCTTATTACCCACACACTTATTCCCACATGACGGCCACTGAAAGCTAGCTTGCTCAATATGTTCCGTTTTAATACAATATCTTTTTCTGCACTGCAATCATCGATTACACAAAGGGTATTACCTTCGTTTTCAAACAGGTTATAAAAGTAACTTAAATGTTCATTCAGTTTACCTCTAGGATTAACAATGAAAATATTGTCGTCTGACCATAGAAATTTAATTCTAAGTACTTTTATTATATTGAACAGTAGGACAAAAGATAACTATATAATCAAAGTGACCTGCGTAATATTTCTCTAACAAATCAAGAACAAAGACAGTCTTTCGCATGACGTCATGCCTACAATCATTCCGCAACGAGGATCCCTAGATAACAAGGACGTCATTTTTTTAATATACTAAATCTTTTAATCTCCCATTTTCAATGTTTAGCTGAGCATCCATAATTATATACATGTATACTGTAATTGATTCTGCTCTAGCATTTGCTTCCCTATGCAATTCAATTGTTACACCATCTGTGCTGTTTTCAATTCTTCTTACAGATCCATGAAGTTCATTGGTGGGTATGGTTCGAAAGTCTATCCACAACACAAACTTATTCACCAGATAATCTTGCAGTCTTGTGTCATGCAATTGAAGATCTTTAGAAATCAAATCCACAGTGTCGGTCCGTAATCGGCCTCCACCCAAGATTTTCCTAATCTCATCAAACTGTTGAAATCCCATCATTCCATTCACGAATAATTGATTAGGCTTACCTTCAATCACAACAGACACTTATGTAAAATTCGGATTAACAAACGCTTCGATGTCACGATTATATTAGTCTCTTTCACAAACAACAACAGTACACCTTTAAAACTTCAAGCAGGTGAATTTATGTTGATGGTCCATAGTGCGTCTAATAAATCTTTATTAAATTGTCTGTAGCGAACGATCCTAACATAATAAATTGCTAGTTTGTCATATTGCCCCCTGATCATCCTACTGAGTTCAGTGTGAGTGACCACTTCATATTCAAGCTCAATGTCTGTAATTGTATAACTAGCATCATTGTCAGAGCTAATTACTACTTGAGAGTAGTCATTAAAAATAAGTTCGTAAGACAGCCTGTCGTTAAATGAACCTTGATGAAATGGCAGATGACTGTGTAGCAGTTCAAAATTGAGGGGGAAATAAAACCTGTTTTTGTATACAGCAGCTAATGCATTTTCACCTTTGTTTGAAGTGATAGCATCGCCAGCTTTGATTCGAAGTTTTGCCACATTGGCGGCTTGAATCCTCTGACCAACCAAATCTTCCCTTTCATATTTACTCAGCCACAGATCCGTGTAACAAAATAAAACACCGGCGTCATCGATACTTTAAAGTTCTCGCCCATCAAGTTTAATAACCATTCTTTTAATTATACTCTGCCTAGATTGTTCACTACGGTTCTGTTAGGATTGTCATCAGAATTCAGACTAATTTTAAATTCCAATTTAGGACTGCCCGGAACTATAACATCATCAGGACCTAAATTTGGAAATCTTAAGGTTAGTAACTGATTAGGCTCTATGCTGCTTGGATTGTTTGTAATAATTATTGTGCTCTTCTCACCTTTGATGCCTAAAGGCATCCTCAATCGGCGTGTTGGGTCTAACAAGTTCCCGTAGCTTTGCATTTTTTATGTGATAAACAAAATATATATTTAAAATGGCAACAGGCAGCAAAGCTCCTGATGAAGTGTTTAAACCAAATGAGCCCAAGGAAGAACTCGACGTTGACACAACCAGCAGACTTCTTTCTATGGTAGGATACGACATGAGCCAAACAAGACTAAGTATTGGAGAAGAATTACGTCAAGTAACTGAAACAACAAAAGCCAGAAAAATTACTAAGTTTTACAATTACCTCGGGCGTGAGTTACCAGACTATGTTAGTCCCAGCGACTTCGAACTAGACAAAAATAATCACTTGTTTATAAACACTACTGATTCAGGTAAAAAGGGTAAGAGTTCAGTTATCTAAGTCAAAAAAGCCGGATGAATTTTATGCCTGGGGTACTTTGAAAGCTACCCTCCCAGTGACTGTAATACGATCATTGGGACTTTCCGATAACAGAGCATTGCATCGCCAAGCAGTAGCTTCACTTCAACGAATAGACGGAATAGACGCATCGTTACCAAATTCGGAAATAGGGCTACAAGACTTAACTGACTATGCATTACAAGTAAATAAAGAGATAAAAACCTTACAAACAAATGGGGACACTAATATTGATCAGGTTATGGAAACTATCAATGACCCGCCATTATTGCCACTGCGTGAACTTCAAGGCTTAGATAAAGCTTTACAATCTGTGAGAGGGGAGACAATGATGAATTTAGCCAAGCTCGGCGAGTTCGACAAACATATAGAAAAACAAAAAAATAAACTAGCAGAAGCTGATGATGCAAACTTAAGCATTGAGGTAAAACAGATGATTCAAAAGAGGCTCGCAGACCTTTACACAGAATGCTCAGCGAGGTTAGAAGCCATATCCATAAACAGAGAAAAATTAATAACTAATTTTGCTAGAATAAGAGAAACCATGCACAGAATTTTACACGAAGACATTACACTTGCAGAAAGAATTCAAACGCTGTTCAGAGAGCAAGGTGTTACAATATTTAGCATTCTTACAGCTGTTGGGATGACAATAAGCACACTAGTCCTGGCTCTCACTAGAACCATAGGCATTACTGGAGGAAGTGCTGGAGGATCTGACGATGGATCCAGTGGATCCAGTGGTTGTCCGGTTAAAGACTGGATTAAGAAAACATTACAAACGTTGCTAACTTATTGAAATGCCTGAGTGACAAACTTGTAGACGCACTTCCAGGAATATTAGGTTCTGTATTTTCATGGGTATTTCATACTGCTTCTAAAGTTGTTGTTTGGGTGTCTGAGCATCTGTGGTCTTTGTTTATAATAATATTACTCTGGTTACTTAAAATAATATTGTTACACTCCGTTTGATGTTGGTGTTTTTCTATCAGTATCTGATTCAGCCCCGATGCTTGAAATCCTGATAGGTGTAACTGATTCGTTTATCCACGCAGCCTGCTCACTCAGCAGCAACAAGGCAAAGTCTTCGTGTGAAGTTTTCCACTTTTATTCAGCACACATCAACGACTACATACAATCGCTTTTCCACTCTCAACTTTTTACTTTCCAACTCGCTATCAACAACAACACTCTCAACTCGAGATAGCCTCAGGACGTTCCAGAATAACGCGTTACAACCAATCAGAATTAACTTCGTCATTACTGTTTTACGTCATACAACATTCCTTTCTGTCAAAAGAATGTTCTCAAATATCTCGAAACTTCAATGATAGTAAACAAGCAGATCCAGAGAATTCTCCAATAATATCGACCAACGAAAATCATCAACGTTACACAAAGCTTCTTCTAACAACAATGCAAACTCAAATCAAAGGTAAATACACTCTATTATTGCATGCTTTGCAAAATAAAATGAACAGATCTATCGCGCCCGCTTCACACATAATATCTTCACACGCACCATCATGCGCGTTTCAACGTAACAAATATATCCCCACTAATCCTGCAAACAGCAAACCCCCATGTAAGCGCTAGACTCAAAACCCCACGATCAATAACTGGCAGGTCCGGCAGGTCAGGCAGGCTTGGCTGGCTTGGCTGGCTTGATAGGCCTAGTGGCGGTGGTGGTGGTAAACTTAAAGGTCCATTATTTACTGTATTTATTGTAGGATTGTAGCCTATATGAAACTGTGGGTCGGCAATTACTATATTGTTGTTGTAGTTTGATATATTTCCTATCCTAAGCTGAAGGTCTGAAGGCAACATATACAGTCCTAAACCTATTACGTAATCTACTTTCGATCTAGCATACTTTAAAGTGTCTTGATATCTTTTAATACTCGCGGGCAAATCTACTGCGGAAATAATAGAATCTTCTATGGTGGCTAAAAACTGATTTTGTGCATCGAAGCTAGTTCCCTCCCCAATGATATTACTTCGTGTTTGCACTTGAGACCCCAGAATGCACCACACATACGTACGAATAGATTCATTCAGCCTTTCCACCCCACTTTGGGTAAATCCGTTTGATGTGTCTAATATAAAAGTGCTGTAGGCTGCATTTCGTTTGTGTCTGATATAAAGTAAAGGAACCTGGCTGTTTTGGTTAAATGATGTAAATCCAGGTACGTAAGGCCCCGGGTATAAATTACCTACAGGGTATCTAAATAAAGTCCCCATTCAGTGATGAGGTCTAGTTTTTGTCTGAAGTCTGTTTTAGTATCAATTCCGAATTCATTGCACAACCTTTGAAAAGCTTTTTTTTTATCAAAGCCGTTGTTAAAGGGATTAAAGTTTGTGTTTGTAGGTAACGGAACCTGAAGTTCAGACAACACCCGCCTCACTTGGTAATATAAATGGAACAGGTAAATAGACTTCAACATATGATCTGGGTGAATAAGGTGATGAACGTAAGAAATTCCACAACCGATTGTAGCGCATGACAGGGCAAAATTAACTTGATTCTGAAAGAACTGCATACCCCCATTGTTTATCCATTGGCTAGCTAAAAAGTCATTCGTAATATCTGGGTTGAGGTAATGATCAAAAATATTATGGGGGCTAGTTTCGAAATGAAAGTTTCCTGCCACAGCTATTGTCAGCTTGGTTAGGTCGACTGCTTTTTCGTAATAAGGCCCTGTGGTATACTTTGCAGCTTTATTATATTTATATGGCGCATACATTTTTATTACTGTATTAAAAATATGTTTGTAACTTTTGAATCTGTAAAATCAGGCATACCCATTGAACTTCGCCACCCTATTGACAACAAAAACAGGGACCTTAAAGTAATCCTACACGAAATATTCTACACGGTTAAATCATAAAATGGGTAAATATTAGTCATTATCTAAACAACAACTGGATAATGATTAATAAAAAAAAGGCACCGTATTCAAACAGGCTATTATGACTTCTGCAGACTTACTGAAGAATTGTTTAAACCTCATTCGATCAAAGCAAAAATGAACTCCGCAAACTTGGTAGTAACTTTAACTTTTAGTAAAACCCAGCATAAAGACATTACCAGCGTCACACTTGCGCCAAAGCTGGCAGAAATATTAGGTTTCACTGGCAACGAATTATCTGTATCTTTTGACTCCAGCAACGCCAGCACTAGCACCGCCGGCAGCACTATAAAATTTTTTGGAACAAAACCTATGAATATGTTAATTAATAATAGATTGTTTGTGTACCTTCATCAACTGAAGACATCGGAAAACTTAGTAAACAGAACTCCTAGTACACTGCTAAGGATATTTTCAACTCAGAGAGAATCTTACTCCGATCCAGTTTCATTAAAATTTCTGCCTCAAAAACGTCACTTAAGTCAGGACTATCATACTAGTGTCTGCTTCAAAATAACTGTCCAAAACAATGAAATGGTAGACTTTGAAGATCTTACAATTATTCTTGAGATAAAATAAAGTTTAATTTAAAAATACAATGTCGAACAGCCCTATAAATCCAGTAACTTGTCCTACCATTGAACTGAAAGACCTAGCAGACACAATTGACTTTGATGCGAATGCTATTGTTGGGTCTATTTACGTTTTCGAATTTACACCAAATGGATATTATAAACGAGCGCTAGTACCGGCAGTGCCGTCAGCGCCGTCAGTACCGCCAGAAAAACCGTCTATCGATCAGCTAAAGGATTTTAATGCCGGTAAAGTAGAGCCTGATTTTAAGTATGCTATTACTAAACAAGAAAATACCTGGTCTTTAACACCTGTAAGACACAGAATTAGATTGGCTTTTTAAATTCAAGTGCGAAAGCCCTTACACTTTTATGGGACCAGACAATAAATTTAAGAAAATTATCAACGCCGGGCCTATGTTAGTTAGTCTGGTACCGGATGAAAATAATCGAGAAAACATAGAAATCAAAGCCTACAAAAAAACTATGTATGTTTTACATAAGCGTGATACAGCCGGGAAAAATGTTAGAGTTGTTCTCCAGCCTCCTTTACAGCTAGGAAGTGCGGCTATGATAGTACTTGACATAATTGCTCACAAACTTACGCAGAAAAATGTTCATGTAATTCCGCACGTGACTCTAAGTTGGACGGATTTAAATGAGGAACCCAGACGAATTACAGTATTTATGAAGAAGAGAAAATGAAGAGCAGTACTCTGTATTTACTTCCTCGCCCAAGATAACTTTTGTCCCTGTCACAAATCCTATTGAAAGAATAGTGCAAATTAACCTAGACAACGTAGATCTGTTAGCATTTTATTTCAGCGATCAGATATTTTCTGACAGTCAAATAGAATATTTTGCTAATAAATTAAAATCAAGTTGATTATTGTTAATTAATAAAAAGCCTTTTTTTCACACTAAAAATATGACGACAAAATTGTATCCTGCTATAGTGGAAGAACCACTACAGCCCAGCGCTCCAATGTTAGACTTAACTAATGTTCAAACGTTCAGGCTGGAAGAAATAAGAAAAGTTAGGCCTCAAATTGAATCAGATATCCAAAAGTATTCTAGATGCAGACGAAGGTATTCCGGCGCTTTTAACGGGAATAAATTACGTGTCTACTGGTCTAAATGTTATTAATACAGTGGAAGCTGCTATCAGCGTGGGATTATTGGTGACTGGAATTGGTATACCAATTAGTATTGGATTAGGGGTTGCTGCCGGAGTATCTTCAGTGATGTCAGTTCTACTAGGTGTAATTAACACTAAAGTATCTAAGAAACTAGACAAACACGACCTCATTTCTAGCCTGGCGATAGCTAAACTTACTAGCATGAACTTAATAATTTCGAAAACTCTAGAAGACACTCAGATTACTGACCAAGAGTTTGTAATTATCCAGCGAGATTTTGAAGAATATAAAAAGTTGAAGCATGACATCCGATCTAAATCTAGGTCTGCACCTGTTAATGTTGAAGAAATTAAAAAAAAGATAGAAGAAGGGAGACTACTGGGGCGGAAGGAGCAACTATGCTATGAAGAAAAAGCTCGGTGTTTCAGAATAAATACAGTTAACATTTACTCCAGTCCTGTCGGTCCTTTCGGTCCTACGGGCCTTGCGGGCTTTGCTGGCCTTCCTCCTTATTCACAGTCGTAGTCATAGTTTCTAATTTATAGTGGCCTAGAGCGTATGCGAACTCTTTAGTTACTCTTACCCGCTTTGTGTCATTGGCACACAATGTTTTTTGGTCATCACTGCAGTGGATAGAACATGGTTTTTAGACTGTATAGTTGTGTTAGGGTATGGTTTAACTTCTTTCCCATCTAAGGCTTCCAGGTAGTTTTCGTGTCTGATATCTCTGTTTTTATTGCAGCTTTTGGGTGCCTTTTGCTTTTGAAGATTCCCCCGATTCATGTTTAATACTGTACTGCTTAGATTGCAGTCCTGCGTATTCTTCTATTAGTTTCCCGTTCATTTCATCCTTCATCAAACCTAATTTCTTTTGGTTTGTTTCGCTGTACAAAGAGTGAGTTTCAGGATAGTCACTAGTATCGTAATGTTGTAGTTCTGATTCTAAGTCTTTATAAATGTCTTCAGTAGGGATGTCTAGTATAAGCGAATCTGTGTCTGTGTATAAAACTCTGGCCTTTGGGTATTTAGGTTTAAAGTAATCGTAGTAAAATTCGAACATCAGTAATTTAGAAAGGTCTAGAATAGTCATCCCATAAACACTGGTTTGTCTAGATTAGCTTGCGTGGTTTTCATGGTAACGGCATACAGGGAGTCATGAAACTCATTGTAACCAAGGTATTGAGGCTTAGATGTTAATTTAATTGCTTGATTGGTTGACGTAATTAACCTAACGTCTTTTCGCTTGTATGGGTTCTCCATAGTTTTACCAAAACAGCTGTTATTCAGCAGCTTAAAGAAATCTTTTTTCAAACGTAGATTGCGTTTGTTTTCTGAGCTCTGTGTTTTTATTGATGTACCTGGCCAAGACCTTCGTTTGTTTAAAGTATAAAAGCTTATGAATCGCTGTGCACTTCATGCCATGTCTGACGTAGAACTGCAGGTTTCTGTAGTGACAGACGTAATTAGATTTATTATAGAGGTTGGGAATAAGTTTAAGTTGCTTGTCTGTACCAAGCATTCTTTCCGGTGCTAATGGCTAATCATTGTGTAGGTCGTGTAAGGCCTCGGGGTACTCTAGGTCAACTTCGACAATAAACCCTATAGTATGATCTTTAGGGTGATTTAAAATACTGTTTAACCACGTTAGGTTTGCAGGGTTTGGATTAACATGTAATTTGAAATCTGAAACCGGTAAAAGTTCACTCATTGCCCAACCGTATAAATTATTGGTGTCTAAGTACATTATGTAATTAGATTTATGCGAGGGGTCATAGTGCTTCAGGTATTTATTGTTGGCTTTGCAGTAATTATGAGCTGCCACGCTTATTCCTCCATGAATGCCTGACTCAATCATTGTCATCATTACCTGGTCAGTTATAAGATCAATTTTAGAACCACTAAGTTTTAAGAAAGCATCCCAACTCATTCCCGGTGAAGAAATATAATGAGAAGGGTCGAGGGAGTAATGATGTAAACTCTTTTCTCAGTATTTTCCAAACACATCGGCCAACAAACAGATATCAGCTTTTAAATATATGTCGTTGTAGTCACCAAGGTTTTCACATCCAGTGCATTCCAGACATTCTGAGCATGTTGGTAATCGGAATCGCTAATAAACGTTTTACTGAGCGAGGAATAAAATTTTTCTTTAGGGGGCAATTCCAATTCTTCAAACACTTTCCAAGAGTCCATGTAGTCATAAGGATACACACCTTTCCGAATAAGTGTAACGAAAGCTGTCATAAAACTTTAATTTATTCAGAGTGAAAGTTTTATATTTTTCTTCTGTTTCTGCAATACACGACACTCTGTATGCGTTCGTCACTGCCTCTAGGATTAAATGCGAGTGGTAATGTCGAAGATTGTGAATATAAATAGGGAGAGAGAAATGTTTGATTCCATATTCTAAGTTGCATTTCTGATGAGCGGCGCCTCTAAATGCCCCCGTTATATGACAATGATCTCTCACCCTTAGGGACTTCGTGTCCTTCAGGTCCTTCAGGTCCTTCGGGTCCTTCTGGTCAAACTCATTATTACAAATATGACAATGTGTAGCTGCTTGAAAATTCTTGGAGTCAGATTCAGTAAATATCATAGGTGCCAGATTATCTAGCTGCAGTAAACACAATTTTTATATTTTGTTCATCTCATCTAAGAACTTCCGTGCTGCATTGGGCCCTCTGTAAATCACAGGTTCTGTATGTTGTCCATCAGCTCTGACAACTACATACCCAAAACTGCAGACTTCGTGAAGGTGTGTAAGGAATGAGTTACTAAATCCTTGTGGGCCTTGGTATTTTAAACTCAATGATTCAAAGTCGGCATAAACTATATAAGGTTATTTGAATTGTTTGTTGATGTTTTAAAAATATACTTGAGAACCTGGCTTCAGTAACACAAGATGGGTTTGAATATCTGTCATGCTTTTGCATATTTTACTATGCTTGTCAGCCACTTGGAGATTAGATACTCTGGTTAAACAGCGTCTGCACAGTGTGTCCTAATAATCTAGATATGTTTCGAATCAGAGTATAATGTTGCATGCTCGGGTCTTGCGGGTCTGTTATTAGTAAAAGATCAACGTGGTGATTGTGGTCTGAAAATGATGGGGCATTAGGAGAGACTCTTAAAGGCATAAGTTTTGATTCAGGGTCCCAAAAATATACATTGACTGTTATAGGAGAGTTCTGTGATTCAAATTTGTCGATGGCGTCAAGGCTCACAGGGAAATTAATGTCTTTAAGATTTAAGTTCGTTCCTTTATCTTTGTACAGCATCACTCTTTCGGGATGTTCTTTAGACTGAATAGGATATAATTTAGCCAAAACGCACCACATAAAACATTTGTTGTCCGAGTTCTTAATATTCAGTACAGCCTTCTTGTCAAGAATTTCTTTGGGGAGAGGGATATAAGATTTTCCTTTGATTGGATTATACTTTGTAATGTTCAGTTCTAATGATTCTAAAGTTCCTTCTGCCCACCCGGACCCTTTCATATTTGCGCGCTCTATACTGCCTTGTAACTGTTTGATTAAGACGTTGTTATAAGCATTGTATAGGTCGGAAGAGTTTAACACTTCAATTTGACTTGAAGAAACCCACACAGTCACCGTTTTATCAATACTACCGGGTTTAATAAAGGTTACCTGAGCATGGATGCATATTTTAACAGGGGATTTGAAATTAAAACTGTTGAGTACAAATGGGTAGTTATTATAGACAGATTTAATAACATTTTGACTGTCAAGAATTGGAAGTTGCAATGTATGGAAGATGTCTTTAAACAAAGGAGATTGTGAAAGACTTTTTGAGTCCGTCATTTTTATACCGATATCAAAACTCTAAATAGTATTAAAAAAACAACTAATCCTAACTTTAAACTGAATAAATAGAATTAAAAAACAAAACAAAAAACTAACCCTAACTTTAATATGAAAAGCCATCACATTTGCAAAGACAATGGCAATCACGCTCACAGTCATGATCACATTCTCAGTCAGAACCACAATCACAAACAGTTTGTTTAACTACGAGGATTTAGTTTGCGAACTTGTTTCATAAAATCTAACCAAAAATAATTAAAGTAATATGATTTTGGGTACAAGTCACTTTAGTTATATTCTTTTGTAAGTTTATGAAAGACTATTGAGAAGTGGCTTTTGCATTCAACTTTGTAATCTTCATTTATTTCATATTGTTCAGAGAAAGGGTCAGAAAAATCATTATAAATATCTGGATCATATAGTCTGCATTCGAAAAAGACTTGCTGTGTCTGTCAAAGTTGACAAATTTTGGTCTTATTATTTTCTTCGGGGGTGGAAGATAGATTTGCCACACAGCTTGCTTCGATAACCATTGTTTAACTACGACAAAGAATATGGGTATACTACAAAGAAGAATCATAACACGGTGACGTCAGCGACACCATGGCGACACCACGCGGCTGCGCTGCGGAGCAGGTCAAGGGAGGTAAACAGACCACATAGCAACATGTAAATACAGAAGATATTGCTCGACTGTATCAGCGTGTTTCTGATGAATCCCGAACATATTTGTCAACAAAATTACTGTGTAATGTGTAGGAAAATGACTCCCTGCAATAATGCTGGTATTTTTGCACATTTGGTTTTTGTCAACATTGTGATATAGAGCTTACAATTTACATGGAAATAGTGAATGAAAACAGTTCAATTCTACTTATTTTTTTCTCTTTTTTTTAAGTTAAGTTTTTTTAAAGTTAAGTTAATTTTTTTTAAAGTTCATACAAACATGAGGCCTTTTTATAATATTCAAGTTTGTGCTGTTGGTGACTGAATCATAAAACAAAACTATTGCAGCATGCCAGAGTGCTAAATTGTATTCATAAAGTAATATTCCCCATTGAATAGGGATTAGTGGGCTAAAGAGCATTGGTTGTCAATTGAACAAAAGGGAACTTGTGAGGCGCTGGAGACGCAGAGTAGTCACCTCAATTTTTCGAACTCCAGGTTTAAAAAACAGTCCTATCCTATCCTATCCTATCCTGTCCCATAACCCGAAGGTCGTAGGGGCACCACAGATGATCGCTTAACCAGCATACTCCATCTTTCTCTGTCCTCAGCAGCCCTCATGGCTTCGCTCAGTGTCAAACCAGTCCATTCTCGAATGTTGTCCTCCCACCTCTTTTTCGGTCTCCCCCTTCTTCTACCTCCTTGCACTGTGCCTTGCAGAATGGTCTTTGCAAGGCCTGATGATCTGGTGACGTGGCCATACCATCGGAGTTTCCGTTTCTTCACCACTGTGAGCAGGTCATCGTGTTGTCCAATGGCTTGTGTGATGGTCTGTCGGACTTCAACGTTGGTGATGTGTTGGGTATAGGAAATGCACAGAAGTCTTCTGTAGCACCTCATCTCCATGCTTTGTATTCTTCGTTGGAGATCTGCTGTGAGGGTTCATGCTTCGCAAGCATATAGGAAGATGGAGATGACCAGAGAGCGCAGCGGTCTTACTTTGGAATGTAGACTGATGGTTCTGTCTTTTTGGAATGTAGACTGATGGTTCTGTCTTTTAAAAAACAGTATAAAAGGAAATATAAAAATCTTAAATATTAAACATTAATAATTAACAGGCAGAATGTATTTTAGTTGGTGGTATGATGGCTTTGATATGGCCATGTCACAAGATCAAATGGACTATCCAAAAGTATCTTACAGCGGACAGTACAAGGTGGGAAGAAGTGAGACAGACAGAAGAAGAGGTGGGAAGATAACATTGTAGAGTGGACAGGCCTGAGATTGAGTGATGCCCTAAGAGATGCAAAAAACAGAGAAATGGAGAGAATTGATTGCCACATCATCAGTGGTGCACCCACAGTTCACAAGACTACGGGATAGGTGAGGTGGTGAAGGTGATGGTGGCTTTATTCTGCCGTATGGCACTAGTATTGCCTTTTTCTGCCTGTTAATTTCTTATGTTTATTATTTAAGATATTTATATTTCCTTCAATACTGTTTAAAGTACCGAAGAAAATAATAAGACCAAAATTTGAACTCTAAACCAAACGACACGCACCAAATAGATCTGTTATATCTTCCCCATGACAAAATACAAAGAAAGAAATACAGATATGCCCTTACTGTTATTGATATAGCTACCAGGTTTAAGGACGCTCATGCTCTTAGGACTAAAAATTCTGCTGAGGTCGCTCAAGCCTTAAATGCGATTTATTCAAGAGGGCCTCTCAGGTTCCCTAGACTTATTCAATGTGATGAGGGGTCAGAATTCAAAGGAGCCGTTAACCATCTTTTGTTAAAAAATAATGTAACTGTCAGAAGAGGAGTTGTTGGATTACACAGATCGCTAGGTATTGTAGAAAACTTATTTTTAATCACAATCTTCGAAAGTACAACTCGCATTTAATCCTACAGGCAGTGACGAACGCATACAGAGTGTCGTGAATTGCAGAGACAGAAGAAAAATATAAAACTTTCACTCTGAATAAATTAAAGTTTTATGACAGCTTTCAACATTTGTCTTCCAGTTTAGAAACGCTAGCTAAGAACTTACCCAGCTACCCTATTACTAGCAAATACTTCCCGGACGTTACACTTATTCGGAAAGGTGTGTATCCTTATGAATACATGGACTCTTGGGAAGTGTTTGAAGAATTGGAATTGCCCCCTAAAGAAAACTTTTATTCCTTTTACAACACTACCTTCATTAAAACAGCCAGTGTTATCTGACTACTACACACCTAACATTGCACCTACAATGTCAGAAACCGGAGAATTAATTTTAATTGTATTTGGAATAACAGTAGTTTATTACCTTGTTAAACAAAAATATAAATCTAAATAAAATATGACTTCGCATTTGTCTAGATTATATTATTCTCAATCCGGATATTGGAAAGGGATGACCGCAGTTGATAAACTAGTAGAAAAGACTGGCTTGTCAGCAAACGTTGTCAAAGAATATGGGTATACTACAAAGAAGAATCATCCAAGGCTTGCCCTATATAAAAAGTGAAGACGTTTTAAGAGCAGCGACGTTAAGCGGCTGCGCTGTGGAGCAGGTCAAGGGAGGTAAACAGACCATATAGCAACATGTAAATACAGACGATATTGCTCGACTGTATCGGCGTGTTTCTGATGAATCCCGAACATATTTGTCAACAAAATTACTGTGTAATGTGTAGGAAAATGACTCCCTGGAATAATGCTGGTATTTTTGCACATTTGTTTTTCGTTAACTGAACTACTAAACAAGTGCAAAGACTGAGACACGAAGACATCATTATGTTACATAATAAATATGATAAAGTCCTTAGCGCTTTAATGGTTAAAAGTTTGGAAAGTTATATACCAAAGCTTTATCGACCTTTGTTTACTTTAGATTGTGAGAATGATTTATTTGATTATTTGGTTCAAGATCCTGTCATTGTCAATGGGATTAGTGAGGTATCAAGAAATCTATATTATAAGTTTGGAAGCTTGTTGGCACCATTTTCGGCTGGGCTAATTACTTTTCAGCACATAAATTTCTCTGCTATTAAAAATGGACTCTTCCAATCCGGAGATACAGCAGGAGATGGAGGTGAAGAATACGGAGAACCAACAGAACACAGTGACAGTCACTAAACAAAAGAGTCTAGGTGTTACACTCCGTTTGATGATGGTGTTTTCTTTATCAGTATCTGATTCAGCCCCAATGCTGAATTCCTGATAAGGTGTAACTCAGATTCGTTTATCCACGCAGCCCGCTCAAGCAGCATACAAGTCACAAAGTCGACGTATGAAGTTTTCCACTTTTTATTCAGCACACATCAACAACTGCATACAATTCTCAACTCAACTCAACAACTTTCAACAGCAACTTTTTTACAACACACGGAGCATCGAATATATAATTTTTTTCTCTTTCGAGATGACGACAGGTCGTTCTAGAAATGACGCATTACAACCAACCAATCAGAATTAAAGATCGTCATCACTAACTTACGTCATACATGTCAAAAGAATGTTCTCCATTATCTACGTCCATCAAGAAACTTCGATCGATAGTAAACAAACGGATCCAGAAAATTCTCCAACAATATCGACTAACGAAAATTATCAAGTTATACAAAGCCTCTCCTAACAACAATGCAAACTCAAATCAAAGGTAAATAAACTCCATTATTGAATACTTTGCAAAACGAAACGATTAGATCTATCGTGCGCGTTTTAGACACACTACCATTGGCGTTTCAACGTAACACTAGGAAAAGTTGCAGCTGGAAAGAAGTTAGCAGAATTTAACAGGTTACATAGATGGAACCGACAAACAAAAGCAAACATATTAACAAATAAGGAATCAGCGCAGCCAAAGGAAAAAACATTAACGCAGCAAACATTAACAACAAACAAAGAAGAACCAATACAAACAGTACAATCTTCAAATAAGAATGTGTATTATTTATGTATAGCCGGTGTAGTAGGTGTAAGTGGGTATATAATATATAGGCTAAATACCGCCAAGGAAAAAATAAACAGAAACCCATGAAACCACTAGCAGAGAAAGAAATTGAACCATCTCCATCATTGAAGCCATCATTGGATTTCTTTTCAATGCAGTAATATTTTTTTTAAATTATTATTTTATAATATATAAAAATGAGTGTACCATATGAACAAACCATTGTTAATCTTGGATACCATAGTACTGTTTTAGTGGGCCTAAATATAACTTATTCTATGATTGCAAAATCTCTTTTAAAAATGAAAACTATTGAATTGGGAAAGATGGATTTTTCAGATGTTGGTAAACTGATTTGCATCTTTTCATTATCACTGGTCACTCGAGATTACCTTGTTAAACAAAAGATCATTCCTGCAGACATTAATGTATAACATTACAACCATAATGCAGGGGGGGGAAGAGGAGTGGGGGGAGTTGAGGGGGGGGAGTTGAGGAGGAGGGGGTGAGGGTGAAGGAAAAATGGGTGATGGGGAAGGTGTGAGGGGTAAGGGTGATGAGGGAACGGGTGAAGGGGCGGGAGGGGGTGATGGGGATGAGTATGAGGGGGTGGGGTTTGGGAGTATGGGGGTTGGGGGGAGGGAAAAAGTTTCATGTTTGCTTGTTGCGTTTTGAGTAATTGTTGTGAATGCAAGTGGGAGGGGGAGTGGATGGGGTTGGGGGTGATAGTTGAATAGCGGAGTCACCTATTGGCAACCCCTTTGTTGTTGACGAGCGAGTGGAAGACATGAGTGAACATGTGCGAGTCATGCAGTGGAATCCTTGGCTAAAAAATAAAAAATCGGAACGCGGTTCGAGATGTCCTTCACCTTTGTGCTTTTGCCATGCTCTTCTACAGCCTCGCCAGGTTTTGGTCTAAAAAATCGGAACGCAGTCCGAGATGTCCTTCACCTTTGGGCTTTTGCCATGCTCTTCTACAGTCTCGCCAGGTTTTGGTCTAGTAATCAATACGTTGATTCCTTTGTTTTTTTGGCTGCCGTTTTTTTTTAACCTGTTTCACCTTGTTTTTTCTACAAAATTTATTCTTAACTCTGCCATTTTGCTCGATATGCCCCATTTTCTTTCATAAACTTATTATTTTTTTTAGATTTGATTATGAGCTCTCTGAGTGGAATATTTAACCTGTGAAACTTAGGATAGCGACCAAAATAATGAGCCAAGTTGCGCAATTTTCCGGCATAGCTTTGAGAAATTTTTAGATTTTCTTCTAGATAGTCGCCCCATTTCATTCTACGTTGTGTTTTTACAAAATAAAACGCCCTCTCTAACAACAACCCATAATTTAATGAATCACTAACAAAAGCAGCCTGATCATTTTTAAATTTGTCTGCTCTATTGACAAGAATGACAGTTATTTCTTCATAGCCTAAAGTTTGATCTTGGGCTGCTTGAGAAATATCAAGCATTTCGGCAAGTGGCGGAGCATTGGGTTCAATCAATTTATCTTCAAGAAATGTATCCATGCTTTCCAGAGTGAGCTTATCAGACTTGGTGTTCCAAAATGCCAAACTTTCCTTTGGACGTTTGGGTTTTTCCCTATTTCAGAATTTGGTTCTGTGGGCAATTTAGAAAAATGTTCACTCATCACGGCATAATGTTTTTCGTATTTTTTTTTAAATGAAGAGTTCTTGTTCAGAAAAAGATTTCAAAGATTGAGAGTCTTGCAACATATCTGATTCTTGGCTCGTACCACAGGCTGTGAAGTCTGTAGGCCTCGCCTCAATTACATACTATGTATAGTATGTAATTGAGGCGAGGCCTACAGACTCGCCTCAATTACATACTATGTATAGTATGTAATTGAGGCGAGGCCTACAGACTTCACAGCCTGTGCTCGTACCTGGCGAGACAGGTTGAACGCTTGACGACGCCATTTTCAAACACAGCACTATATTCCACAGAATGATCACAAAATTGTTCACTTATTTCTTCCTCGGTGCTCAGTCAGTTTTTAACAGATTATTTTCTTGCGATTCTGTAACAGTCGAGGTAACTGTCGAGTAACAGCTTTATGATTGCTGAAAGAAGAATTTCCTCAAACCGAGTATAAAACAGACTGAAATGTGTCTTCACGCAGCTAGTATTTCTCAAAAAGTGAAGTCTTGCCCAGCTTTGCGCACGGTCGTTAGGGACTGTAACTAATAAACACGCCCTATGACGTATGCTAAACAGTAAACAGCGAATTTTTTATTTGAAAACATATGCATGCGCGTTCGTACGCATGTGTGCGTGCGCATGTGTGTGTGTTTATGCATATGCATGCGTGTGCAAACATGCGTGAGTGCATATGCATGAGCGTGCATTCATGATTCTGTTTAGAAGTAACTAACAATTATCTGACTGGCAAACATACAGGAAGCATCCGTGTTGTTGCTAAGAGGAAATGACTAGGCACTAGCATTTGCATCGTCTGCTATAATGGGATTTCCCACAGTTTAAAACCAAAAGTAAATAATGCTCCATCATTGCAGTAATTTTCTAACTTATTCAAGGTTTAAGAAAGTGTTACACATTAATGTTTAACGTTACAAGTATAATGCAGTGTGTTGTGTATTTAATAATAAAAATAATTGTGAGAACAGCATGTAGGTTAAAATCAATATCGTCACAGGCTTCAATAAAATATAACCACAGGCAAAGGATTCTCGTTATATATAGCTAATAACAGGTAAAGAATTCAACACTTAAAGACGAAAGAAATACGCATATATATATTAGCAAATGACGGATTTCCCGAGAGCTTTCATGTGCATTTAAAATACTCATAAAACAGCCAAAAATTGTAATAAAAGGCTACCTTTCGCAACTCTTTGAGCGATGGCGCTTAAGTCTCCTTCTCTCTCTCTAAACCTAGTACTATATATAGGATTACAGGCACATGATCTCACCACAATTCGTATTATGATATGTGCATGATATGATAAAATACTATTCACCCCCCCCCCCCCTCAGAGAGTTCATATTGTATATATATATATATATATATATATATATATATATATATATATATATATATATATATATATATAGATAGATAGATAGATATACCCCCTTGCTTTTGGGTACCCCCACTATAATTGCATGTAATTTATCACTTGTAGACGGACCGCTAACCCTAACCCTAACCCGTTTCGAGCGCACTGCCTTACCCTAATCGTCGAGGCACTGCCTTACCCTAATCGTGCCTTGGATCCGGGGACCCGGCCGGGTCCCCAGATCCAAAGCCGGGTACCCAAATGACCGTTGGTGACTTTTAAGGTGCCCAGAAGCAATGGTTTATAAGCCTATATATATATATATATATATATATATATATATATATATATATATATATATATATATATATATATATATATATATATATATATATAAATTAATATATATATATATATATATATTATATATATATATATATATATGTGTGTGTGTGTGTGTGTGTGTGGGGGTGGGTGGGTGTGGGTGTGTTTGTGTGTGTGTGTGTGTATTTTTTTCCCCTTGCAAAATATAGTACAGTATTGGCACTATTGCTGCGTTTTTATATTTCTCAATTAGAGCCAGTTGTTTAAAATTTAGATAAATAGCTTATTAAATTTACTTTTATGTTTTATCAATTAAAGCAAATAGTTTTTTTTTTCAATTTAGATGATTACCTTATTAAATTTATTTTTACATATGTGCTTGATATAATAGCATGTGGACTTATCCTGTTATTTTATTTTATTTTTGTTTGTTTCTTAATGATACTGTATTAGTAATACTAATAATAATGGATTTTTATTTAGTGCTGTACTCCAGCCTACAATTAGACTCACAGTGCCTTACATAGTCATTACATAAAAATGCATGCACTCGATATTGTGTTCCATCTTTTAAGATGTATAATTATATTCTACATATCCTCTATTGTTTGGGGGTAATAAATAAATTAAATTGAAATTAAATTGGATGAAAACATTTTTAATGTATTTATTTAGTTATTTTTGGCTTACAATTTTTTTTACAATTATCTTTCAGATTACCAAAATATATACTTCTTTTTTTTAATATGATTGACTTCTCAGGGTAGTAAACTGTTGTATTTATTTTAATAATTGTGCATTAATGACTGCTATTAGCTTTGTTGAAGAATGGTTGTGATTATTTTATTGTGTGGTAGGAACATACCTTACTTATATACATGATGTCTCACACAATAAAAAAAATCCCATATTAATGTTGTGTACATGAAAAGTGAAGAGTACGTAGGCAAATATAATAAGCACACTCATAAGATAGAAAGACTACTGTAAAATCAAGCTTTTTCATTTATTTCACAAAGAAAATCATAGTGAACACATATTTGACAACAGTGAATGGATCCAAACAGTAGATCGTAACAATGAATATAAGCAGTAGAAGTGAAAAAAAAAACTTAATTAGAATTAATACATAATTATACTACCTTTACTATAATTAATAGTACCTTTCTAATAATTTTCTAGACACCAACAAACAGTATCAAAATAATCCACACTGAGTGAAGATGGAAACAAAATATCGTCTCTACAATAAATACATTTATACATGAGAACATAAATAATCACAGTACAGTATCAGTTCAAGGCAATCAGCATTATACATAGGACATTACCTCTTTCAGCCATTCCAAAGCACCCAACATGTATAGTCCAGTATTACAGTAGAAACCCAAACAAAGCAGCCAAATTTATTTATTTATTTTAGGACATCTATATCGTGTGCATATCCCCGTACTAATCACAAGGATATTTGATTCCCCCAAAGTACCTTAAGTTGAAGCATACAAAATCCTCATCTACTGAGTATGGATATATGCTCATAGAAACCACCAACAGTGAAGAAAATAATTACAAATTTACAAGTGAATGAATGCTGGGGTAAGGTCATGTAAAGCGTAACAGGTTTAAAGGGTTTAGAATTAATTTCTGAAGTATCACATCTTTTAAAGTAATCAATCATGGGGTGGGTCTCGGCTATTGAGGTAATTTCATGTTTTTTTTTCTTAAAAAGGATCCCCTCTTTCATCATACAACTTCCTTGGGATGGACTTCAACCATTTTATTTCTGTGAAAGTGTCTTTCCCAGCGAAGAGTTGACAGCTACACATGCTGCTAGGTTATGTGGAGCTTTTTGACGTTTGGCCTTAGGCATCACAGCCTCAGATAGCTTCTGCCCTGACCGTTTAAGACTAGGACAACCAAGACATGTGTGTTTGCAACCTGGAAGAGTGCCTCGTCTTCTCTGAATGGCTGTAGGTTGCACACCTATCCGCCTGCTGGACAGCAGACGCTCTGTTTGTGAATGGCTGAATCCGGAATACTAACCAAAAGTGCGCCATGCACTGTTCAAGTGAGCAGCAGTTGTACACTTTTCCGCATTTTTAAAAAATGCCTCCACACCTTCCCTGTACATTTCACCATCTTCCTTGAGTTTTTTCATCCAGCTTTCCATCAGCATTTGAAGTCTTGTATGCTAAATCACTGTCCTCGCCACGATGCGTTCTTACAATGCCACCATTATCAACATCCTGACCATGCACTGTGACATCACTATCATCATTTTGACCCTGCTCTGTGACATCACTATCATCGTTTTAACCCTGCTCTGTGACACCACCACCCTCAACCTCCTGACCCTGATCAGTGACACCCCCAACATCAACATTTTGACTCCCACACCTTAAATTTTGGAACCATTCGATAGGCCTCATCTGGCCAGTTCCTATAAAGCAGATCAACTGTCTCATTTCATAATTATATAAGCATAATGACTAAAAATAATAATAATGTTCAATAAATAATAATAATAATAATAATAATAATAATAATAATAATAATAATAATAATAATAATAATAATAATAATAATAATAATAATAGTGTAGTAAACTGGCTATACTTTATAATTATGTCTGCTTTAGATTTAGTGCATTAGGCCTACTACAGATTGTTCAGTTACACTACAGTCTGAATCTGTGACCCTGTGGCCTCTCGGCTGTCACAACGTTTGCTCGTACAAAACAAGCAACCATAACAACAAATAAACTCAAGTGCAGGTAATAATGCTTCGATTAAAATTTGGGGGCATAACGAACACACAGATAGATGAGCTGATCGCGCCATTTTGATCAAACTTTCTGGGCAGAAGGCGGAAGTAACGAGTGGCCGTTTGCATACTGCCAACTTCGGAAATGTTCCGGCGCAGCAATTTTTAGGCCAGGACCCGTTCTTATTTCGGAAAAAAAAGTCGCTGGCGGGCTGGGTCGAATGCTTGACGAAGCCATTTTCAAACACAGCACTATATTCCGTAGATATTCCACAAAAAAACGTTCACACTTCTTTCTTCCTCAGTATTCCATCAGCTTTAAAAATATTTGTTTCTTCCGATTATGTAAGCTTGTCTCGTAAGCTTAAAAATGATTCTTTGAAGAAGAGCGCAGAAAACATGTCTTAACACTACGAGCTGTAGAGGTAAAAGGAAAGTTCTGGACTATTTTTGCTTTCGCTAGGATCCCTTTTACTCTCAAAAATATCCGCTAAAAATAGGTCCTATCAAAACCAATCTGGGCGCTTATAATTAATTATAATTAATAAACTGAACCTAACTCTTAAATCATAAATAACCATATGCATCCTAATACCGACATCCAATATCATTTATTTATCACACTAAGTCATCAAACATATAATAATTGATGAGGAAATTACTGTGCAAAGCTTGCCAGCCCAGTATGGGGTGATTTTGCTGTGTTGTGTTCAGCAGGGCTAAAAATCAATATGCTTACTGCTTAGTCATGTCGTGCAACCACAGGCATTGCGCCCGTATTTATATATCTAATAACAGGTGTAGATTTCTAAAGTGTATATTGTATTTAAATTTCATTCCACCCTTGCCTTTTAAACAAACAAGAAATGCGGATATCTAATATATGTAGCTAATGGCAGATTTCCAGAGCGTTTTGGAGTCCATTTAAAATACTCTCAAAACAGCCAAATATTGTAATAAAAGGCCGCCTTTCGAAACTCTTTGAGCAGAGGTGCTGGGTGGCCTTTTATGAACAAGATTGGTAACTATTGTTTAATTGATTCCTTCATTTATGAACGAGATGGGTAACTATTGTTTAATTGATTCCTTCATTTATGAACGAGATGGATAACTATTGTTTAATTGATTCCTTCATTTATGAACAAGATGGGTAACTATTGTTTAATTGATTCCTTCATTTAAAGCAATTACATAATCAAAAAGTCTTGCATTATTGATAGTGATATTGTTTGGGGGTGTTGGGGGGGGGGCTTTTATGAACAAGATGGGTAACTATTGTTGAATTGATTCGTTCATTTAAAGCAATTAAATAATCAAAAAAATTTGCATTACAGATAGTGATATTGTTTTTTCAGGTAGTTTTCGTTAATAACAGCAGCAGAGAGAGGGAGGGAGAGAGAGAGAGAGAGAGAGAGAGAGAGAGAGAGAGAGAGAGAGAGAGAGAGAGTACTTACCAGAAATGTGAAAGGTTAATACAGCTAGTGTAGAATGATCACAACACGATAGTTGTTACTCTTTCTTCTTCTGCTTCTTCTTCTTCTTCAGGTTACAGTGGATACTGCGCCGACGCGAATGAAAACTCGTTCACTGTTATTTTCTTATATGCTAATCACAACATCACATGACTACAAGCAGGTTGTTGACACCAGCCAGTGAGAGCCAATGACAGTTCAAAGGTAATAACGCTGTTCGTATTTTAATCTCGCTTCTGATGTAGAGCTCATCCCAAAAGTTTAATAATAATAATAATTTATTTTATAAAGCGCAATTCCAAACTAAAAAAGTCTGCTCAAAGCGATCACACGCATACTCTCACACAAGCACTCGCACAATAAGAGACTGCACAACACACTAAAACATGGTGTATATATAACTACATACATCTAACACCACATGCCTACAAACACACACAGAATCAATATAAGCAGCCAAAACAATTCGTAAATATACACATGTCCAACACAATTAAACAAAAGTATTTTAAAAATAAAAAACAACATACATATACATATATTTTAAATCTAAAAGATGTAAGAAACATTAACACAAAACCAATCATGGCTTTATGCAATCAAATACAATATAGAATAAATACAATAAAATACACTGACATAACTTAATCCTGGTCCTCTGACTGACTGAGCCAGTAAAAAAACAAACAAGCAATAAGACAAGGTATGATTTTATGGAATAAAATAGTTAACTTTGCCAAATTTCATATGCCCATTACGTGAAAATCACACAAATGTAAAAATGTAGGACACTGGGTCCAGTGACCGACAGTCCAGGGCTAAACTAAGAAGCAGCACGCACCCCCTCTCTAGTCGAATTCGGGGGTAAGGGACGAGGTGGGGGTGGGGAGGTGCGGGAGCATCCAAAACTAGGAAATGTGAACACGCACACAAGGGAATTTCCTCCACATTGGGGGTTAAAACGAATAAATAGAACTAAAAGGGGTTCCTCACGCCGGTATAACCCAGAAAATTGGGATGGGAGCAGGCAACCAAGGGGAAGGGGGTGCGCATACTACCTTTTAACACTAAATTCTTTTTTTTTTCTTTTCTAATCTCTCTACTGATATCACCACAACCGCCACCACCATTACAACAGCGAACGACGACCGTCACAAGTATCCACCACCACCACGACAACTACTACCACCATCGCCACCTCCACCACCACATCAACCATAACCACATCCACCACTGTCGTTAATTAGTTACTTCTGGTGGCATGGACTTTGGCGAACTTTCAATGGCTGAAATATTTGGAGAAGAGGTGGGTTTTTAGATTCTTCTTGAAAGCATCATGCGACTGGATGAGGCGGAGGTCGGAAGGCAAAGAGTTCCACAGAGTGGGAGCAAAAACAGAGAATGAACTTTTCCCAAAGGAATTGAGGGAATACTTGGGAACAGTGAGAAGAGATGAATTTTGAGAACGACGTAATCGGGAAGGTTAATATAAACACAACAAATCTAAGAGGTAAGAGGGACAGGAGTCAGTGTGGAGGCAATGGAAACAGAGGGAGGCAATTTTGTACTCAATACGAGCTTGGACAGGGAGCCAGTAAAGGGTTTTTAGACCAGTGCTTGCAATAGAATGGCGCGGATGACGAAGAACGAGACGGGCAGTGTTGTTTTGGATGCGTTGGAGTCTATAGAGTTTATTTTCCGGTAGGCCGGCCAAAAGAGAACTGCCGTAGTCAAGTCGTGACAGAATAAATGACACAGCAAGTTTGTTAGTGGCTTCGCCTCCTTCCCCCCCCCCCCCTTTCCCAGTCCCCTATTCGCTATATGTGACGTGGGACTTTAATCTATCTACATAACCTTAGTGGCTTCAACTGTGAGGTATCGGCGTATTTTACTGAGTCTTCAAAGATAAAAATTAAGAGATTTGCAAAGTATGTTGATCTGAGTTTCCATTGACAGACTTTCATCAAGATAGGCTCCCAAGTTGCGGACAGATTTTGAGAACTCAATCTGGTGACCAGAAATAGTCATTGAGTGTGCAGAGGCCCGCCGCAACTTGGACTTTGAACCAATCAGGATGAGTTCAGTTTTATCATCATTCATTTGTAGTTTGTTTTCATTCATCCAGTCGGCAACAGAGCTGACACACTGAGACAAATCCTGAGCTAGTGCAGGAATCTGAGAAGGAGAAGAAGAATTATGTAGCTGCGATTCATCAGCAAAGAAGTGATATGAGTGATTGAAAGCATTTATGATAGAGCTCAAGGGCTGGGTGTACATGGTGAACAACACAGGGCCAAGGACTGAGCCCTGCGGAACTTCATACTTCAAATGTGAGGGAGTGGACCTAGCATTATTCACCACGACAGCCTGAGTGCAATCAGACAGGTAAGAGCAAAACCATGCTAGAACAGTTCCAGTACAACCAAAGGTCGTTTCCAGGCGGTCGCAGAGGGTGTCGTGGACAATGGTGTCGAACGCAGCGGACAGATCGAGCAACGATAAAATCGATACCTTACCCTGATCCGCCGCACCCAACAGGTCATTGACAACACGTAATAAGGCGGTCTCTGTACTGTGACTCTTTTTGTAGGCCGACTGGAACGGCTCAAAGTTTCCTGCCTTCTTTCTCTTCTACATTATAATTGTCATAGAACACTGTGACAACAACAGACTGAATGGTGTGAAAAACAGAGATATAGTACGCGATCATCACGCCTTTTGCAAATATTAAAATGTAGGATTCAGGGCATGGTGAAGTACTAATAAGCAGATTTTCAACCCCACAATAATCTGCGAGAAATACCTACAGTACCAAAAACATCAATATCATGTGTTTGTAGACTTCAAGAAAGCGTTTGGCCGAGTCTGGCATGCCGCTCTGTGGGCAACCATGAGAGTGTATAACATCAGCCCTAACATTATTCAAATCATCAAAAGCCTGTATCACAAAGCTGCCAGTGCAGTCATACATAGCAGCGCCATCGGGAACTGTTTCAGAACAACAATCGGCGTGCGTCAAGGATGCACACTCTCTCCAACACTCTTCAACATCTTCTTGGAGCACATCATGTCAGACGCCCTTACAGATCACGAATACACCGTCAGTATAGGGGGTAGAGCAATCTCCAACCTCCGTTTTGCGGATGACATTGATGGATTGGCTGGAGAGGAACACGAGCTAGAACAGTTGGTACAGAGACTTGACATCACCCCTCGGGGCCTATGGAATGGAAATGCGTTCAGAGAAGACCCAAATGATGACCAACAACACCAGTGGCAGCAACGCGGACATCAAAGTCCAAGGCCAATCCCTCAACACGATGCATAGCTTCAAATATTTATGAGCCCTTGTATCGGACATTGGATCCCGTCAGGAAGTTCTCTCAAGGATCGCACAATCAACTGCTGCCCCGACAAGGTTGAAGCCCATTTGGAAATACAGGATCATTAGTCTACACTCCAAGGTAAGGCTGCTGCGCTCCCTTGTCATCTCCATTTTCCTATACGTTTGCGAAACATGGACCCTCACAGCAGACCCACAACGAAAAATGCAAAGCATGAAGATGTGCTACAGAAGACTTCTGGGCATTTCCTATACCCAACACATCACTAAAAACGAAGTCCGACAGACCATCACACAAGCCATTGGACAACACGATGACATGCTCAAAGTGGTGAAGAAACGGAAACACCGATGGTATGGCCACACCACCAGAACATCAGGCCTTGCAAAGACCATCCTGCAAGGCACGGTGCAAAGAGGCAAAAGAAGCGAGAGACAAAAAAATGAGATGGAAGGACAACATTCTATAGTGGACTGGCTTGACACTGAGCGAAGCCATGAGGGTTGCTGAGGACAGAGAAATGTGGTTAAACGATCATCTGTGGTGCCCCAACGACTTTCGAGTTACGGGATGGGATAGGGATAGGATAGGATAATTATGCATAAAAACTATTCTATGTTTACACACATCACTTTATAAGTGTAGAATTCTTTTTTTTATATCTGCACATTTTATTTCTTTAGAGGCAACATGTGTTAGGGTTAGGGTTAGGGTTAGGATGGTGATCTTCCCAGCGCTGGATCCAGTCACTGACAGTTCAACAACACTCCGTCTGTTCACATCTAAGTTACGTCGACCTTTTACAAATAATTGTTTTAAAATAAAAAGATCGTTCTCCGAGAAGGGACATAAATGTAATAATCTGTCTAATCCCTTCGCCTGTCGGGTCGTCGGGGAAACATGAGGGACGCTGTCACGGAGAGTGTTGACCACTTCTGTTGCTGTTGTCACGTTCAGCGATGTCCATGTTTGGACATCATCATCTATCCAGCTCCATCTTTGTCTTCCTCTGCGCTTTTCTCGGTCCAATGTCCCTTGCTTATTATAGTTGTCTTGCGTAATCGTTGTCTTGCGTAATCGCTGTCTTACGTACTCGTTGTCTTGCGTAATCGTTGTCTTGCGTAAAGGAGTTGGACAAATTGTTATGGTTTTTGTTTAATGCGTGTATTTTATTAATTTATTTCAGTTTTTAGTTCTTTAATATTACTTTTTTAGTGAACAGACGTATAATTTCAGAATTGAATGGAACTAAATTGGGGACCACTACTCGCTCGTTTGGTTAACAGTGAGACGTAGTTCAAATTTCTTACACAAAAACTTGGTAAAATTGTCCTCGGTCAGTACTTCTATTTATACAACCTTTTCAATCTGAAAATTATCATAAGAAAGACGCACGTGTGTGTGTGTGTGTGTGTGTGTTTGTGTGTGTGTGTGTGCGTGTGTGTGTGAGTGAGAGAGGGTTGACAAATTGTTTGTACAAATACATCACAAGCATTATCAGTACAATGTACATTGGCATTTACACGCACTTCACCCCTCCCCATGCCTATCCAAACACTCAAACGTTCATACTGCAATAAAAACACGTTTAACGACAAAGACATCACAGGATGGCAAGTCATTCAAATGTATTTCCAGACTGAAACGCGAACGATAGTATGTCTGAAACGCACACGATAGATCCGATTGTTTTGTTTTGCAAAGT
This sequence comes from Oncomelania hupensis, assembly GCA_036898135.1. Classification (NCBI taxonomy): domain Eukaryota; kingdom Metazoa; phylum Mollusca; class Gastropoda; order Littorinimorpha; family Pomatiopsidae; genus Oncomelania; species Oncomelania hupensis. The sequence continues at coordinate 47,462,302 of CM072518.1, read as the reverse complement.
ATGCAATAATAGAGTGTATTTACCTTTGATTTGAGTTTGCGTTGTTGTTAGAAGAAGCTTTGTATAACGTTGGTAATTTTAGTTGGTCGATATTATTGGAGAATTTTCTAGATTTGCTTGTTTACTATCGATCGAAGATTCGAATTAGGTGTAGATATTTGAGAACATTCTTGGACCGAAAAGAATGTTGTATGACGTAAGACAGTGATGACGAAATTTAGTTTGATTGGTTGTAAAGCTTCATCGGGAACATTCTGACGTTATCTCGAGTTGAGAGAAAAACTATATAAACGATGCTCTGTGTAAAGTAAAAGAAGAAAAGTGAAAAAGGCGATTGTATGCAGTTGTTGATGTACGCTGAATAAAATTGGAAAACTTTATACGATGACTCCGTGCCTTGTTGCTGATTGAACGGGTTGCGTGGATAAACGAATCCGAGTTACACTTATCAGTACTTCAGCACTGGGGCTGAATCAACTACTGATAGAAAAACACCAACACCAATCGAGTGTAACACAGACGCAAAAGCCATAGCCGATATGTAGTGATGAGGGGGGGGGGGGGGGGGGGTGTTGGTCGTGTCCGGTGATGGTGATAGATGTTAAGGGTGATTTGTTAGACCATTGTCCAGAGTCACACCACACATTTCATCAAATACACTCACAAACAGAAATAAAACACGCAGGGTGGAAGGTTGTGCGTTTTAGCAACTTTACTGGACACAGGCACAGAAAACACTCGTTACTAACTAAATTGACAGTCTTCACAAATATATATTTAACTCTTCGACAGTTCACACACTCTTTATTTTCTGACTACAACATTGTTTCTACTTCCCTACAGTCTATGTTCCAGGTTTAACTAACACTAACTACACTCCATATGTTCTCTCGGGACCGTCCTAGTCTTTCTATCCTTCTTTTCTGACTATCTCTCTACCTAATCCTTTTCCAACTATCTCTCTACCTAATCCTTTTCTGACTACCCCGAATACTTTTCCTGCACCCAATTTTATACTCATCATTCCAGGGCAGTTCAGCTCTACAAACTCGACTTTTGGTCCTAACCCTAATTCTCCCCTTCCCCTTTCTGTCGCTCAAACTTTGTCTCTTCTAAATAATGTATTCCGTTAGACCCATTCGTGATGGTAATTCCCTCTCCAGAGTCTCCTAGCTTTCCTTTAAGTTCCTCCTCTAACATTCCAAAACCCGGATTCCAACACACCAAGGGACCACTTCTCTAAAACACCCAAACGATGAACCATAATCATACCTGAAAACATCGGCATGGCACATACTCGTTGACCTCGTTAACCTCTGAAACGCAAATTGCCCTTGAGTCTGGCCCTTGCTGACACCAAGCAGACACAAACTCCACCACAGACTTTCCCACCGGCTATTGTCTCCATTCTATCCTTGGTTTAAATCTATTCTGACAGACCAGGTATGACACCCTCATATGCTTCACATACCCCGCTATAAACTCTCCTCTACTGGCCGTCAGTCATACTATACTGACTGCACTTTATGACCTGTATGTAAAATTAATGATGACAATACGGACAAGTACAGCAATCCAAGATCACACACATAGTCTATATGGAGAATGGACAGAAACTCATACTCTCAATGAGATACATGATAGAGTCACAGAGAGAATACATAATATGCATCACATCAACTACATTTATTATAATACCATATAGCTTGCACACATATACTATAGCATGCACAATGATTACATTCCTAACAAAAGAATATCAATTACTGGTTAAAAGAACTCTATAACCTTACTTACTAAACATACCTCTTCATTCATTATTATCATTATATATTTAAGTCTATGCACCGAATGCCCAGAGTGAGTCTAATGCGAACATCATTGTTGGTATGGACCGTCTGTCAGCTTATATTTGCAGTACCACGAGCCTGCCATATCACGCCTTGCTATCCGAGATTCTACAAATTCTCTGGACTTCCAGTTTCCACGGCAGCTACTAATCTGCTGTCTAAATCTATTAACTGAAAGGTGAAAGATATGGTTGAACCGGTTGTGCGTCACTACCGCGAGCGTCACAACCGCGTGTAACACTACCGCGTGTAACACTACCGCGTGTGTAACACTACCGCGAGTAACAGTACCGCGTGTAACACTTCCGCGTGTGTAACACTATCTCGTGTGAAACACTACCGCGAGTAGCACTACCCGTGTAACACTTCCGCGTGTGTTCCACTAACGAGAGAGAGAGAGAGAGAGAGAGAGAGAGAGAAGGAGAGAGAGAGAGTTGTTGTTGTTGTTCTTCTTCTTCTTCTTCTTCTTCTTTCTCTCTCCCTCTCTCTCTCTCTCTCTCTCTCTCTCTCTCTCTCTCTCTCTCTCTTGTCATTGGAGTAACGAGATTGTATTATCTCCATGGCCAAGGTTTGGACAGCAAATGATACACACTTCAAAGTTTTGAAATGCCTGAACGCTAACTCAATGCTTCTCGTGCCTGAACACTAAACAGATTTGAGCGCGTGTTCACACACTCAATTTCTTTTTTTTTTCGTGATACAAGACACACGCGGAAGTGTTACACGCGGTAGTGCTACCCGCGGTAGTGTTACACACGCGATAGTGTTACACACGCGGAAGTGTTACACGCGGTACTGTTACTCGCGGTTGTGTTACACTCGCGATAGTGTTACACGCGGTAGTGTTACACGCGGTAGTGACGCTCGCGGTAGTGACCAGCGCCCGGTTGAACCAGTGCTGCTCTCATTGTCCTCTCTGATATCACCCAGCACTCTTGGTCAATTATCAATGATCATAGTGTCTATCCTAATAAATATCTAACACGTTAGCGTTTATTTAGATGTACATAGCGTGTCTCAAGGAATAGCATCAGTGATAGATCAAACATGCTTAATAATCAAGGCTATGCCACTTGATTACAGATAAAACAAAGCATTTTCAAAAGTGTTAATTTTCTTGGCCCATGTTTGGAAGTAATCATATACCCAAACTCAACTAAATCGTTTTCATCCCTGTCTTCTTTTCTTTTCTGTTAAAAAAAATACTCAGCAAACGTCTTTAGCAACAAAATAAGACAAGCGACCTTGGCATTGGCGGTAAAGCACATATGAGGGCACGGGAGGCAGGCCACTTATGTACGCAATGTTCCAATGAAGTTTGGTCAAAATCCATTCATTGTTATTACTGCAGAAGACCTATAGAACGTAGAGTACCCCCATACAAAACTGAACTTTACACACACTCTTTTCTTCCTTCAACCACAGTTTTGTGGAATGATCTCCCCGAGGAAATTTTTGTAATTTGTGTACATAGTTGTAAATAGTTTGTACCTTTACTGTTCTGTCTTTTGGTGTATTGTAGCAAAAGCGATGTTTTATCGAGTGCATGTATTAATACGTAATGACTATGTAAAGCGTGGTGAGTCTGGTCATAGGCTGGAGTACCCGCTATATAAAAATCCGTTATTATTATTATTATTATAAATTCAGGAAAACCCATCCTTTAGCTTATTAAAAAGACAGCAAGGTGATTCACTCGTTTCATTGAACTATTACCATGGGACACGACATAAATAAAAATCCGTTATTATTATTATTATAAATTCAAGAAAGCCAATCCATAAGCTTATTAAAAAGACACCTTTCCAAAGGTGATTCACTCGTGTCATTGAACTATTAACATGGGACACGACAGCAGCAAGTTTTACATGCCCGACTTCGACTTGGTGTAAGTAACCTCAATTATGACATGTTCCTCCGTCACTTGTTAGAAAACCCAGTCTGTCAGTGTGGGCATCCCGCAGAAACATCTAAACATTTCCCCCTTTTTTGTCCTATATCCGGCATTGTACGTACGCAAACAATTATTAGACCCTACTTTTGGAAACATCAACACCTTATTGTTTGGCAGCGAACATCTCTCCCCACAAGAAAACGCCAAAATGTTTTCAAAAGTTACCACATTTCTCGTATGTAGTGACCGCTTTGTTTAGAAAATAGCCCAATTATGCAAGATCACTTTTGATAGTTCACCCTGATACCATTTAAACCAATCCCCATTTGTTTCCCTCTCCCTAGTATTTACACCCCACCCCTTCGCACTACTAGTTTATTAATAGCTGTCAGAGTCAAACTGACCCAGATAATTGTCTCTTTGAACCTGAATAGATGAGTTCATCACTATTTTAATCATCTGTTCACGTGCAAACGCGCAGTCTCGAGCTATACTACTGAAAATAATACAAGGGCCACTTGGACATATGGGTCTCTCTTTAATTCAGAAACACTAATTCAATTTATTAGTTCATCATATTTTATTGCAATCATTTCTGCATCAATAACAAAAAGATTTTAGACATCAGTCGCTTAAAATTCGAGTAAATTCAATTTAACTGGACATACCCCTCATTTACAAAATCAAAACTTTTGAAACCAAAAATCTATAGAGTCAGTATCGGGTGTGGCCACCGTTTGCATCAATGCAGTCTTGGCATCGTTGTCTCATGGACCGTATCAGGTTATGGAGGATGTTTCTTGGGATGGCCAACCACTCTTGCTGGAGAACTTGGGCCAGAATTTCAAGGTTAGCTCCTCCTGGAGGGAGGTTTGCCAGTGTCTGTGGACCCAAGACATCCCACAGATGTTCTATGGGGTTCAAATCGGCTGATCGAGCCGGCCAATCCATCCTTATGACGTGCTGTTGCTGCAGGAAGTCATTGACGATACGTGCTCGGTGGGGTCTTGCATTATCGTCCTGTAGTATGGCACCTTCCCCAATGGCCCGCAGAGCTGGGAGAACCCTAGGTTGTAGGACGTCATCCCTGTAGCCAATACCGTTTAAGTTGCCATGAATTTGGAGCAGGGGTGTTCTGAAGTTTAATGCGAAGCCACCCCACATCATGACAGATCCACCACGAAAGCGGTCATGCTCGCGCACCGTCGCATCAGCAAAACGCTCCCGTGGACGCCTCCAAACATTCACTCGACGGTCGTTGAAAGACAAGGAGAACCGAGACTCGTCTGTAAAGAGCACCCTTGACCAATGTTGCCTAGTACACACCAAATGACGCCGAGCCCAGGCCAAACACGCTGCACGGTGAGCTGGGGTGAGCAAAAGCCGAACTGCTGGTCGTCTTGATCGCAGGTTTGCCTCGTGTAGACGGTTGTGAATTGTCTGGTCGCTGACGTTAACATTGCTGGCTGCGTGAAGCTGTCTTCTGATGGTGTTTGCTGTAGCGGACCTCCTCCTCAGAGCTGACAGGGTGATGAAATGGTTTTGTCTTGCAGTGGTAACGCGGGGGCGTCCGGACCTTCTTGGTTCTTGGACGCTTCCAGTGTTGTTAAAGCACTCCCGCAGCCTTTGTACAACGGAGTGGGACACTCCAAGCCGCCTGCCAACTTCTCTCACCCCCACCCCTTCCTGAAGCCATGCAATAGCTCTGCCTCTATCCGCATCAGTCAATCGTCGCCTTGGGGGCATGGTTAGAAAAGCAGCAAAAGCGCTGCCATTTATACACAGAAAGAAGCGCCGATTGTTGAACTGAACTCAGAAAATGCAAGCCTTTAGCGTGCAAATCACTTTTTATTGTTGAAAATTTTGCTTTATTAGCAAGACAACAGTAAATTAGGGTCATTTTTTTGTAAAAATTGGGTTTGTTTTTCAACTCAGTGCAGAATGTTCAAAACTCACACATGTGATTACTTGTCAGAATAAGATTGTCTTGAATGTTACTGTACAGGATAAGTTTGGAAATAAGCAATATAAGCAATATTATTGATAGCAGCAAAAAATAATTAAACTAAATGAAATATGAGAGTGGCCCTTCAATTATTTTGAGTAGTATATTTCCATGCGCGCGCGCGTTTATGTGTGTGCGTGTGTGTGTGTATTGTATTTATTTTACTTTCTTTTTTTACTTGCCTTTTTTTACCTATTTTTTTCTTGTTTTCTTTCTTTTTTAATAAATTCTCTATCCTCCAAATTGATTTTTTCTCATTGTTTTAGAATGCTTCAGGCATTTATTTACTTTTTTAAACGTGGCATCCACAAAAAAACACGACTGCATGACTTCGGAACGGATACGGACAGCGAGACGGAAATCAGACCTTGAGTTTGTGACTGTGGAGTGGATGGTGCTTGACCTCGTTTTTTGGTTGTGGAGGAGGCGGATCCGGCTCTGCCACTGGGAAAGCTGTCCCCGTTTGCTATCCATAAAGGTTTTCAGTCCATCTCTATGGTTAGTTTTAAAGATGTGAAGAAACTGAGATCTGGGGCTTATTTGGTGGAGTGCTCGACCAAAAGGGCATCGGATTGTCTTCTGAAGAAGAATTTGACTGTCTTTGTGGATAGACAAATCAAAGTTTCAGTGCATGGACAGTTGAATTCCTCCAAGGGAGTCATCCGATGCCAGGACCTGTCTGATATGTCTTACTTAGAAATACGTGATGAGCTCTCCAGCCAGGGGGTCACAGCAGTAAAAAGGGTATTTGTCACCGAAGGACCCAAGCGCATCCCTACAAACACACTTTTTGTGACTTTTGCCATGGCCAAGTTGCCTGAGTCACTCAAGGTGGGATACCTGAGAGTGAAGGTGACACCTTTCACACCATCATCGCTACGCTGCTGCCGTTGCCAAAGGTTTGGTCACGGTAGCAAGACATGCAAAAACAAGGAAATTTCCAGAGATTGCGCTAAAGTCAAACATGAACATGAGTGCAAAGACCCCATATGCTGTGTGAATTGCGCAGGGCAGCATTCTTCCAGCTCCAAAGATTGCCCTCAGTGGCAGTTGGAGCTTGAGATTCAAAAGGTGCGGGCCACTGAGGGGTGCTCCTTCGGGGATGCAAGGAAGAAAGTAATGGAAAAGAGACTGACTCTTCCAGAAAGATCCTTTGCGTCGGTGGCGGGTTCCACCCCCCTTGTGAAGCCTAGTGCACATCCCGCAATAGAAACCTATATGAGTAAATTGAATCAGATTTTAGAAGCGTTATGCAAAAGAGTGGACAGTCTCGAGAAAATGCTCACATCGTTTACTCACAGGGGAGGGATGGGGGGGGGGGGTCTCCAGCCTCATCGGACACACCGGAGAAAGTGCAGCGGTCACGTCAAAAACCGTCAATCCAAACACGCAGACGGCAGTGTCTAAAGCCGTCACACTTGCTACGAAGGAAGTCATGCCTCAAACCGCCACAACATTGACGGCGGGTTTTAGCAACCGGGTGGTGGCAGGGGCGGCCAGGATCTTGGTGGCTCAGCAGGGCAGCGCCGAGGAGGGGGAGGGAAACAGTGGAAAGTGTGAGAGAGACAGAGAAGATCCGGGAATCAGTGCTGGACAGAAGGGAAGGAAGGCGGTTGGCAGTTTGGGATCTGGGGGTTTGAAGAAAAAATTTTAAAAAACTGGACCCCTTTCTTCCAAGCACCCTCATCCTCTCGAGACTTTCGGGGAGTTGGATAATGAGAAGGATGAAGGCCGGAAAACTTAGAGACATAATTGTGCTCTCAGGGACTAAAATATTTAGCTTTCTTTTACTTAATTTTTATGGCTATCCTTCAATGGAACATACGCGAGATAAGAGCCAGTTATGAGGAGATATGCTGTCTGTTGACGGAGCATCGACCTGAGGTGTTGGCCATACAGGAGACTCTCTTATCAGAGAAACAGTCTATAGATATTTCTGGTTATTCGTCACTAAATTGTATATCTTCCAGAGGCGTTTCACTCTTTATCCATAGAAACGTTCCATTTAACCCAATTTCACTTAACACTTAAAGTTTACCAGCAGTAGCAGTCAGAGTATCTCTTTTTAAGTCACTTACAGTATGTTCCATATCAATAAATGTAAATAAAAATGACCTTGAGAGTTTGATCCAACAGTTACCCACTCCTTTTCTGTTGTTAGGAGACTTTAATGGACGCTCTCCCCTGAGTGGCAGCGATCGTACCGATACTCATGGGAAAATAATTGATAATAATTTAGACTCATTGATATTTATTTTAAACTCATTGAATCTGGTAACCTTGAACGAGGGTGCTCCAACTTTTTGCTGTTCGAGAACCAATTCTTTATCCTACATCGATATATCGATATGTGATCCTTCCCTCCTTTTGGACTTTAAATGGTCAGTTTTAGAAGACCTTCATGGCAGTGATAATTTTCCAGTTCTAATAAAATATTATTCGGACAACCTTGAGCAAGCTCATGACAGATGGAAACTGAAACAAGCTAACTGGAATCTGTTTTCCATCCTGTCTGAGGCTCAGATACGTGATACGAAACAGGAATTTTCAAATGCTGTAGACCCAATACAGCTCTACACTGACATAGTTATAAACAGTGCCAAGGAGTCCATTCCGCAAACTTCATCAAAGCCTCATACACTTAACAAACAATGGTTTGATGATGAATGAAAAAAACTTCAGCGAGCTGGTAAAAAAGATTTAAGAATTATGTATTTACATCCAAGATCTGAAAATAAACAAAGCTTTAAGAATTATGTATTTATATCCAAGATCTGAAAATAAACAGAACCACCAACGTTTGCGAGCCCAATGTCGACAGCTCTTTAAACGTAAGAGAAGAGAATCGTGGAGAGGTTTCTGCTCCACACTAAATTCGAAAGCGAAAATGTCGAAGGTTTGGAAAGTGGTCCGCAAACTCAAACATTAAAGTAACAAACAGGTCAGCCCATGTCTTAGCGTGCAAGGGGAAATAACTGAAGATTAAAAAAAACCTAGTAGCTGATCTTTTGGCGTCTTTTTTGCTGCAAACTCTTCCTCTTCAAGCTCTTCTGTTTCTTTTCAACCTACTAAAACACGTAAAGAAAAACAGCGGTTAAATTTTACCTCTGACAATTCTGAAGATTACAACATTTTGTTCTCATCAGTTGAGCTTAATGATGCCATTAACAAAAGTGTCGATTCAGCAGTTGGACCGGATGATGTATATTATCAATTTTTATGACATTTATCAAGGTACTCACGGTCTCAACTGCTAGACATCTTCAATCAGAGTTGGATCAATGGCACCTTTCCTCCCTCTGAGAGAAAGGCCATTATTGTTCCCATACCTAAACCTGGCAAAAACCATACTAATCCAACGAATTACAGACCAATAGCCTTAACGTCCTGCTTATTCAAGACGCTGGAAAGAATTGTTTATTATTTTTGTTCACTGTGGTATCTCGAGACCAATATTATACCATATAACACTCAATGTGGCTTTCGAAGTGGCAGAAGTACTGTTGATCACCTGGTGTGACTGGAAATATTTATACGTAACGCGTTCGTCCAAGATGAACATGCCGTTGCCATCATGTTTGATTTGGAAAAAGCACACGAGACCACCTTCAACTCAGCTGTGACAGATGCCGCCACGGAGTTCCTTGGAAAGCACCGGCCAAAGAAGAAGCTGTGGATCACATTTGAACTTCTTGGACCTGTGTGATAAACCAAGAGAGATGAAAAAGAAAAAGAACACCTCACAGGTAGCTGATGTCTACCGAAAAATCAACAATGACATCCCAAAAGGCATCCGCATAGCAAAGGAGAACTGGATAAAAGATCAATGCCAGGAAATAGAGAACAGTCTGAACAAGAACAACAGCAAGAAGGCCTACCAGACTGTGAAGCGGCTGACAAGTGTTAAACAGCCCAAGGTCTCCACGATCGAAAGCAAGTCTGGCATATGCCTTACAGAAGAACAAGAAGTCTTGGACAGATGGACAGAGTACTGCTCTGACCTTTACAATCACACACCAAACAGAGACCCATTAGTTCTAGAATGTCCAGAGAACAGAGAAAAAGAGAAAATCCTCCCAATCCTCCGAGAAGAAGTTAAGGCAGCAGTGCAATCGCTGAAGAAGGGGAAGTCAGCAGGAGTGGACAATATACCAGCGGAACTGCTTCAAGCAGGAGGAGAAGCGATGATTGACGTCAGAAATATTGACGACAAAATGTAGTAAATTAGCTTAGTGCGACATAGATAGCATCGAATGAAATTTGACGTTAATTCACGAGTTATCTAAAGAGGAGCACACACTTGTTAAATTAACTTCCTTCAGACAGTCACGCAGACAGACCTGGCTAAACCAAGAATTTTAACTTTAATTTTAATTGTGTCGTATTGTGTTGTGGTGTTGGTGTGGTGTTTCCGTGTGTCACAGGCAGAGTACTTAACAGGTGAGTATGAAACCAGTAATTCTATTCCTTAGTGGCTATGCATTCCGAGCCTGCGTACGTGAATGAATGATGGGGAAAGGGAGAGACTTTGCTAATAGTATTTTTTTATATGATTTTCATATGATTTTCTCGTTTAAAGATGTAAATGAATAATGTTGTTGATGTTGTTGCTAAAATGGGGTCAAGGGGTGATGATGAAATATGTATGTTAAAATGAGAAAGAGCGTGGTGATGAATACGAGGGTAGGATGATGTTGTATTATAGCGTGATAGAGAGATAATTGTGAATGAAAGGAGATAATCTACTATAACGTGGAGAGGGGTGATGAAGGTGAGAGTGAAGTTGAATCAGGATTGTTTGACTGGAAGTGTGATTATGTTTGCAATGTATATTTTGTATAAACAGCTAATTTATGAGGAAAGAAATATGGATTATTAGAATCGAGAGTTGCATTGATTTGTTTACATGCACCTATAAACCAGTCAAGATGGTGGACGGCGGAAGGAGACATTTGTTTATATAGTGTTAACCTTCTGTATGGAAGAGGTTAGTAAGACAATTCATTTGTTGACAGATTGGGCCTACAACATCTAGAATATCTACAACATCTACATTATCTACAATATCTACTACATCTACTACATCTACTATTGTTATTCCTGTTACTACTGGTTTATGCCTGTCACTTCCACTTGAAGTACCTGTGGGCTACAGTTGCTTACTTCGCCAGGCTGGTTGAGAGTGCTGTCTGAGGGACTGGGAGGTTCATCGCCACCGCCACACGTCGGGTACTTCGCGCGGCAGGGAGATTACCGCCTGGGCGTTCACACCTTCACACCTTAGTTCGTCTCAAACATATCCGCATACACTCACATAAACACACTCCATCGCTTGAATTCTGTGCAGTATACTTTATTATCTGAGCGGAGTTTCTTCATCTTATTTTCTGTTCTGGATTAAATTAGCGTCCCCAACACCAAAGCGTATAGGGGACGATATCTTATTTTTTTATTTGTTTTTGTGAGTAAATTTACGTCCCCGGACACATTAAGCGTATAGGGGACGGGTGAAACACCACTTATCTTATTTTGAGATTAGCTAGTGACTATGTGCTACAACAGTAATTTAGTAGGCCAGCCAACCTAAACTAATTATTCAGTTCAAGCTCTTTGCTGGCTAGTGACTTAACTTGTGGTTAAAGTTATTTGGTTGCTTGATTATTCACCGTTACCTATTGTTTATTGTTTTATGTTGTCTATTATAATTGTTGCATATTGTTGTGGGTCAGTTCTTGTGTATCGTTCTGGGGTTCTCAGGTTCGACAAGGGAGGTAATTGTTTAGTAAATATTGGGTTGTGGGTTTAGATAGGGGTTGCGGGTGGTTTAGATATCCCATTATCCTGTGTGTGTGAGCTAGATTGTTGAATAAAAGAGTGTGATTGTTCATCTGGCTTTTGTGTTAGTTCTTTTGTTTGAGTTTTGATCTCTTTCCACTCGCTGAACGCTCACGACACTCACTAGGGTGACGTGACAACATTGAACACTTAGAATTATTAATTTACAGTTAAATGAAGTAAATGTTAAAGTTGTGTGAATATATAAAAAGTGAAATCACATACATACGACTGGTGTCATTCTATTTGTATTGTTGTGTATCTCTTAGTTTTCTTCTCTTGAGACAATAACCTAGTCGTTTGATTAGTAATAAGCATTTCTCAAATTGAGCCTAATGATACTAAAGCCCGAGAAAAAATATAAGTTTTATGTGACCAAGCATCGTGGTCAGTCTCTCACATTTTTTTTCGTATTCCTGGTAAAAGAACTATCGATAGTGGTAGCTTAACGCCCATCTATCAATAAGTCTTACCCCCTAGTAAGATAAACGTATCTTCCCCAGAATATCATCACACCTACACCATGGACCCAGTCGCTTATCATCACTCTTCCCATAAAAGGTAACTTCAGGAATGTGAAAATTACCAAACCATCAGCCTCATCAGCCATCTCTGCAAGGTCCTCCTGAAAATAATACTCAACAGGTTGAAACCCCAAGCTGAACAAATCATAGCTGAAGAGCAAGCAGGATTCAGGGCAGGGCGAAGTACCACTGAACAAGTTTTCAACCTCAGAATAATCTGCGATAAATACCTACAGCACCAACAACATCTATATCATGTGTTCGTAGACTTCAAAAAGACGTTTGACCGAATCCGGCATGCAGCTCTGTGGGCCCCCATAAGAGTGTACAACATCAGCCCTAAAATTATTGAAGTCATTAAAAGCCTGTATGACAAGGCTACCAGAGCAGTCCTCCACAACAGCGCCATCGGAAACTGGTTTAGAACAACAATCGGTGTGCGTCATGGATGCATACTCTCTCCAACACTCTTCAACATCTTCCTAGAGCGCATCATGTCAGATGCCCTTGCAGATCACGAAGGCACAGTCAGCATAGGGGGAAGAGCAATCTCCAACCTTCGTTTTGTAGATGACATTTATGGATTGGCTGGAGAAGAACACGAACTTGAACAACTGGTACAGAGGCTTGACACCACCTCCAGAGCTTATGGAATGGAAATAAGTGCAGAGAATACCAAAATGATGACCAACAACACCAATGGCATCAACACGGACATCAAAGTCCAAGGCCAATCCCTCAACACAGTGCATAGCTTCAAATATTTAGGAGCCATTGTGTCAGACAATGAGTCCCGACAGGAAGTCCTCTCCAGGATCGCACAAACAACTGCTGCCCTGGCAAGGTTGAAGCCAATTTGGAAAGACAGGACCATCATTCTACATTCCAAGGTAAGGCTGCTACGCTCCCTTGTCATCTCCATCTTCCTATATGCTTGCGAAACATGGACCCTCACAGAAGATCTCCAGCGAAGAATACAAAGCATGGAGATGAGGTGATACAAAAGACTTCTGGGCATTTCTTATACCCAGCACATCACCAACGACGAAGTCCGACAGACCATCACAAAAACCATTGGACAACACGATGACATGCTCACAGTGGTAAAAAAACGGAAACTCCGATAGTATGGCCACGTCACCAGATCATCAGGTCTTGCAAAGACCATCCTGCAAGGCACAGTGCAAGGAGGTAGAAGAAGAGGGAGACCAAAAAAGAGGTGGGAGGACAACATTCGAGAATGGACTGGTTTGACATTGAGCGAAACAATCAGGGTTGCTGATGACAGGGAAAGATGGAGTACGCTGGTTAAACGATCATCTGCGGAACCCCTACGACCTCCGAGTTAAGGGATAGGATAGGATAGGACCACATGGAAATATGGCATCCTTTCAGATTTGCAAGAGATGGGACTAAAGGGGCATTTACCTCTGTTTTTCCAATTTCCTAATGGACAGAATTTTTCAGGTTAAAGGTGGAGGACTTTTATTAGATATGAGGGAACAGGAGATGGGGGTGCCTCAGGGTAGTATCTTGTTTCCCTTGCTGTTTAATATTAAACAAATAATATTGTTCGTTCAGTGAGAAGAGGAATTGACAATTCTTTGTTTGTTGATGACTTTGCATTAATATCCAAGGGTAAAACATTGGTATCTGCACAACGTCAGCTACAGTTCTGTGTCAATGCCGTTGAAGACTGGGTATTACAAAATGGTTTCAAATTTTTTCAAGCAACGACCGAATGCATTCACTTTTCCAAGCACCGAGGAATCATTCAAGATCCTAATGTTACACTCAATAAAGCTGCAATAAAGACGGTCCAAAAAGTCAAAGTTTTTGGGTGTTATTATTTTAGGTTAACCTTCTTTCCTCATCTAAAAGATTTGAAAACTAAATGTCAACAGGCCTGCAATTTGCTCAAAGGTTATCAGTGGTACAGTATGGGGAGCTGACAAGAAAACTTTATTGATGTTATACCGTTCGTTAATTAGATCCAAGTTAAACTATGGTTGCATTGTTTACAGTTCTGCTAGAAAGTCTTATCTTAAAATGTTAGATCCAGTTGCTCATCAGGCACTACGCATTGCTTGGCTGCTTTTCGTACCTCCCCTTGTGAAAGCCTTTACGTGGAAGCTAAAAAGGCAAGGCAAGGCAAGGCAAGACAAGTTTATTCCACACAAAAAAGCCATTAAGAGCATATGGACATCGTTAAAATGATGTACACACACATGCAAAATAATTAATTACATAACATTTTAAATTAAAAACTATTTATGTACACAAAGGGATTGCAGAATGGTGGGGAGGGGGAGCGATTGAGAGGGGAAAAGAAGAAAAAAGAAATTGATTGGGGATAGCAATTAGGGTTCCATGACATTTAAACACACAACAGATAACCACACGACCCTTAAACACAGACACTTACAATACAATACAAGATTATAGCTTTAGGTCCAGCGGACTCTTCCGAGCCAAATCAGGACCAGAGAGACGATATCTTAAAATATAATAGAATGTTTCAAATCTTAAAAAACAAGCCTGTTACTCTTAAATGCTCAAACAAACTTTCACATGACACCTCTTGAAAAGTCTTCTTTAAAACGGACGTATTAAAAATATATTCTCTTTCTTCAATCAAATCACTAAATTCAGTCCTATCAATAAAATCCAAACTAAACAAAACATGTCGATATGATTTATATGCGATAAAACAAACCAACATCGTGTAAAAATTGAAACAGATGTTGACCATTACATACTTTAAAAATCTCTTTGAAAGATATTGAACCAAAATATGTTTTTCTTTCCTCTATCAGATCAGCAAACTCAGACATGAAATGGCGAATGGAAAAGGATTGATCACATGCAAAGCACCATGGTGGTTATTCTCCTGTTAAAAGGAAACTGTGGGTGACATAAGTATGCCCAATATGAAGGCGAGATAACACTGTTTCTTCTTTGCGAGTGGATGCAAAGTTAGGCAAAGAAGCGGACAAATCGGGAAGAATTTGAAATAATTTGTTGTTGATATGGTTAGACCAGTCAGTCTGCCACAGTTGTTTACAATAAGATCCAGTCACACAACGTAGGTCAGAATAGGGCACAAACTGGAAAATCTCTGGAGGGAAATTGAGATGCAGAGCATCTTTAGCCGCTTTGTCCACTGCAATGTTGCCGCGGATGCCCATGTGACCAGGGACCCACATAAAAACTATCTTTTTACCCTCAGAAACAAGTTGTGTATGGAGGTCATGGATCTCTGCCAGGAAAGGGTGTGATATCTTTCTCGTGGAAAGAGCCTGGAGTTCTGACAGTGAATCGGACATGATTAAAAACGAGGTTCTTTTGGATTGATAAACTTGTTTCACAGCGAAATGAATTGCCTTGAGCTCAGCTGTATAAACAGAACAAAAATCAGGTAGACGCTGTTGCAAAGGCTGGTCTAAGTGTCTCCCAGAGACCGACACAGCAGCAACTGAATCTTCTTTCTTTGACCCGTCTGTAAAACAATTTTCATATCCTGGGTATAAAGCACACTGTTCTCAATAAAGTTGGTTATATTTGGTTTCAGATGTATTGTTTTTGAGGAAAGCGGGCAATTGCCAATTAATGTTTGGGGTACATAATTTCCATGGAGGAGCTTCAGTCCGAAGCTCATCATCGTTGATGGAAGCAACATTAATGCCTGCTTTTTCCAAATGAGCCTGCATTCTGATGCCAAACGAAGGAATTGTGTTAGGTTTGGCTTCAAATTTCTGAACAAAATCTGGGTTGAAAACACAGTCATAAGCGGGGTTCATGGGATCCGTTTTTAATTTTAGATAATAATTCAGTGACAATTTTGTATGTCTCAGCTCCAGCGGGGGTTCGTTAGCTTCCACGTAAAGGCTTTCACAAGGGGAGGTGCGAAAAGCACCCAAAGCAATGCGTAATGCCTGATGAGCAACTGGATCTAACATCTTAAGATAAGATTTTCTAGCAGAACCATAAACAATGCAACCATAATCTAAATTGGATCTAATTAAAGAACGATATAACAGCAATAAAGTTTTCTTGTCAGCTCCCCAGTCTGTACCACTGATAACCTTGAGCAAGTTGCAGGCCTGTTGACATTTAGTTTTCAAATTTTTCAGATGATGAATGAAGGATAGCCTTTGATAAAAAAAGAACACCCAAAAATTTGACTTGTTGGACCGCCTTTATTGGAGTTTTATTGATGGTAATATTAGGATCTTGAATAATTCCCCGGTGCTTGGAAAAGTGAATACATTCAGTTTTTGCTTCAGAAAATTTAAAACCATTTTGTAAAACCCAGTCTTCAACGGCCTTGACACATAACTGTAGCTGACGTTCTGCAGATGCCAAGGTTTTACCACGATTCGCTTCTCTTACGTTTGAAGAGCTGTCGGCATTGCGCTCGCAAACGTTGGTGGTTCTGTTTATTTTCAGA
Organism: Oncomelania hupensis; assembly: GCA_036898135.1. Taxonomy (NCBI): domain Eukaryota; kingdom Metazoa; phylum Mollusca; class Gastropoda; order Littorinimorpha; family Pomatiopsidae; genus Oncomelania; species Oncomelania hupensis. The sequence continues at coordinate 47,445,744 of CM072518.1, read as the reverse complement.
GTTTGGGTGCAGATACATCGTTCTTAAAGCTTTTTTTGGGCTTGCTGAAGTTTTTTACATTCATCATCAAACCAGGGTTTTTTAATTGTACACGGTTTTGATGAAGTTTGCGGGATGGACTCCTTAGCACTGTTCATAACTATGTCAGTGTAGAGCTGTATTGGATCTATGGTGTTCGAAAATCCCTATTTCTTAGCACGTAACTGAACCTCAGACAGGTTAGAAAACATACTCCAGTTAGCTTGTTTCAGTTTTCACCTGCCATGAGTTTGCTCAAGGTTGTCTGAATCATGTTTTAATAAAACCGGAAAATGGTCGCTACCATGGAGATCTTCTAAAACTGTCCATTTAAAATCCAAAAGTAAGGAGGGACCACAGATCGATATATCAATGTGGGACAAGGAAGCGGTTCTTGAACAGGAAAAAGTTGGAGCACCCTCGTTCAAAGTTACTAGGGTCAACGAGTCTAAAATGTCTTCAATTATTTTCCCCTGAGAATCGGTTCGATCGCTACCCCACAGGGGAGAGCGTCCATTAAAATCTCCCAACAACAAAAAAGGGGCAGGTAACTGTTGGATCAAATTTTCAAGTTCATTTTTATTCGCATTTATTGATGGGGTCAAATATATAGAACAAACTGTGAGGGATTTTAAAAAAAAAATACTCTGGCTGCAACTGCTGGTAAACTTGTATTAAGTGAAACTGGGTTAAATGGGACGTTTCTATGAATAAAAAGTGAAACGCCTCTAGAAGATGTACAATCTAGAGACGAATAACCAGTAATATCTATAAGATGTTTCTCTGACAGGAGAGTGTCCTGAATGGCTAACACCTCAGGTTGATGCTCCGTCAGCAGACAACAGAGCTCCTCATAATTTGCCCTTATTATCCCTCGGATATTCCATTGTAAAATGGCCATAAAAATGAAGTAAAAGAATGCTAAAATTTTCATCTCTGAAAGCACAATTACTTCTCTTTATCTTTCGGACCCTCGTCCATCTCTTCATGGTCCATCAACACCCTGAAACGGTTCTCCGTTTCGAGAGGTTGATGGTGCCTGGAAGAAAGGGGTCCGGGCCTTTGATTCTTCGTCAAAGCCCCGGAACCCAAACTGCCAGCCGACTTCCTCCCCTTCTCCCCAGCACCGGACTTTATATCTTCCCTCACCCCCTCACCCCTTCCAACCTTTCCCTCTCCTCCTCTGACGCTCTTCTGCTGAGCAACTAGAATCTTAACCGCCTCAGCAACTACCCGGTCGCTAAAACCGGTCGTTGCTGGTGCGGCGGCCTGAGGCCTAGCCTCCTTTGCAGCAGGTGTGACGGCTTTAGACACGGCCGTCTGCGTGTTGTGGGTGACGGTTGGGGACGTGCCCGTCGGCACGTTCTCCAGTGTAATCGGTGGGGCTGGAGAACCCCCCTTTTGAGCAAACAACGTGAGCATTTTTTCTAGAGCATCCATCCGTCTGCACAACGTTTCCAAGGTCTGTGTCATTTTATTCATCGCAGTGTCCATTGTCGGGTGTGCGCTAGGTTCCACATGTGGAACCCGCTACAGACGCAAAGGACTTCTCTGTAAGAACCGGCCTACTTTCAAGTACCTTTTTTCTTGCGTCTCTGAAGGAGCAGCTTTCAGTAGCCCGCAACTTTTGGATTTCCAGCTCCAGCTGTTTTCCAGGATGTTCATCGCTTGTCAGACATGCAAAGGGACCTTCCCGAATTCTTCAAGCATGAAAACCAGCCAACACCACCGTCTCTCTGCAAACTTGATGAAATGAGAACGGGCAATAAGGCTGACTTGCTAAAGTGCTTTGAAAGCATCAGCAACCTTTCCTGACGACACGGACACCTTTCTGGAGGATTTTGGTGACACTGATGAACAATCAGATGCAATGGATTCACTTCAAGATGACGCTTCTGACGTCTTGACAAACATTGAAAACATTGAACTGCTTCCGTGTGAAAGTAAAACTCTTGAAGAACTGGCAGACGTCCTTCCTGATGCGCTAACCAACAGTGGCATTGAGAACAAAGGCTCAGCTAAGATCCTTGATGGGGCATTTGTGGTGCAACTGCTTAATCCCAAATCGTCCAGGACATTTCAGGAATGTGTGGACCTTGTGTTCATGCCCTATATAAAGCATGAGCTCGAGAACGTCAGTAGGCTTGACATAGTTTTGGATGTATATAAGACAAACAGTATCAAAGCTGCCATAAGACAAAAGAGAGGCCACGGACAGCGCAGAAAGGTGACTCCATCAACACCACTGCCATCAAACTGGAGAACATTCCTGCGCAATGACCTTAACAAGGAGGACATGTTTGATTTCCTTGCGGGGGGGGGGAGAGGGGGGGGGAATAGAGAACACAGTTGTTCCCGACAAAATTTTGATTTCCATCCGTGGCGCGAAAGCTGTTTGTTCATCTTCCTATATTGACTTGAAAGGAGTTGATGGATGCAATCACAAAGAAGCAGACACCCGCATCTTTGTTCATGCAACTGACTGCGTTCACCATGGTCACATAAAATTTACCATACGAACTGGTGATACGGATGTCGTTGTTTTGGCCATTGCAAACGTTCAGAAGTTGAAAGCTGAAGAACTATGGGTGGCACTTGGATCTGGGAAACACTTTCGTCAAATTGCAGTACACAACATTGCTGCCAGAGTATCAAAAGACAAGGGGGCAGCCCTTCCGCTCTGCCACGCCCTCACAGGTTCGGACACAACGTCCTTCTTCTGCAACAAAGGAAAACTAACAGCCTGGTCTACATGGACAGCATATCCTGATGTCAAAATGTCAACGCAGCTCGCAAAAAGTTCTTTGCACAGCAGGGCAAGCTTGTAGAACATATCCCTCCGTTTCTGTAGAGGTTCGACCCTGGGCAAAGAACGTGCACACATTCCTAAGCTACCTGACCTCCCCACCAAATTTGAAGCTTGTAGGTCAAGCAGCTCGTTACCATAGAGAGCAAGTGGTCGTATAGGCATCGATGTTTCCATAGAATTTTGACCCTGGCCCAAAAATATGCCTACACTCTTAAGCTACCTGCCCGCCAAATTTGAAGCTCATATGTCAAACGGTTCATTAGCCCTCTGAAAAAAAAGAACTATGGATAGCATGTGGTCGTATGGGCATCGTCGTTTTCTGTAGAGGTTAGAATCCGGGCAAAGAACATGCCCACACTCCTAAGCTACTTGCCCAACAAATTTGAAGTTCGTATATCAAACTGTTTATGAGCCCTCTGGTGAACCCCCCCCCTCCCCATTGAGAGCATGTGGTCATATGGGCACTGCCGTTTGCGTTCGACCCCAGGCAGGAACACGCACACACTCCTAAGCTACATGCGTACCAAATTTGAAGCTCGTACGTCTTACAGTTGATGAACTATCACCCGCTGAAAAAGAAAAACAAAAAAACATCGAAAGCATGTGGTCGTATGGGCACTGCTGTTTCGTGGAGGTTCGACCCTGGGCAACGAACTTGCCCACTCTCATAAGCTACCTCCCCACCAAATTTAAAAGACGTACGTTTCACGGTTCTCGCGTGATTGTGGGACACCACACACATACACGCACACACACAGAGAATATACTGTCTTATTGAAGAGGTAGTTGACCCATTTTTGTTTCTTGACCTAGTTGAGTGTTTACCTACTTACGTGACCTAGTTAATTTTAGCGACCTTCATTTAATAAATTCTGCAGATAAGTTGACTGTCAACAGTTGTTTATAATAAAATTAATACATTTGTGAAGGATAGTTTGAGTCCTGGTCTGATTAACAATTAAACAGTCGTTGACCTACTTTTCAGACCATGCCACGCCCACCTAGTACAACTGAAGTGCTGCTTCCCCTCAGATTCATATTCCACATGGTCTTACGCATTACTTGAGCCATGTCGCGAAACGAAACGCTCGCGAGAATTTTTATTTTCCAAGTGCAAATTGTTTTATAGAGTGCCTGTGCTAGATTTAGAAATATGACGTCAATTTTTCTGCGTGTCAATCGCCATTTTGTGTATTCCTGGAAAAGAATAAAATGGACGATTTTTTTCGATAATTCTTTTGTGTGAAAGATTGTGATTAATGCCAATAATAAAATTTTAGGGAAAGAAAAGAGGTTGTGAACTATTAATTTTATAAAATATCATATTTGAGGTGATAGGTCATTTGTTTGCGTTGGGAAATTTTCATTGGTTGTTTTAATGATAAAAGTATGGTAACCTTAGTAAAATGAAACAGAGGCGAAATCGGTTAGGAAAACTGTCAATCAGTTGGGAAAGAGATCTAGACTGGACAGGGAGGATTCTACCCAAGCTCCGAGGCAACTTATTCTGTGGGGTGCCAACGACAGTTTAGCTGGTGGCTGAATGATGTCAGATGTGGTTGGGCCAGGAAGATAGTTGTTCCTCGACGTTTGATCAGCTTTAGCTGAAATTCTGGCACCGTAGGGTAAATATTTAGATTTTTCTTCATTCAAGATAATTTCCCAAGAAGATTGATACGTGTGATGATTTGTTCATTGAATATATGTATTTTTCAGAGGAGAAAAATAGTTTGTTCATTGAATGCATTTGTTTTCCAGAGGAGAAAAATAGTTTGTTTGAATGCATTTCTTTTCCAGAGAAAGATAGTTGGTTCGTCTGAATGCAGTTGGTTTTCATGGGTCTGATGTGTTGATTAATCGTAACATGTTTTTCCAAGCAGAGCCGGACCTGGAGGAGTTTAAGTTTGTATGAAAATAATTTTCATGCAAATATCTAAGACTAGTTTTGTTCGGCAGGTGTTTTTATTCTGTGGTATGAATCGTCTTGGATCTACGTGACGATGTCATCTTTGAGACTGGCACTGGATTCTTCACTGACGTATTGCTTATGATCGGAGTGACTGATTCTAAGATGGAACTGTACGTTAACGAGGGCTACAGAAGTCACTGGTGGGTCATGGACAGCCTTTAGATCTAACGGCGACATCGACGTCAAGTTCCAGCTCCTATTAACTTTTCTACAACTCATCTAAAGACTGGTTTCTTCATTCATCAACGATTTCAACGAGGACGAAAACTAAGATAAGTTTATAGAAAAAAAAAGTGAACTTTATTTTCGGTAACCACGACGAAAAAGTATCGCCAAATTATCGTTCCGATTTCGAAGAAAAATGAACGGAATATAATAAAATAATCGAACTTGGAAAAACGTGTTATGTGTTTGTGAAGTGTTGGAAGTAAATGGTGTACCTTAGGTTTTTTTATTGAAATAAAACCATGTTCTGGGGTAAGTCATGAAAGTCAAGGAAGTCCTTCATCAGTAGTGATCACCCAGTAACACCCAGTTTTGCGACATTCTGGGTTCATCGTCCGGGATTAGAATTTCTGGAAAATTCTAGGGGGTAACGAGCCATTCATTTTTTTTAATGTCAGAGGTGCACCATTAATCCAATACTTTACAAATTCAACACTTCAGCGAGTTTTCATAATTTTTTCCATAACAATAAGTTCTTGCTTCAAGTTGTGGTTACCTTGATGTAATTGTTGCACGTCTGCATGAGCATGATTAGAGAGCAGTATAGGTAAAATATTGTTTTATGTTGTTGCTAGTCATTGCTTACATAAAATGTGCATTATATCTGCTAACATGTTAGTGCATCAGTGGGTACATATTGTCTGAGAGCCCAGCTGTGCAAGTATCTTCAGGGAAATCATCTCGTTTGAAATTATTTATTCTGGCGGTTGAGCAGTGAAGACCGGTATTATCCGTAGTAGGATTAAAGATATTTTGGATATAAGTTTTACTTTTCCAAAATTTCGAACCTTGGATTGCAGAGTTTGCAATAGCTGTTGTACGTAGGTACTAGTGTTTTGGTCGAAGGTATACTTAGGCTGAACAGTTTCTGCAACCTATGACGTTTATTATCCTGATGGAGAATTTAGGGTAAAGTATCGGTCATAGTTTGAAAGTAAGTTTTCCAGCTTAAACTTTAAGTAAGTTGGATGTTCCGAAAACATTGTGTAGTTTCAGTGTTGTTCGAAGACAGGCTAGAGGTTATGTATTGATCGGTGAGGCGGTCAACCTAAATTAGCTCTGTGTTGCTTAGTCTGGTCAAACCTCTAACCAAGAATTATTTCTAGTTGAGGGTCTGAAAGTCAGATTCGGCAGTGTCCGATTGACAGTTTAACCAATTGTGGTAATTGGTAGTGCTGGTTAGTAAATGTGGGTCTAGTTAGACGTTTTACTTAACCAGGAGACTAAGCGTGGATGATAATCTGAAAGGTGGTGGATTATCGTCGGTGATCGTGTTATAGTGTATAACCGTTCACGTAAGGATAGCTGTGATAGAATAGCCGTTTGGGGCTAGAGCGCAGGCGTATCCGTTGTAAGTACTTTAACCTTTGGAAAGGCGAGTACGTTAGAGGCCTAAATAGTCTGTGGTTTTATCTACCAGGGTTACGTGTAGTAAAACAGGATTAGTTTAGGGAAAGTTTGGCTAGGAGGATGCCGAGGCAGCAACCAGTTCAGATGGAGACTGAGTCTCCGCTGCTAGCCTACAAGCAGGATGGGATCATCCTGGGTCTGACAGATAAGGATCTGGCAGAGTATGTGGAAAATAGAAGAAAGGAAGAGAAAGCAGAGAGGATAAGGGAGGAAGAGAAAGCGGAGAGGATCCGGAAAGAAAAGGAAGAGGAAGAAAAAGCGGAGAGAATCCGGAAGGAGGAGGAAGAGAAAGCGGAGAAGATACGGCAGGAGCAACGGGAGGACCAGCTCCGACGGGAAGAACGAGAAGAGCGCATTATGAGGGAAGAAAGAGAGGCCAAGGCAAAATTGGAACAAATGGCCATGCAGAACGAGTTTGAGTTGAGAAAGGCGCAAGAGTGGACTGCAGATGATGGGGATCAAAATCAAAATTTTTATCCGGAGCCCAGGACAGCGAGGAGCTGTTTGAATGTGAATGTACCTTATTTGGATGATAAGGACGATGTAGAGGTCTACCTGAAACAGTTTGAGCGTTGGAACAAGGATGAGTGGGCAATAAGACTATCTGGTCAATTGCGAGACCAAGCACGGCAGGTCTACACGGAGATGTCTGACGAGGAGATTATGGATTACGACATGGTCAAGGCTGCGATCATGAGACGTTTCCAGCTGACCGCTGAAACTTATCGGAAACGGTTCAAGGAATTCAAGCGGGGCAGTCATGAAGGCATCAGGGAGTGTAGGAACAGAATGGGGATGTATTTGGACAGATGGGTGGATTTGTCTGAGAAAGAAGGAAAATCAGGTGAGCTGAAAGATTTAATTCTCATGGACAAAATGTTGGAGATAGTGTCTCAAGAGGAGGCGAGATTTATTAGGGAAAGAAACCCTACGTGTGTGGACGAAGTGGTGGTCCATGCTCAAACGTATGAAGATGCGCAGAATGCTGGAGGTCCGATTGCAACGAGGCGGCCCATTGGACCCAGTGCTAGAATGGATAACCGTCCCAGGGTTAACCAGCAAACACAGAATTCGAACATGGGACAACGACGCAGTGGAGGGGTGAGTGGTCAAGCGACAGGTCCTGGCAACGCGGGTGCGTCAGGAATGAACAAGACTCAGCAAAACTTCAAGGGATGTTTTCGATGCGGAGGCCCACATTTGATGAGGGATTGCCAAAAGGCAAATGTGAATAGAAACAGACCAAACTCAAACCTAGCGTCAGCTGTTGTGAATGCGGTCAACGTGACCCAGGAACAAAAACCATGTAATCGATGTAGTGAAGACGGCTATGAACCGAATTGTGAGTTGAAAGTGGATGGAGTAAAGGCTCAAGGTATTCGGGATACAGGGGCCAGTAGCATATTGGTGGATTCAAGTTTAGTTTCCCCAAGCAAGTATACGGGCGAATATCAGAACGTGACACTTGCAGATTCATCCAAGCGAAAGAAAGTGCCCATTGCTGTGGTGAATTTGGAAACTCCGTTTTTCGTTGGAGAAACGCGTGTTTTGGTTTTGAAGACACTGGTACATCAAGTTCTGATAGGGAATAGCAGAAAGATGACAGACGGGACTGAGGTCAAAGTTCCATTGTTTCCGTTGGTAGAGCAACCGGAGGAACAAGTTGTAGCACCGGTACAAACCAGGTTGCAGGAGAAGCAACAAACACAAGCCAAGCCATGGATTCCTAAGCAGATTGACTTAGGGCAAATACGTCCTGAAGATCTATCTAGGGAACAAAAGGCAGACCCGACTTTAGGAAAAATTCGGGAAAGGGCAGAGCTTGGAATCAAACAAGAAACCCACTACGAGTGGAAGAAAGACATTTTGTACAGAGTTTACATGAGTGAAGGTAAACCATGTAGACAAGTGGTAGTACCAGAACGGTACCGATCAGATGTGCTCAAATTGGCTCATGATACACCGATGGCGGGACATCAAGGAGTACGCCGAACTCGCGACCGGATATGGCGTGATTTTTATTGGCCGGGTATATGTGGTGACGTCAAACGTTATTGTGCGTCATGTGTCGTGTGTCAGAGGACCACGCAGAAGGGAGCCACGAGGAGAGTCCCGATGGAAAACAGGCCGTTTATCGATACGCCGTTCGAACGAAATGCAGGAGAGGAAGTGCAATCCACGATTAGTCATATCACGGATCTCACGAACAAAAGCGAGAAAACTTGTGAAATTGCCAAGAACAACCTCAGCAAGGCAGCGCTCAAGTACAAAAGGGCATACGACAAGAAGGCCAAAGACAGAAAATTTGAGGTCGGGGACAAAGTTTTGCTATTGTTGCCCGCCAAGCACAATAAGCTGCAGCTAACGTGGAAAGGTCCTTATCCAGTTGTGGAGAAGGTGGGCAGCTGCAACTACAGAATCAAGATAAGGGGTCGTGAAAAACTGCTGCATGCGAACTTGTTGAAATTGTATGTCGAACGTGACGGAAAGCAGACGAGAACGGATGGAGCACAGCCAAATACTGTAGTCAGAAAAACAGGTGAAGAGAAAGTGAGCGTTGTGATTAACGACGTGTGTGATGAAGAGATGGGAGCATTAGGCACTGTCATGCCTGATGATGACAAAACAGAGAAAATCAGGTCAGCCAGCAGACCGATCACAAAGAAGGAAGTCAGAGCATTCCTAGGACTAGTGGGGTTCTACAGGAAATACATCAGCAACTATGCGGAAATCAGCGCTCCGTTGACTGATTTGACGAAGAAAGGTCTACCAGAAAAAGTGGCCTGGGATGAGAAATGTGAAGCAGCATTCGTTAAACTCAAAGATTGCTTGGTAAGCAAACCTGTGTTATTGCTACCTGACGTCAGCAAACCATTTACTCTGAGGAGTGACGCATCAGATGTTGCAGTGGGAGCAGTTTTACTGCAAGATCAAGGGCAAGGGTTACAGCCAGTAGCCTATGCAAGCAAGAAGCTTAACCGTGCAGAGAAAAACTACTCGACCATCGAAAAGGAATGTTTGGGAGTGGTATGGGCTGTCAAGAAGTTTGAACAGTACCTGTATTCAACACATTTCACTTTGGAGACAGACCACCAACCACTCACATATTTGCAGAAAACCAAGACTGAGAATGGTCGGCTAATGAGGTGGGCTCTCCAGCTGCAACAGTATTCTTTCACAGTCAAAGTTATCAAAGGGAAAGACAACGTTGGCGCAGACTATTTGAGTCGACTGCACTTGTAAAAGAATAGCTTAAACATGGATGTTTCAGCTCAAGAGGAGGGGCGTAATGTCGCGAAACGAAACGCTCGCGAGAATTTTTATTTTCCAAGTGCAAATTGTTTTATAGAGTGCCTGTGCTAGATTTAGAAATATGACGTCAATTTTTCTGCGTGTCAATCGCCATTTTGTGTATTCCTGGAAAAGAATAAAATGGACGATTTTTTTCGATAATTCTTTTGTGTGAAAGATTGTGATTAATGCCAATAATAAAATTTTAGGGAAAGAAAAGAGGTTGTGAACTATTAATTTTATAAAATATCATATTTGAGGTGATAGGTCATTTGTTTGCGTTGGGAAATTTTCATTGGTTGTTTTAATGATAAAAGTATGGTAACCTTAGTAAAATGAAACAGAGGCGAAATCGGTTAGGAAAACTGTCAATCAGTTGGGAAAGAGATCTAGACTGGACAGGGAGGATTCTACCCAAGCTCCGAGGCAACTTATTCTGTGGGGTGCCAACGACAGTTTAGCTGGAGGCTGAATGATGTCAGATGTGGTTGGGCCAGGAAGATAGTTGTTCCTCGACGTTTGATCAGCTTTAGCTGAAATTCTGGCACCGTAGGGTAAATATTTAGATTTTTCTTCATTCAAGATAATTTCCCAAGAAGATTGATACGTGTGATGATTTGTTCATTGAATATATGTATTTTTCAGAGGAGAAAAATAGTTTGTTCATTGAATGCATTTGTTTTCCAGAGGAGAAAAATAGTTTGTTTGAATGCATTTCTTTTCCAGAGAAAGATAGTTGGTTCGTCTGAATGCAGTTGGTTTTCATGGGTCTGATGTGTTGATTAATCGTAACATGTTTTTCCAAGCAGAGCCGGACCTGGAGGAGTTTAAGTTTGTATGAAAATAATTTTCATGCAAATATCTAAGACTAGTTTTGTTCGGCAGGTGTTTTTATTCTGTGGTATGAATCGTCTTGGATCTACGTGACGATGTCATCTTTGAGACTGGCACTGGATTCTTCACTGACGTATTGCTTATGATCGGAGTGACTGATTCTAAGATGGAACTGTACGTTAACGAGGGCTACAGAAGTCACTGGTGGGTCATGGACAGCCTTTAGATCTAACGGCGACATCGACGTCAAGTTCCAGCTCCTATTAACTTTTCTACAACTCATCTAAAGACTGGTTTCTTCATTCATCAACGATTTCAACGAGGACGAAAACTAAGATAAGTTTATAGAAAAAAAAAGTGAACTTTATTTTCGGTAACCACGACGAAAAAGTATCGCCAAATTATCGTTCCGATTTCGAAGAAAAATGAACGGAATATAATAAAATAATCGAACTTGGAAAAACGTGTTATGTGTTTGTGAAGTGTTGGAAGTAAATGGTGTACCTTAGGTTTTTTATTGAAATAAAACCATGTTCTGGGGTAAGTCATGAAAGTCAAGGAAGTCCTTCATCAGTAGTGATCACCCAGTAACACCCAGTTCTGCGACAAGCCATGGTGCATGATTTTTTCCAAAAGTCAAATCTACTGGCATAATGCTGGTCTTAGCAAGCGTACTATTTGCGCTGTGTCTACTTTCTCTCCCTCTCTTTTTCTCTCTCTCTCTCTCCTGTCTTTTGCGCTATGTCGACTCTCTCTCCCTCTCCCCCACCCCTATTTTCTCTTGGCTCTCTCTTGGCATCTACGTAAATTGAGTGATTGGTTAATTAATTGTTGAATGAGGGCATGTGCTTGACTATTAAAATATTTGATTGGCATTGTCAAACCATTTTTCCGTTGATAATGCCATGATAACTTGTGTAGGTACTTTTATGCTGGATGAATATCAATTATTGATTAGAAAGTGAAGCCAGAAAAAAAAGTCTTGAAGCATTATATTATTATATGAAATACTGAAATGGTGTGATAGTTGTCTAATGTGTTGCATAAACTTTGTTGTAAATTTATCCATTCTATTAACATTACCATATTAAATAATTCAAGAATTTATTGTTTGCATAAAAAAAATCTATTCAATATGTGATGTTTATTTTTTTAAAACTATTTTAATTATAAACATAACAATAATACCAAAGCACAAGAACAAATTCATGAACTGATGATAGATTTAGACTTGATAGATGTTTGGAGAGATTTAAAACCCCGATTTAAAGAGATTTACGTGGCGAAAAAGTAATCCCTTACAGCAAAGTCGTTTAGATTTTTTCTTAGTCTCTGAATCTCTACTAAATTTTTCGGTCGACGCAGACTTGCACCCCGGATATAGAACTGACCATTCTATTATTTCTTTATCAGTAAATACTACCAGAGAGAAAGGAAGAAGAGATAAATCACTTAGCGATATCGCCTCTATGAGAAGTGATGTACGGTGGAGGAGTAACGTCCCTTCAACGTGACATGGGCTTGCTTTCGGTTCTTAGTCTCTTGTCTATATAGGGGGGTTTTTGATTATTTTTTTTTTTAAGTTTTAGACGGCGATTTTCACCTTTTGCTGTTGAAAATGTTTGAAATAAGGCTTTTCAAATTTGAGAATTTTTTTTATGCACATCTGTTTATTTTTTCATGACTTGCTGCCTCTTGACCATAAGGGTGTTTGTTATCAGCGCTTCCTAAACTGTAACCCGTGTTATAGGTGGCTTTTGCATTGTTTTATTGCTTGAAATAAACAGTTTGTGTAAGATAAATTGAGTTAAAATAAAAATTAAAATAATCTTTTTAAAAAAAAACACTAGTCTAGAATGTGTGTCATACAAGTGTAATTTATTTTTTGTTCCGTATGGGGTCACACAGCATACGGATTGATTGGCAGTTTTAGTGTGTATAATTTGTGTGGGTGTGTGTGTGTGTGTGTGTGTGTGTGTGTGTGTGTGTGCGCGCGTTCAGAACTATATAATCAGGTTTTTGCGCTTAATATACCGACGTGCGAGTGGGTTTAAAAAAAAGTGGGTTTAAAAATTTGGAACCCATTTATTTTAAACCGGATTCTTAACAGCAGTTACAAAAATCGTGTAAATACCGGTTCCCGACCTCCGACCTTACTTGTGGGTTTGTGTCAAATACGTGTGTTTACATTTTAACACACCGCGGTGTGTGAATCCATGGATCAACCAGTTGAATACACACTTTGGAGAGAGAGGGAGTTTCTATATGGCCGCTTTGTATGACCTTCTGCGCAAAGATGAAGTCCCTACACAATTCTACCAAAGGAAGATTTTTTTGTTAGCTCAGGGTTAAATATTGTTTAACATTAACATTATCTCTGTCTATTAATGTAATACTAATTGTAATTCATACCTCTAATTCACAAATATTGATATATAATTCGCGGAGTAAGGCTCTGTAGATCGAGCCCGCGTGCAGTCATCAAACATGGGCTGTAAGTAGTCTGCATTATTATAAATTTGTTTAAGATGTTGAAATGTTTTTATTTATTGACAGAATTGTTCAAATTATTATTGGTTTTGCTGTTTACATCCATATAGATAATTACGGCTTTCATGTCTAGTTCACTGATCTAGTTATACGATACTAAAGCTCCGCCCACTTACCGCCAAAGGTGCGGTCCGACGGGAAGTGAAACAAGAAGCAAAACAGCCAGTAAAACACGAAACATCGTAGTTTTGACTATGTTTATCGTGTAATTAGACCTAAAGCATAACAGCAGCTAAGCGCCGAGTGAAGCAAAACAGATGTTTTCAGTTTAGAGCGTGCTCTAAAATTTTGCGTTGCTTCGCTGAAGCATTTGAATGCCAGCCAATCAGATGAGCTGACATACGAAAACTAGGTTATCATTTCAGCGATCATGACGGCATCAAAAGCTACTGGGTCATTAGCAAATCTGAAACAAGACGATACGTTTATTCTCCTCGATCTAAGCCACGAGGCATTATGGAATGTTAGAAGTCAAAATTACAGAAACCAAACCCCAAAAAAGGTCTAACGGACTTCTTCTGTGAGGGTCAATCTGACGGAAAGGAAGGTAACTGATTTACAACTAATTGCGCATTGCTTCCACGCATACTGTTATTATGCAAAACTTCTCATCGTGTGACCGCTTCACAAAGCAAAGCATTATAAACGCAATTGCTTCTAGCAGCAGACGATTTGCTTTGTTTACTGCTTTGCTTCTGCTTCGCTTCCCGTCAGACCGCACCTTAACAGTCATCGGCTTGGCACTTTGTGAATATTGCAAACGTCACTGGTGTGCGTGAAAAGGCGTGGCTAACGAAACAAACTGCTGGGAGTGCGAGGGAGAGGGACGAAGGGAGGCGAGAGGGGGGACAGAGGAGGCTGTTCTTGAACTATCCTATCCTATCCGATCCTATCCGATCCTATCCTATCCTATCCTATCCTATCCTATCCCGTAACTCGGAGGTCGTAGGGGCACCACAGATTTTCGTTTAACCAGCGTACTCCATCTTTCCCTGTCCTCAGCAACCCTGATTGTTTCGCTCAGTGTCAAACCAGTCCATTCTCGATTGTTGTCCTCCCACCTCTTTCTCGGTCTCCCCCTCCTTCTATCTCCTTGCACTGTGCCTTGCAGGATGGTCTTTGCAAGACCTGATGATCTGGTGACGTGGCCATACTATCGGAGTTTCCGTTTTTTTATCGTTGTGAGCAGGTCATCGTATTGTCCAATGGCTTGTGTGATGGTCTGTCGGACTTTGTCGTTGGTGATGTGCTGGGTATAGGAAATGCCCAGAAGTCTTCTGTAGCACCTCAACTCCATGCTTTGTATTCTTCGTTAGAGATCTGCTGTGAATGTCCATGTTTCGCAAGCATATAGGAAGATGGAGATGACAAGGGAGGGCAGCAGCTTACCTTGGAATGTAAACTGATGGTCCTGTCTTTCCAAATTGGCTTCAACCTCGCCAGGGCAGCAGTTGTTTGTGCGATCCTGGAGAGGACTTCCTGTCTGGACCCATGGTCTGATACAATGGCTCCTAAATATTTGAAGCTATGCACTGTGTTAAGGGATTGACCTTGGACTTTGATGTCCGTGTTGATGCCATTGGTGTTGTTGGTCATCATTTTGGTCTTCTCTGCACTTATTTCCATTCCATAGGCTCTGGAGGTGGTGTCAAGCCTCTGTACCAGCTGTTCAAGTTCTTGTTCCTCTCCAGCCAATCCATCATTGTCATCCGCAAAACGAAGGTTGGAGATTGCTCTTCCCCCTATGCTGACTGTGCCTTCTTTATCTGCAAGGGCATCTGACATGATGCGCTCTAGGAAGATGTTGAAGAGTGTTGGAGAGAGTGGGCTCCCTGACGCACACTGATTGTTGTTCTGAACCAGTTTCCGATGGTGCTGTTGTGGAGGACTGCACTGGTAGCCTTGTCATACAGGCTTTTGATGATTTCAATAATTTTAGGGCTGATGTACACTCTCATGGTTGCACACAGAGCTGCATGCCAGGCTCGGTCAAACGCCTATTTGAAGTCTACACACACATGATATAGATGTTTTTGGTGCTGTAGGTATTTCTCGCAGATTATTTTGAGGTTGAAAATCTGTTCACTGGTACTTCACCCTGCCCTGAATCCTGCTTGCTCTTCAACAATGATTTGTTCAGCTTGGGGTTTTAACCTGTTGAGTATTATTTTCATGAGGACCTTGGATCAGATACCAGTACAACCACAAGTCCGAAAGTACCTAGCGTTTAGCACCATGGAAGGACACTTCGACTTCAACGTACTTCTCTTCGGACTCCACAACGCACCCAGCATCTTTAGCGCCCTAATGCGGAAGCTCCTGGCACCCCTGAGCAGCGAGCACCTACACTCGTTTATGGACGACATCCTCATCGCAACACCTACGTGGGAGGAACATGTCACTCTCCTACAACGACTACTCGCCCGCCTCAGAGACACTGGATTGACGGCACGACCCACCAAGTGTCAGATATCCAATCACTGAATTAGAATTTCTGGAACACACCATCAGTCAAGGAAGCCTGCGACCTGTAGAAAAGACAGTGAAACGTCTGCTCGACGCTCCTAGGCCCAAGACCAAAAAGGAAGTGCAGTCGTTTCTGGGGCTCTACGGCTTCTACCAGAAGTTCATCCCCAACTACAACAGCATCGCAGTGCCACTAACCAATGGAACCCGGAAAACCGCCCCGGACAAAGTCGTTTGGACAGCCGAATGCGAGACAGCAATCCAAACCCTCAAGGACAAAATGATATCGGCGCCAGTACTCCACCTACCAGATTTGACGCAGCCCTTCGTTCTACGCTCCGACGCAAGTGACTTAGGCCTCGGAGCAGTACTGCTACAGCGCGACCCCAAGAACACGGAGACGCTATTCCCTGTCGCCTACGCCAGCAGAAAACTGAGACCCGCCGAGACACACTATGCCACGTCGGAAAAAGAATGCCTTGGACTGGTCTGGGCCATACAGAAGTTTCAACTCTACCTGTATGGCACTCACTTCACAGTTCAGGTGGACCACCAACGACTATCGTTCCTGGCAGCCTCCAAATCCTTGAACTCTCGCCTGATGTGATGGGCACTCACCCTTCAGGCATTCTCTTTCCAAATCGAGTACATCACCGGCAAAGAGAACCATGTAACCGACTACCTCAGTCGTCATCTCGTGGAGGACACATCAGCTGTCGCCCACCCAACCCAACTAAGGGCCACAGCACCAGACTTCGTCCCCGTCCAGTAGAACCCCTGTCACTAGTGTCCATAGCTACCTGGCATAGCATTGCAGCTCATTAGGTGATTATTGCTTTAGGTCCAGCGGACTCTTCAGAGCCAAATCAGGACCAACATTGCAGCTCTGGTAGAGCAACTTAACTAGTTTGTAAATAGGACCCTAGGATAGTGCAGTGTTAAACGAGGCTCTGTAGTAGAAAAGGGTCGAATCCAGTAGTCATCGCCTTCTTTCAGTTGAGGGAGCCTGTAATAAGAGCCGAGATTTAAACACAGCACATTTTAAGTTTTTGCACTGTTTAATCAGTTGTAACACTAAGGTTAATGTTGCGCTAAAGCAGACGACAGAAGTTAATGATGTGTGCTACACTCTGCTATACGGACGATAGAGCAGTATAGTGACATCATCCAGCTTACATTAGAGCTCATCGATTTTACAGCCAATCGGGACAGAGAGAGATTAGGTATACCAGTTCTACCTGGTTCAGGCAGACAGCTTAGGAGAGTCATTCTGCATTCAAACTGCCTAGAGTACACAGCTACGCTCTAGCAGAAATCTCTCCATAGACCAGGAAAGCAGGACTTGTTGAAAACTAGATTCAACTAAGTTAGCCACGGCCTGACATTGTCAAAAAGGTAAATGAACATACTTTTGTTTCATCGTGATGTCTTGATATTATTGTTGAATTATGTTTGTGAAATCTGCCATGATTAGAATTGAATTGTCAGTCCAACGTTGCGTGACCACGTGGCGAACACGACCGGCCGACGCCATGTTGTATACCTTACGGACCCACTGTTGTTTAACCTATATGTATGCTTGCAGACCAGTGGCTGTACCAGAGAATGTGTACAATATTAATTAATTCTCTATGTGTATAGTTAGCCATGATTTATATTTCACTATATATAGAAAATTAGAGTGGAGATTCCAGTGGACCACGGAATTAGCAGAATGTTCTTCGCTTATAGAGATGTGGAGCTAATCACTGAGGGCTACTTCGGCCTTCAGTGAGACGCTCTGCACACACCTAGAATACAGGTTTGTGCAGAATTTCGTCTCATATGTTACAGACGAGCAGGCATCGTATCGTGAGCCCAACCAGGCGAAAGACAAGAAAAAATCTTCACTGAAAGTTGGCCTGCAGCGGCTGATCAAGCAATGAGCGAAGAGAGCCCACCAGTCTAGCAACAAGGAGAAGAAGCCACAACAACACAGCTCATCAAGGAAGCAACCACAACACAGCTCTTCGGACACTGACCTAAGTACACAGTACGCAGTGCACCAAACCTGTATGAAAGACCCACAGTAGTCCACTCGTCCAGAACTCTGACCCTTAGGGCAGAAAGCATCCAGTGGGGACTCTCGAGCGCAATATAATTACTTGTTTTGGATTCACATGCGTTTGATCATGAGTGATAGAAAGATACACTCACACACGCACACACCCAAACAGAGAGAGAGAGAGAGAGAGAGAGAGAGAGAGCCTCGTTAAGGTCGATGGACACAATAACCTGTTGCCGGGCAAAGACCTAGTCGCACCAAGGTTCTTCCGAAGTTTAACAGATCACAAAGTCAAGTAAAAGGTAAAAAGGTAAAGGTAGTCTCATAGCCTTGTGGCCGTAGGGGAGCGTGATTTTGGAGATCACACTTATCTTGGCCCAGCGTATTGAGGGTGATGCCCATCTCTCTCCCTCGCTGCTTTACCTTCCCCACCCTCAAGAGAGTAGGTACTCAGTCACAGTTGAGGCATCTGGGGGCGTTGTTATTTGTCACTTCATGTTGCGGTCACCCATCCAAGTGCTAACCGCACTGGACGGTGCTTAACTTGCAACACAGTAGCGAGTGCTCCAACCATTGCGCTATCCGACACCCCGACACATCCGACATCCGACAAAGTCAAGTCCAACTGTAAAATGCAATGTCCCAAGGACACACAGTCCAGAAAAACAGGTCCTTTTAAAATTAACAATCACTATTGTTCTACAAGGATTAAACGCTATAACAAAAATAATATAATTATATCTTTAATAATAATATCTTTAATATAAATCGATCCATTCGTCGGGTTATGCACCTATTGATAACAACAATATTGATTTTAATGATAGCTCCGCAGCAAAAGCGCCTCGGGCGGCTTGATTAATTTCCTGTATCAGCCAGCGCCTTGAGCAGCTCTAGAGTTTTAAAAAATGCGCGATATAAGAACGATTTTTTTTTACAAAATTCAAAATAAATCGTCGCTGGATTAATTGTGTGGACAATTTTGCCCTATTTACGATCTTGTGAATGACGTAGTCTTGGGTGTTTTGTGGCTGCAGACGTGAAAGGTCTTTGCACTGGTTATGACCTTGCGGAGAACATGAACTCTTTGTCGTGGGTACGACCTCGTTAATGACATAAGGTCTTGGACCTGAGTTCAAAATCTCGAAAAGAAATGCAAGGTAACGTAAGGAGAAAAAAGAAGAAGAAGAATGGGGGAAGAGGGTGGGAAAGAAGAAGAAGAAGAAGAACAACAACAACAACAACAACAACAATAACAACAACGACAACAACAACAATGACGACAACAACAACTGCTACTACAATAATAGCAACAACAACAAATGTAATAAAATAATTTAGAATAATATCGTGATGCCCCTTTTGGGCCAGGATGTGGGCAAGGCATTCTGGACTATAATGTACACATTTATAATTGTGTTGGAAAAGTGAGTTATAATCTGGTAGATAAAAAAAAGGAATAAAGAAAGCAACTAAAACTGCTCATCGACGATGTTACATTTTTTTTAATAAATCGTGGCTAACTATACACATAAAGAATTAATAATATTATAAACATTCACTGGTATAGCCAAATTAGTCTAGCATGTATTATATACTGCTCAAAACAATTGAAGAGCCAGAGGAATAAATTAAATGTATAACTTACCGGAACAAAAAAACTTGCAAAAAATGGTTTAGATGGAAACATTTATTATTGAACATTACATTACTAAAATGAAAAAGAAAAAATCATCTCATTTACATCTTTTTTGGGCTTAAAACAAATAACCCCAGTTTTCACAATTCTATACATTTGGATAATGTAGAAAACAGTCAATATTGCGTGTGTCCACCGTGTGCTCGAATGCAATCCAGGCATCTTTGTCTCATGGACTCCCCAAGCCTTCTCAGAGTCATTTGAGGATGTTGTGCCACTCTTGTTCGAGCATCCCGAAGAGGGGATCCAGGTTCAAGGCTGGGGGATGGTTTGCCCGAACTCGGCGGCCCAGCTCGTCCCAGAGGTGCTCTACTGGGTTGAGGTCAGGTGAGCATGCTGGCCACTGCAGGCGGTTGACCCTCTGCTGCTGGAGGAACTCGTTAACCACCCTGGCTCGGTGCGGTCGCGCATTGTCATCTTGGAAGATGGCGCCGGCGCCCATGGCTTGCAAAACGGGGATGACGATGGGCTCCAGGATGTTGTCCTTGTAGCCGACGCCAGTCAGGTTGCCCTCAACTCTGTGAAGAGGTGTTCTGTGGGCCCTTCCCATTCCACTCCACACCATGATGGACCCTCCACCGTATCTGTCGCGCTCCATAACAGTCGCGTCGTGGTAGCGCTCGCCTTCTCGCCTCCAAACCCGATTTCTGCCGTCATGGAAGGACCTAGTGAAGCGCGATTCGTCAGAAAAGAGGACCGCCGCCCACTGCTGTCTGGTCCACCCCACGTGAGCCCTGGCCCATGCCAGGCACGCTGCGCGGTGGGCAGGCGTCAGTATTGGTCGTACTGCTGGACGCCTGGCGCGGAGGTTCGCTTCTCTCAGGCGGTTCCGTACTGTCTGGTCTGAAACAGTAATGTTAGCGGTTACACGCAGCTGGCCCCGGAGGTTGTTGGCAGTGGCTCTTCTTTCCCGTAGGGCGGACACAACCAGATATCTGTCCTGCTGTCTGGTGGTGCATCGAGGACGTCCAGGCCTTTCTCGTTCGGCGGTCGTTCCCGTGTCGTTGAAACGATTTCTCAGCCTTTGTATGACTGTATGGTGTACTCCTAGTCGGCGGCCAGTCTCTCGCACCCCAACACCTTCTTCAAGCCAGGCAAGAGCCCGACCCCGGTCTGCTTCACTCAGACGTCGTCTTGGGGGCATGGTTAACCAAGTTGGAAAAATTGTAACATTTATACCCATTACACTGACGACAATCACTGATTTGTGTTCTCTACTGGCATGGCTTTACTGTGCAAAGCAGGGTTTTTGTCCATTATTTCTGCTAATTCATATGGAAACGCTTAAACTGGCAGCATTTTTCACGTGCCTGAAGTGCTAATTTACCTGATAAAAGAAGGTTGCTGACAACAAATTCCACTCTTTTTTTTTCACTTTCACGTTGACTCTTCAATGCTGCATGCAAACAGACCAAAAAGATATTTTGAACAATTCAAAATACTTCGATATTTTACCAAGTTCATAAGTGACCAAAAAACAAAGGTGGCTCTTCAATTGTTTTGAGCAGTATATAATGCAAGACTTAAGTTTTGACACCTAGCACAGAAATTTTAGCCACGTAACTCAGTGGTCGTAAACGCGTTATGACCAACGGATAATGAGTATATTCTAAAGTGCCGCTCGTCACAAGTGAGACTCAAAAGCAAAATAAATAATTCGTTTTTGGTTCACACGCATCTGATCATGAGTGAGAAAGAAAGCAATATCCACACACACATTACATGACATGGTTAATGGTTTAGGTCCAGCGGAATCTACACACACATACACACGCACACACATGAATGAACATTGAGGTTTAACGTCTACACCCACCATTGGCGATATGGCAGACAGGGGTAACCATCCCAGGATAGAGAGGGTAGGGACCTAAATCTACACTGAACCGCCAGAGCAATCATACTGCAAATACTGACAGTGAAATTGGCCACATTTTTTCTTGTCCACCACGGAGTAGGAACCTGGGTCAACAGGTGTGCCAGGCGAACGCTCGCCCACTGAACCTACGGCTGTGGGACAAATCCAAACTGCTTTGGTTTCCTCACGTGAAAGATACTTTAAAATGACCCATTTTGACACGTCCCCGCTACAGATCCCTTTAAAATGACCCATTGTGACCACCTTCCCGCTACAGATCCCTTTAAAATGACCCATTGTGACCACCTACCCGCCACAGATCCCTTTAAAATGATCCATTGTGAACAACCTCCCCGTCACAGATCCCTTTAAATGCACAGTGAGTGTTGCCTCACTGAAAAAAGCTTTTCACAAAACAACAACAGAAATCTCATTCCAAGGTAAAGTTGTTGTTTTTTTAATAAATAAATAGTTCTTGTGGCTATTAATAGGTACGGCCGCTCTACCGCTCTAGCACTAACAATGTCTACTGGACGGTCTATTACCGTATTGATGTGCCGCTCTACCGCTCTAGCACTAATAATGTCTACTAGACGGTATTTTACCGTATTGATGTGCCGTTCAACTTAGAGGAAATCAACCCCTGTCAGAACAGACATGGAGAATTCAAACTTTGGCTTCTGGTTTGAGCAACTAAAGCCCACTTTATCATTGTTTGATGTAAAAACAAAAACTTCAAATATTAGGAGAAATCTATTTTGCCAAAAATACAAACATTCTTCAACTTGGGGCTTTTAAACTTTTATTTTTTGTTAACCAATCAGACTTTATGTTATGTTAATGTTTTTTGTACACACAATCATACCATAATGATGTCCATCCTAAGTATGGATTGATAGTAATAATCTCACAAACACAGCTTTTTCATCAAGTTAGGACGTTGATTGAAGCGTGGTCTTCACCCAGGTTACAACCTCACTAATAGGTTCAAACCTTTGTCCTGGTTACGACCTCGCGAATGACGTGACGTAGTCTTGCCTCTTTTGCCCAGGTGATGACCTAAAGACTTAAACGAGGTCATTACCTCAAGAATGTCAAGACTCCTTCACCCAGGTTTAATGTCACCTCGTGGTACGAACTCGCGAATGACGTGCGACCTGTGCCCAAGTTATGTGTCCTAGTGGCTGGAGTGAGAGGTTATTGTCCTGGTCGCGAACATGAACTTTTGTTCCTTGGTTATGACCTCGTATATGGCACAATGCCTTTGCCTTGGTTTAACCTCTCGAACAAAAGTGCGAGGTGATAATTATAATGAACCACACCAACAAACAAACAAAGAAGCAGCTAAGGTTAGGTCATAATTATAATTAACAGCACCAACAAACAAACAAAGAAGCAGCTAAGGTTAGGTGATAATTATAATGAACAGCACCAACGAACAAAGAAGCAGCTAAGGTTAGGTGCGCAAGATAAAAGTAACAAATGTTCACTGTCCATCTCAGCAATATGATTGCTCATGTGGTTCAGTGTTGATTTAGGTCCTCATCTCTTCTTTTCTGGAGGATATATCTCCGTCTGCAATATCGTCAATGGATGGAATGGACGTTAAACATCAATGTTCAGTCCTATACAAAGGAGGGGGAGGTGAAGGAGAGAGAGGTGAGATAGAGAGAGGCAAAGAGAGACTGAGGGGGAGAGAGACAGAGGGGGAGAGAGAGACAGAGGGGGAGATAAGATAAGTCAAGATAAGATAAAATGAAATAAGATAAGATAACAATTTTATTTTGCAAGGGTAAAAGAGTAAGCGCTGGATGCGTTTTTTTTACATCTTGCCTTTGGGGCTTTAACAATTACTATTAAATACAACTCAAGGTTATAACATTCACGCCATGGAACAATAACAAATAAACAAAGTCGTCATTAAATAAAATCATTTTCAAACAATTGATATCAAAGTAATGTTGCTAATATCAATGAACAGGATTAACGATTAATGTGTATTTAATTGTTATTGTGATTTAGGAGACGTGTACTAAATGATGTAAAGTTAGATGCTGGAGTGCGGAGGGGGAGGAGGGAGAGGGAGAGAGAGAGAGGGAGAGAGAGAGAAAGAGAGAGTTTCACAGAATGCGAAGTGACAGAGGGAGTTTCTCTGGAGATAGTAACAGATGGGAGAATTTAGAACAATGACTGCGACTCACTAATTTTGTTCCCCTAGATCATCATTAAGCTTGGTTTTGTATCCTTCCTGTTATTATTATTATTAGTTGTAGTAGTATTGTTAGTATTATTGTTATCATTGTTACCATATGTTATTTGTCTGTTGCAGTGTTGGTGCTGCTGTTGTCTTATTTTAAGTAGTTGTATTGTTCGTCGATTTCTGAATATAATTATTAGGCCTGTATTGTTTGTTTTATACATAAATAAAATGTATAAACTATATCTAATCTAATTAATAATGTTTAGCTTACAGGGTCCAGCGGACTGCATGCAATTAAGAGCCGAATCTGGACCACAAAATCAAGACCACAACTTCGCTAGCAGTAGCAGTAGCAGTAGTAGTAGTAATAGTTGATTACGATTATTAGTATTATGATTACTTTTATTATTACTATTATTATTATTATTATTAATATTATTATTATTATTATTATTATGATCTAGGATGGGTCTAAGGCATGGAAGAATGGGTGAGTGTGCGTAGTTTTGTGTATTGTGGAATAATTTATGTGTGTTAAATGTGTATGTATGGGTATGTGACTGTACAGTAGCCTATATCTGTTTGGGCATAAGTGCTAGTGTTGATAGATTTGTATTTCGGTATGGAAGTTGTGTATGATAGTGTATCAAATGTATTACTATTGTATGTCTATGTTTTGCACTGCAAAACAAATTTCCATGCCATGTGCTTGGACAATAAATAATCTTGAATCTTGACGTCATTTGTTTCTTTTTAGGCTACATCAGGTTTGTTCATCTTTCATGCGAATGTTTAGAACTACAAAGAGAGGATGAAAATACCGAAATTCTGCTGGTGAAAATAGGTAGCCTATAGTCTAGGCCTACGATTACAGTTAACCCTAACACTAGCCATAACTCTAAACCTAATCCTAATCCAAAATCTAACTAACTGTAATCCTAATGCTAAATATCAAAATTTGTCTTAAAATTTTATTCCGTATCTTTTTGTAATACTACGATTAGATCAAAGAGCTTATTACGGAAAGAGGGGGAACTTCCATTATGTCATACACAAAAATGCGAGACGCTCTCACGGATTATTTCCCTTTGCTCGGGCTGGCTATAATTCATCATCTGCTATATGAATGATCTGTGCGTGGTAACTTATTGAGCCTATGCCATTGCAAAAGAACATTTTTATGGCAACGTTTGCAAAAACCAAACTTTTAGCCATCATTATTATTAACATTCCGCTACTGCTGTCTTTTGTTTGTTTGTTTGTTTTGTTTATGTTTACTTATTGACATTTATTAGGTGCTTTTATGCTGCTTATGTGTGTATGTCATAGGTTCGTTTTCTGCCCTGGAATTTATTATTTTTTAATCAACGACAGATATTTTAAAATTAAAATATGCATGACAGACTGTTTCATTTATCCGAAACTGTGTAAATCCGTAATCGTGAGATAGAGAGAGAGAGAGAGAGAGAGAGAGAGAGAGAGAGAGAGAGAGAGAGAGAGAGACTTTTGAAACTTTGAAACTTTTTTATTAGGGATAAAGATTTTAGACTAATGATACAGTCTAATCTTCCAATCTGTCCCTTAAGAAATTAACATAATAATAATTAACTTTTAACTTTAACTTTAACTTGGAAATCACATCACACACACATGCACACACAATCACACCAACATCTTCATCATTATCTTTAAACAATTTTAGGCAACCACCCCTCCTCCCCATATCCTTCACCCTTATAATAATAATAATAATAATAATAATAATAATAATAATAATAATAATAATAATAATAATAAAATAATAATAATAATAATAATAATAATAATAATAATAATAATAATAATAATAATAATAATAATAATAATAATAATAAGACAAGTCAAGTTCCACAGCAAATAAATAATAATAATAATAATAATAATAATAATAATAATAATAATAATAATAATAATAAAGTGAATAAATAACTAGGTTACATTACATTACATTACATAATTGTTGCTTTAGGTCCAGCGGACTCTTCCGAGCCAAATCAGGACCGGAATAAATAGGTTAATAATTACACGAATGACTGTGTTGTCATATATGTTATTATACATCACTTTTATAATTAATTTTGCAGATGCCTACATATTTTACATTTGAAAGAAAACAGTGTGTCGCAATGTTTACACTCCAGAGGGAGAGAGTTCCATACACTAGCTCCATTAAACGATAGACTATTTTTGTATAAATCAATGCGAGGGATGGGTAGTTTATAATTATACAGTCTATGCCCATCAACTGTCTTAATAAAAAATGTATCAAGATATGCAAGTGTTTCTCCGTGTGTGATTTTTAACATAAGGATAGCTGTATTAAATATAAATTGTTTTTGAAGTGGTAATATTCGAAGTTCTTGATATTTCTCATTAGTTGTAACATCTGTATTTATATTATAAGATTTATAAAGTATCTTGATTGCTCTTTTATGAAGACTATTTAGATGTTTAATTTGAGCGTCACTGGCATTACACCAAATAATCGATGCATAATTAAAATGAGACATACAGTGGGCATAGAAAAAAGATTTGAATGCATCAGCCGTAACAAAATGTCTAAGTTTATTTAGGAGGAAAAGGGTTTTATAAAAAAATTTTTTTACAGATATCAATCATAATAATATATACAAAATATTAGTTTCTTAAAAATAAATGCAAATTAAATTAAATTAAATTATTGAAGATAAATGCAAATCAATCAATCAATTATCTATATTGATATATATATATATATATATATATATATATATATATATATATATATAAGTAGAAATCCACCCATGGGGCGACCACTGTAAAAAGGGCCCTTAGGGTGACCAGACCTATGTCCTACACTATTGTTAGCTCATTCATGATTCTTTCCAGTTAAACTTTGCTTTATACTACAATTGTACTGCTCATACAAGAAGGTTAGGAAATGTGTATTCCCAGACATAGCTTTCTTTGGTGGTCGCCCTAAGGATTTTAATGCTCCCGCAGCCCTTAGGGTGACCGATCCATAGGGCGACCGATCCATAGGGCGACCGCATGATGTCTGTAAAAAGGGACCATGGGGTGACCAGTGCTATCAAACATCTGGATGAAGAAAAGAAATGACGATACATAGAATTACATTTAATATGACACCCTAGGTGCATCAGGGTGCAATTATATGCAATAGGATTACTGTTACTGTGCATAACCTGCACTGTTATGAGCTAATAGTCGTAGTCAATTTTGGTTTTCAACATGGAAACAACGGATAGATCTAGCCAGTAGTGAAAGGTTGTTTCTGGTGTACCCGGAAACCCTGAAATACCACAGTCCTAATGACGAGACGACGATCAACAAGAAGAAGGAGGAATGTGGAAAAGGTGAATGAAGAGACAGAGGGAAAAGAAGAAGCAAGAGATGAAGAACCGATTTCGGTGAAGACGACCGCTGACTTTGAGGTCAACACAGATCCAGCTAGAGAAGGATTTCACAATCAAGCAGCGATAGTGAGTGATCTTAAATTTTGCGTATATAGCCTCCAAAAAGAGATCAACGCGCTGCGTTTGATGATTTTAGAGCAGTCCGATTTGATATAACAACTGCGTGAAGAGCGAATCGGAATTGCGGACTGAAGAAATCTAGAAAGTGAGCAGACGACGCGACCTTCAACTAGGTTGTCTTCCACTTCCTATGCTGCGGCAGTCAAATCTAGATACCCGCAGCAGATTCTGATCAGTCACTGAACACTGTGCAGCTGAAAAAAACCACAGCACAACTAAAGACGACAAACTATACATATAAGAACTAAATATTGCAGTAATGTGAATTGTACATGTAATTGCTAGCTCCCTTTCTTTGAGTCATGTAGGCCTAGGTCTATTATTTGAATGCAACTATACACGTGGACATTTGCCTGTCAGTTTTCAGTCCTTCTATGGATAACGTTGGCTTTGATTTACATGTATGTGTTGATTTGGCCAAATCCTTGATTGTTTCTCCTGTTGGACAGTTTCTTTGAGGTGGTTTGATTGTAAATTTATATGTGTAGGCCTACATATGTGTGCTTGCTACCGCTGCGTGGTGAGGATCTTTTCTCTAACATAAGCTGTCACACTCATCATTGTGTAGTTTTAATAGATTGTATGTGTGTGCGTGTGCGTGTGCATGTGCTAGCATGCACTGGTATGTGTGGTTTTATTGTCTTATCATTTCGATGGAAAAGACATAGGCAAATAAATAAAATATAAATATCAGCGAATTCTTGTTTCTCATTATTTGTTAATGTTTGATTGTACTAATCCCCTTCTAAAAGAACAGATTTTCCCTATTGCCACAGTATTTTAGGAATCTTCAAAATGTCTTAGGTGAAATCTGTCAAAATATTTCCTTACCGAACATTTAACCGTTTCTGAGATAAATAAATAAACAAAATGTCCACAAACTGCAATAGCCTCATTCCACGCGCTTCCATTAAAAATGAAATTGAGGTTTCAGCATGTTTTCCCATATAGACCAAAAAATTGACGGTCAATCTATGAAGCCTCCGTGGCTTAGTTGGTAAAACCTTCGCCTACCATGCAGGACGACCCAGTTTCAAACCTCACGCGGGACGTTTTTTTTTTTTTTTTAAAACTACAATATGGATATTTTTCTTTTTCATTTAGGCTTTTTACCTTTAATTTATAATAATTATAATTATTATTATTTATACACTAATAATAATAAATTATTATTATTGTTATTATTATTATTATTATTATTATTATTATTATTATTATTATATCTTATATCAAATTTTCTTTTAAAACCTGTGTTTTTTATGATTTCTATTTGTATTATTCTATATTTAATATTATTATTATTATTATAATTATAATAATAATAATAATTATTATTATTATTATTATTATTATTATTACCAAGGATCGGGATGGGGTGTACGTGTAGGTACAAGGGGGCTACGGGTAGGTTTAAAGGGGCATGGGTAGGCATAACGGGGATACGGGTGTATATATAAGGGGCTATGGTGATGGTCGATTCCTTTCATCCATACCTGCGAAACGATCAACGGGGAAGTATCATGGAGGGTACAGGTAGGTTACAAGGGGGGTACGGAAGGTCTCAAGGGGGTATGGGGAGGTATCAAGTGGGTTCGGGAGGTATCAAGGGGGTATGGTGAGGCATCATGGGGGGGGGAGACGGGGAGATATCAGAGGGGGTGGGTATGGTGAGGTATCAAGGGATATATGTGGAGGTATCATCGTCCAAATGAAACTCGCTCACAACAGTTGTCTCTCTGTCTACATTTTAAACAGCAACCTGTGTACCCTGGCTTGCCAGGGTACAAAAACCACTAGTAGAATAACATCAGATTATACATGCCAAAATAAACATGTCATACATTGCATGAAACTAATTTCTTCAAACCAAGCACAACTCCAAATAGAGGCAGTACATACGAGAAAATAGAGAGAAGAAAGAATAGAAAAACTAAAGAGGGAGAAAAAGATATGAAATGAAAGAAAGAGAATGAAGGGGAGGGGAGAGTGAGAAATTGAGAAAAAAAAAAGAGGGGAAGAAAAAGGAATAAAGAGGGAGAGAGAGGAAGGGAGAGAAAGGAAGAAAGAGAGGGAATTAAAGGTGGAAGGAGAGGGAGAGAAAGGAAGAGTTACGGGATACAGGATAGGATATGATGCTATTTACGCGTTTTTTTCCTCAAATCGCCTACAAAGCGCGGCGATATGTACTAACATACACGCTCACATGTTCCTCCCATTCTCACACACATCTATCACATGTAGTGTAACATTAGTTACAGAACGCATTAAACAAAATTCATAAAACAAGAGCAAACAATTGGAATAAAGTGAAACAATAGAATCCTTTATTTCCTATTTCAACTTCCATTATTATTACTTGTGCAGCAAACAGCCGAATCAAGACCACAACTTTGGTGAAAGAGGACTCGCCCCTGATAAAAGATCTGCTGAAACAACCCTAATGGTAACAACACTGCAGGCACTTCACTAGCCGGTCACTTTACAATAAAGGCATCCCATGCAGGGATGCTAAGGTTTTATTCTGATTTATCGAATCCCTGTTTCCAAAAACACAATGGAATATAAACAACATTATAAAGTATTATGAAAACACATACATATAAAATGTCTACATTGCTAAATATTAATACCATAGAAAGTCATAATGACCATTTGGCAGAAAGCGTTCACTATTCCCAAGCTGATCCAACAGACCTCACACACAAATTATATTACATTACATGATTATTGCTTTAGGTCCAGTGGACTCTTCCGAGCCAAATCAGGACAGGACAACCCCTGATTTGCATAAAAGATCTGCCGAAACAACCCTAGTGGTAAAATTGAAAGCTCTCCACCAGACAGTCAATTTACAATAAAGACATCTCACGCATAGGACACCGAGGCTGTACTCTAATTTATCGAATCCCCGTTTACAAAAACAAAATAGAATACAAACATCATTATAAATTATCAACAAAACACATACATATAAAATGGCTACATTGCTAAATAATAACATCATAGGAAGCCCTAGTGACCACCTGGCAGAAAGCGTTCAATATTCCCAAGCTGATCCAACATCACATTACATTATTTGTTGCTTTAGGTCCAGCGGACTCTTCCGAGCCAAATCAGGACCGGACAACCCCCAATCCGCATAAAAGATCTGCCGAAACAACCCTAGTGGTAAAATCGAAAGCTCTCCACCAGCCAGTCACTTTACACTAAAGACATCCCACGCAGGGGACGGCTGAGTTTTCACCCCAACTTATCGAACCCCTGTTTACAAAAACAAAATAGAATACAAACATAAAATTATCAACAAAACACATACATATAAAATGCCTACATTGCTAAATAATAACATCATTGGAAGCCCTAGTGACCACCTGGCAGAAAGCGTCCAATACTCACAAGCTGATCCAACAGACCTCATACACAAACAAGGAGTCTTGTCCCAGAAGAGTTTTCAAGAAAAAGGGTAGGAGACTGGTCTAGTGAAGAAGACGATAGTATAGCAGATTGATAGAACAGAGCAGGAATGAGAAATACAGCGACAGTGGGAATTTAAAGCACTAAATTTAGCACCTGTGTTAATCAATGTAACATAACATAGAATATATTACATATGAAATTAAATACATGCCAAAATAAGCATGTCATACACTGCATGAAAAGAATTTCTTTAAACCAAGCAAACTTTTACATGAAAGGGCTCAACCTAAAAACATTATCCTTAGAGCATTGTTAACACAAAGTGTTTCTAAATTTACAACTCATAGGTAAAGTTTAAATACTATATTAATGTTTTTTTTGTTCAATCCACATAGTCCACAGTAATTAAATTCAGATCAAGCATTCTATATAAAATGTTATTTCTCTATACATCAATGACCCCCACCCCGCGCCCCCCCCCCCCCCCCCCCAAAAAAAAAAATTTATTCAATAGTACCGTTCAATGAGACTTATTTCTGCACATTTCATTCTAAGCACCATTTGAAATCTTCAATAGTTCATGAATACAAGCAAAACACAGTCGCAAACCATTCAAATTATTTTAATCCCAGATGGAACAATTCACCTACATTTAAGAAAGACTGCACATTTTACAGCCTAACCACCATTTCAAATATATTCAAAACACACAACTAAAATATCATCTAAAAGCACACACAACCACAATATCCAAACAGATTAGTGAGTTTTTCATTGCTTACAGGGTCCAGCGGACTGCAAAGAGCCGAATCAGGACCACAAAATCAAGACGACAACTTGGCTGAAAGAGGACTCGCCCCTGATCTGCATAAAAGATCAGCCAAAACAACCCTAGTGGTAGTAACACTGAAGGCACTCCACCAGCCAGTCATTTTTCAATAAAGAAATCCCACGCAGGGACGCTGAGGCTATACTCTAATTTATCGTTGATTGATTGATTGTTGCTTTAGGTCCAGCGGACTCTTCCGAGCCAAATCAGGACCGGACAACCTCCGATCCGCATAAAAGATCTGCTGAAACAACCCTAGTGGGAAAACTGAATGCCCTCCACCGGCCAGTCACTTTACAATAAAGACATCCCACGCAGGGGACGGTTGAGGCTTTACCCCAACTAATCGAACCCCCGGTTACAAAAACAAAATAGAATACAAACATCACCATAAATTATCAACAAAACACATACATATAAAATGCCTATATTGCTAAATAATAACATCATAGGAAGCCCTAGTGACCACCCGGCAGAAAGCGTCCAATATTCCCAAGCTGATCCAACAGACCTCATACACAAACAAGGAGTCTTGTCCAGGAAGAGTTTTCAAGAAAAAAGGTAGGTCACTGATCTAGCGAAGAAGAAGATAGTATAGAAGATTGATAGGACAGAGCAGGAATGAGAAAGAGCAAATGAGAAAGACAGCGACAGTGGGAATTTAAAGCACTACATTTCCAGAAAGTGGGGATACTACTTATACTGAAACCCCCGGTACTCCAACGGGTGTACTGTTGCCGCAGTGAATCGGTCATGCCTATAAAGGAAAGACGGGTTTTCAACTGGGGCTTTCACTTTTCCCTTTATAGGTTAGAACAATCTACAGTGGCAAGATTGCTCATGACCCCAAGGTTTTCTTTTCTTCGGTAAATGCGTTGTCATTCGTTGTACGCGTGTTTAGCTGTATACACATCAGTGTTCATTACCACCCTCTAAACACTATATACACATCAGTGTTCAACAACACCTTGTAAACACTATATACACATCAGTGTTAATTACCACCCTGTAAACACCGTATACACATCAATGTTCAATAACACCTTGTAAACACTAAAACTACGACATAAAAAAGAAAGCAAAGAGCTGATTTTTTTAAAGAACATTTTCAGCTTTTGCATTATGAAAATACATAGTTTGTACAGTTTATATATTCTTAAAGAAGACTGATATAAACACACTAAAAGGGTAAAACCCATACAACTTATATATGCTGTTATTTCTTTTAGGTCTGATGGCTGATGCATTCACATTTTATGACTATGTGACTTGAATTTCCAGGTTTTTTACATTTAATTTTTGTGAATGTGCAGATGCAAACATAACATGAATTAAATGGGATCTAATCGTTGCTTGCCATTAATAGGAGGAAATTAATCTCAACTAAGAGGAAGAAGAAGAAAGAGAGAGAGAGAGAGAGAGAGAGAGAGAGAGAGAGAGAGAGAGAGAGAGAGAGAGAGAGAGAGAGAGAGACGGGGGGAGGGAGGGAGGAGAGATAAAGAGAGAGAGAGAGAACATAATTACATTACATGATTATTGCTTTAGGTCCAGCGGACTCTTCGGAGCCAAATCAGGTCCAGGATAGCCGAATCAGGACCACAAAATCACGACCACAACTTCTCTAAAAGAGGACTCGCCTCTGATCCGCATAAAAGATCTGCCGAGACAACCCTAGTGGTAACACTGAAGGCTCTCCACCAGCCGGTCACTTTACAATAAAGACATCCCACGCAGGGGACGCTGAGGCTATACTCTAATTTATCGAAACCCCTTTTACAAAAACAAAATAGAATATAAACATCATTATAAAATATCAACAAAACACATACCTATGAAATGCCTACATTGCCAAATAATAACATCATAGGAAGCCCCAGTGACCACCTGGCAGAAAGCGTCCAATATTTCCAAGCTGATCCAACTGACCTCACACACAAATGAGGAGTTTTGTACCGGAAGAGTTTTCAAGAAAAAAGGTAGGTGACTGGTCTAGCGAAGAAGAAGATAGTATAATAGATTGATAGAACAGAATAGGAATGAGAAATAACAAAGAAGAAAGACAGCGACAGTGGGAATTTAAAGCTCTAAATTTCCAGAAAGTGTGGATACTATTTATACTGAAACCCCCGGCACTCCCACAGAAGGGGGGGTGGGAGAGAGGAGAGAAAGAGAGAGAGAGAGAGATGTCTCAATGTCTAACAAGCTTCAACACTCTAACTGTAGTTTCTGACAAATTAACAAACAAACAAACTATAAAATGTATATGGACAAAGCTCACTAACTCGCATACTCCTTATGGAACTCGCAATATTTAACATGAAAATGAGTGCCCAGAAAAAAAAAATGAAATGGTGGCATTAAAATGGTTTGCGTTCACTATTGGAACTAGACAATGGACATGCATGCCTGTACAACAATGTCTTCCTGTAATCTCCATAGCAATCCGGGCATGGCACATAGTCAGAGTGATGAGCACTTTCTTTTTGTGAGGAAGGCCTGTGTACCACCAACATCCTTTAAGACCTTATGCTCCATCACTTTCTTCCTTCAAGCGCCAATTAAAGACCCACCTTTTTAACACGCAAACTCAGTAATTTTCACTCCTCCTCCCTTCCATCCCCATATGTAATCTTTTACCAAGTCACGTCATCTGTTCATGGATGGTGGCGGCACCGGCTCGGTTCTTGGTATTCATATTATCTTTTGCTTTGCATGGCTATGTTTTTACTGTAATTATTTAACCATTCGATAAGTGTATACCTGTTCTGTGTGTGTGTCTGTGTGTGTGTAGGTGTGTGTGTGTGTGTGTGTGTGATTGCACGTGTGTTGTCAAGCGCGGCGAGCTCGCATTCCTTACCGTTTGCGAGGTACCGCGCGATACAAATGTACTGTATTATTATTATTATTATTATTATTAAGACCTTCACATTATGAAGATGATTTCCTATATTTCTCATTTTTATCAGCAGTTTGTCTTTCTCTTTTGTATCTTTACTGTGTGCATATTCCCTGATACTTTCATCGCCTGAATGCATTGTCAGCAAATGTCTTGGAAGACGTTTCTGTGGTTTTTCGCAGTATGCACAAATCCAACTCTTTTTGTCTTCAGATGACTGAACAGTTATTGTAGAACTTACACTGGCACCTTCGCGAGTAAGCCCACTAGCAGAACTCTTCTGCAGTTTGTCTGACTGCTCTTTTGTACAAGCTGTGCCTGCCTTTGCTATGTGGAATTCGGATGACTGAACACAGCATTCTTTGCCACCTTTGTTATCATACACAGGAACAGCAGTAGTCACAGTGGAACTCATCGGTAATTTGACTGGCTGCTCTTTTCCTGGGAAGTCGTCATTTTCACTTTCAGGGTCTGTAGGTGGGAATACATTTTCAGAATTAGCAGTAGAACCAGAAGAGTCACTCTCTGTATCACTATCAGGAACAAAAATAGGATCAACATCACTATCTGCATCCTGCAATTCGTCTGATGACCCAGAACTGAAGAGTGATTCACTGTGAAAACCGCTGGAGCAATCCTGTTTAAAAACAAAAGAAAACAACCGAATAAAAATCCTTGTACTCGCCGACCTCTGTTTGGGACTTCGTAACTAGCCTCTCTCTCTCTCTCTCTCTCTCTCTCTCTCTCTCTCTCTCTCTCTCTGGCGATACGTAATGACGCAGGACAAGGTCAGTAACATGCGTCTTCAGTTTATTTCCTTTTAGTCATCAATTCTCATGTGCGTTATGACCTCCGTGGGTAATACAATGGTGTTGCCCTGGTAATGCCCTGGTAAAAACTGAACAACAGGACTTAGTACCAAACAAAACGGGCGATATTTTATTGCGCAAAGCAAACGCAGTTTACAAACAGATAGATAGAAAACTATAATTAAATTCAATTACTTATTACAAAATTTACCGACATACAGAGTACTGATAAAAGAACTAAGGCGAATATCGGACAAATTTAAACCGACCAATAGGGAAACCAATAACACAGAGCCTCAATTTCTTGTCAAGAGAAATCAGTTATTAACAAAAATATTTTGAGCCAGACGGTGCTTCAACATGACTGATTCCTACTGCCCATTCAACAAGAAATAAACAAAGTCCAGAGGTTTATAGCAAGGGAACGAAAATAATAAATGACGAACTTGAATCAAAGAAAGACAAGAGAAATACACCATTCAAGCAAAGTAATCCATAAAAGGAAACCTGCAAAATCCGCTCAAAAAGAATACAACAAATACCAATCTAACCTGTTATCGCCGATGTCCCAAAATAAAGATGTGGCTTTTGTCGCAACAATAAACAAAGTTATTCCTTCAAAAAGGGTGCTCCTAATTCAAACAGATTTTCTGTTCACAAAAACTATCTCGAAATAAGGATATGATTTGCTCAATACAAAAGGCAAGGGAAAAACAGATCACAAACTTACAAAAGGAAACTAATGCAAAGGGTTACATTCACACCTGATAACAGTACTCAGGTAACTTCTCTTTCCCGTGCACTTGAACACTAATAAGTTCATTAGTAAATGAAACTGAAGACATCTTGAGGGGAAGGAGAAGAGAAGGTAGAGAAGGAGGGAGAGAAAACCAAGTGCAAATGAACAGAATAATGGTTGCGCGCTCACCAAAATTCCAAACACCGGCAAGAATAAAGAAAGACGAGAAGGCAAAGACAAGCAATGAACAAAGGGGGTCGAACACAGACTAAGAAAAAGGCAATAAATGATAGGCCCATCTCCAAAAAAGGAAGGAAGAATAAGCAAACACATAAAACGAAGAAAAAATTAATCTTGCCCTAATGAGGGCAAGAACAATCCTAATGAAAAGAATGAGAGAACAAAAAAAAAAAAAAAAAAAACGACGAAAAGGGCATCAACTATGTATGACTGACCTATACACATTAAACAAAACTAATGGTTATTTTAAGGGTGTTGGGGACGTTGAAATCAAAGTGGATAGAATTTCTTTAAATGAGGTTTATTTTAAAGCTCTGATTGATTGATTGATTGTTGCTTTAGGTCCAGCGGACTCTTCCGAGCCAAATCAGGACCAGACAACCCCCAATCCGCATAAAAGATCTGCCGAAACAACCCTAGTGGGAAAATTGAATGCCCTCCACCGGCCAGTCACTTTACAATAAAGACATCCCACGCAGGGGACGGCTGAGGCTTTACCCCAACTACTCGAACCCCCGGTTACAAAAACAAAATAGAATACAAACATCATTATAAATCATCAACTAAACACATACATATAAAATGCCTATATAATAATATCATAGGAAGCCCTAGTGACCACCCGGCAGAAAGCGTCCAACACTCCCAAGCTGATCCAACAGACCTCATACACAAACAAGGAGTCTTGTCCAGGAAGAGTTTTCAAGAAAAAAGGTAGGTCATTGATCTTGTCACGAACTGGCTAGTATTAACTCTGCTTGTTGACTATTTAGCCATGTGTAGTCTTTGTAACAGTAGAGAAGTTAGACTATTACACAGCAGCAATTAAATTACACAGCAGACGGCACACGGCGAGCGAGCCACCCACATCGCAGTGAGTCAGCACTTGAGCTTTGAATCGGACCGTTTTAACCAATCAGAAGCAGGCTCAGTGGGTAGAGCAGTTTTGACTGTGTCAGAGCCTAACACAGTTTGAATCAGTCGTGTGTGAGACGAGGTAGAGAAAACATCTCCACAGCTAGAGAAATCTCTACACTCATAGACCAGGAAGCAGGACTTAGAATTCTCTCAAGTCATCACGGGCCTGAACTTGTCAAACAGGTAAATGAACACCCTTCTGTTTCATCGTGATATATTTATATTATTGTGGAAATTATGTTTGTGGAATTTGCTATGCATAAATGTGAATTATTAATCCGAATTTGCCGTACCGCGTGGAAGAGCCGACCACGAGGCTCAACACGACCGGTTGCGCCGCCATGTTGTATCCCATACGGAACCACTGTTGTTTAACTTATATGTATGTTTGCAGACCAGTGGCTGTACCCGTGAATGTTTATATTATTATTAATTCTGGATGTGTATAGTTAGCCACGATTGATATTTATGTATGTATAGGAATTTAGAGTGAGATTCCAGTGGAACCCGGAAGTAGCAGAATGTTCGTCGCTTATGTATAGAGATGTGGAGCTATCACTGAGGGCTACTTTGGCTTTCAGTGAGACGCTCTGCACAAACCGATTATTCAGGGTTGTGCAGAATTTCGTCTCTTATATTACAGACGAGCAGGCGAGCTATCCCGAGCTATCCCGAGCTATCCCGAGCTATCCTCTGTGCCCCACTCCACAGAAACGACTAGTTGGTCGAGGAGACTCTACCACACAAGACGGAAAGAGATATACGAAGAAACACCCTGTCAGACCCCACAGCGTGGCAAGGGAACCCAACTACACAACGACAAAGGTGTACCAGAAGCTACCTCACAGAAGGACTTCGACCGCACCATCAGAAAGTTAAGTGTAATCTCCGAAGGTGCACTTAAACTGATCATAACAGGACCACAGTAGTCCAACTCTTCAGAAACTGTAAAACGGACCACAGTAGTCCAAATCTACATGAAATATTATAGCAAGTGCCCGAGGAAGAAAAAACAGCTGCCTATACTAGACTATCAGCGATCGAACTATTAGCAGTGACTGAGACTTTTTAAGTTAGATTAGTACTTAGAGAACCTTGTATAGAGTAGAAGAAATAAATGTGTGATTTTAACTGTTATCAAGTGGCTGGACTACATATGATTCATAGCAGTGTGAAAGCTAGTGTGACAGTATTCTTTTACCATTTTTCTATCTATTTCTGTACCCCAACCTTAACACAGAACGAGCTAAACAAATAAATTTATTAAAGTAACTCATAGGGTGACTTACTAGCAGTTCCCACCGAATAAACGTGAGGGTCTATAATTCCATTGTGCAGAGCCCATAAACCCCACGTGACACTTTAATTGGCGAGCCTGCTAGGATCTGTGTATAATAGGAATTGGGTATAACCGGACCTAAGTACAATAAAATTAGATAACAGTAGAAGTAGAATAACTTAGAATAGTGGTAACAAGGACTGATCAGTTGTGGTGCACTATTCTTTAGTTAAAAACTTTTTTGCTTCAATTGTTTTTGTGTCTGTATGTTGTATGGTTCTTTTGCAGGTTTTGCTTAAATAACTGTTGTATGCCATTTGACTCTTGTTGTATTCTATTATTGATTACGAATTTTATGGTCTTTGCATTGTTGTTATTGAATTGCAAGATTGCTAGTGTTTTGGTATTCCACGTGATTCAGAGGTTGTTCATAGACACGTTTGGCAATGTCGGACCCAGTGGCCTTGAGATTGCGTTTCAAAGAATTAGGGGAAGCTTTACACTTAGCAGGGGGAGACCTAATTGCGTATATCAATGCAGAGGTAGAGAAGCAGGAGGCTAAGGCAGAGAGAGCAGCAGA
The DNA here is from genome assembly GCA_036898135.1 of Oncomelania hupensis. Classification (NCBI taxonomy): domain Eukaryota; kingdom Metazoa; phylum Mollusca; class Gastropoda; order Littorinimorpha; family Pomatiopsidae; genus Oncomelania; species Oncomelania hupensis. The sequence goes on along the minus strand of CM072518.1, from coordinate 47,407,089 downwards.
GAGAGAGGCGAAGAAACTCGAAGCGGCAGAGAGAGCTGCAGAGAGAGAACAGAAAAAAGCAGAACTAGAAGCAGAGCAAAAGAAACTAGCATTAGAAGCAGAGCAGAAGAAACTAGCATTAGAAGCAGAGCAAAAGAAAGCAGAGTTAGAAGCAGCAAGAGAACAGAAAAAAGCAGAGTTAGAAGCAGCAAGAGAACAGAAGAAATTAGAATTAGAAGGAGAACAGAAGAAGGCAGCATTAGCAGCAGAGAGAGAAGCAGAAGTTAGGAAATGGGAGTATGAGAGGGCAGAAAAGGAAAAAGACAGACAGCATGAGTTAGAGCTAAGAAGAATGGGATCAGGAGCTTCAAGTTCTTCCTCAACCCCTCCCCACTCAGATCAGCTAGAGGTAGCATCCAACCCTGTACAAGGAATGTCATTTCCACTGGGAACATTCAATGAGAGAGAAGAAGGTCTAGATCTCTATCTGACTAGGTTTGAGCGTCTAGCAACAGAGTACAAACTAGATCCCACTCATTGGTCTTTTAAGCTTAGTCAAGGGCTTAGAGGAAAGGCTTATGACATCTACAGTAAGCTACCGACTGACCGAGTGACGGACTATCACAAAGTAAAAGAGGCACTCCTAACGGGATTCGAACTGACAGGAGAATGCTACCGGCAAAAGTTCCGCACCAATCGGAGAGTGAAAGGAGAGAGCTATGCGCAGTTCGCGGATCGGTTGTCCACAGCGCTGGATAAGTGGATTAGCCAGTCAGCCACGGCTAAGACGTATGATGGACTGACAGAACTGTTAGTATGGGAACAGCTACGGGAAACCATGACCCCCGAGCTGAGAACATTCTCAGTAGAGCAGGGCGCGGAAAGACTAGAAGATCTGGTCAAGGTCGCAGATAGGTACGTGGCCGCACACGGAGAAGCCAAGAGCTTCAGGCGAGACCTAAAGCCTAACGGGAAAGAGGCACAGAAACGAAGCCCTAACCGGGAGGAGCGCACCGCGAATAAGCCGAATAACCCCAGACCTGGGCAAAATAAAGGACCCAACACGGAATTCGGGAAAAGAGTTCCCGCAGAACAGAGACGGTATTGTTCGTTCTGCAACAGAAACAATCACTCCACCGCAGAATGTTTCAAGTTGGCCGCACAACGTAGGGAAGAGCGCGAAAGCCGGCCAGCGCACAGAGTTCTAACTCAAAGTAGCGGTAACAAGCCACACACGATCGGAGATCACCCCTCGGTGACAGACACGGTCAAGGTCAACGGAAAAGAAGCGAACTGTCTGTATGACACAGGTCTATCATACGACGCGATAGTTAGCGAATCTCTTGTATCGCGCGCGGACTTGACAGACAAGACAGTCGACTTACAAGGAGCAGACTTGACGAAACCGACGACTACTTGCCCAATAGCATGGATCGAAGTAGAGAGTAGGTACGTCACAGGACGAATCCAAGCAGCTGTTTTACAGAAACCCCTGTATGATCTAGTGCTAGGTTGTAGGTATGTGTTCTTAGGCACGCCCCCTAAAACTGTAGAGATAGCTGCAGTGCAAACCAGGGCCCAAGCTAAAACCCAACCACCCCAGCCCGAGTTCGCTCCGAATCCAGGACTCGAAGAGATCAAAACAGCACAGAAAGAAGACACCTCGATAGCGAAGTGCTTCCAGAAGCTACCCAAGGCGCACACACCCCCGCACAAGGGAGACTTCTACATGGAAGAGGGAGTTCTACATCGACAAGGAGATGGAGATCACACCCAACTAGTACTACCAGCCACCCTTCGAGCCCAAGTACTAGAACTAGGCCACAGCATGCCACTCAGCGGACACATGGGAATTGGAGCCACAGTGCAGAGAATCAGCGCACACTACTATTGGCCAGGAATCACGGAGGATGTCAAGCGCTACGTGAAATCTTGCCACCAATGTCAACGATATTCCCCGCGACATCACACCGTACCAGTTACCTTAGGACCATCGGTAGTAGTCGGCGTACCATTCCAGCAAGTCTCAGTAGACATAGTAGGACCACTGCCCATGACCAAGAAGAGGAACAGATTTCTACTCACACTCGTCGACGCATGTACGATGTGGTGCGAAGCAGTCCCGTTGCCAGCGATCGACACCAAGAAGATTGCAGATGCACTCATCGCCATCTTTACCAGAGTCGGATTCCCGGACAGCATTAGAACGGACAACGGATCTCAGTTCACCGGCCGCCTGATGCAAGACGTGTTCGAGTTGATACAAGTTCATCACATTCGCACACCACCATACCACCCAGCCAGCAACGGACAAGTAGAAAGACTGAATGGAACCCTTCTCACCATCCTCAGGAAAGTCGCCGACGACAATCCAGAAGCGTGGGACACCTACGTGAATGCGGCACTGTTCGCATACAGAGAAACGCCCCATGCAGCCACAGGCTACACCCCGTCAACCTTGCTTTTCGGCAGACCTCTAGCAGGACCACTAGAAGCCCTACGCAGAAGTTGGACAGAAGCCAAGATAGACGACACACCAAGAGGTGCCACCAAGTACGTCGCAGACCTGCAGGAAACCCTCAAAGCAACGTGGAAGAAAGCTGGTGAAGCACTGAAGAAGGCAAGAGCCCGTCAGGCGAAGTACTACAACCGCCACGCGAAGGACAGAGAACTGCAAGTCGGCGATCAAGTGCTACTCTTACTTCCAAGTGGAACCAACAAGCTGGACATCGCTTGGAGAGGACCGTACCGGGTGACTGCCAAGAAATCCAAGACAGTCTACCAAATAGAGGTAAATGGGAGAACCCGATACCACCACATTAATCTCCTCAAGAAATACACGGACCGACCAGCGACTCCCAGCACTCACAACTTGCTAGCCATCGCCATCGCGGAAGAAGGAGAAAGCATGGAGACCAATGCAGTAGAGTATCCCCTGCACTCCACAGAAACCTACAAAGACGTGATACTCAACGGAGACCTAGCCGCTAAACAGCAACAGCAAGTACTACAGGTCATTCGACAACATCAGACTGTGCTCACAGACCGACCAGGGAGGACAGACCTCGTCGAAGTAACCTTAACGGTGACCGACCCAACACCCGTCCGCCAGAAGCTCTACCCGATGCCACTGTCTCAGCAGCGAGCCATCAAGGAAGAGATAGACACCTTACTGGCAGCCGGAATCATCTCAGAGTCTACCTCACCCTACAGCGCAGGCACGGTATTGTTGCGAAAACCCAACGGAGAGCATCGACTGTGCATCGACTTCAGACTCCTGAATGCGGTAACGCAGTTCCAGCCAGAGCCACTCCCGGACCAGACAGACCTATTTGCCAAGCTACAGCGAGCGAAGTACTTCTCACGCATCGACCTCAGCAAAGGATACTACCAGATACCAGTACAACCACAAGTCCGAAAGTACCTAGCGTTTAGCACTATGGAAGGACACTTCGAGTTCAACGTACTTCCATTCGGACTCCACAACGCACCCAGCATCTTCAGCGCCATGATGCGAAAACTCCTGGCACCCCTGAGCAGCGAGCACCTACATTCGTTTATGGACGACATCCTCATCGCCACACCTACGTGGGAGGAACATGTCACGCTCCTACAGCAACTACTCGCCCGCCTCAGAGACACGGGATTGACGGCAAGACCCACCAAATGTCAGATTGGATTCACGGAACTAGAATTTCTGGGACACACCATCAGTCAAGGAAGCCTGCGACCGGTAGAAAAGACAGTGAAACGCCTACTCGACGCTCCTAGGCCCAAGACAAAGAAGGAAGTGCAGTCATTTCTAGGACTCTGCGGCTTCTACCAGAAGTTCATCCCCAACTACAACAGCATCGCCGTACCACTGACTAATGGAACCCGGAAAATCGCCCGGACAAAGTAGTATGGACAGCCGAATGCGAGACAGCATTCCAAACACTCAAGGACAGAATGACATCGGCGCCAGTACTCCACCTACCCGATTTGACTCAGCCATTCGTTCTTCGCACCGACGCAAGCGACTTGGGCCTCGGAGCAGTACTGCTACAGCGCGACCCCAAGAATGCAGAGACGCTATTCCCTGTCGCCTACGCCAGCAGAAATTGAGACCCGCCGAGACCCACTACGCCACGTCGGAGAAAGAATGTCTTGGACTAGTCTGGGCCATACAGAAGTTTCAACTCTACCTGTATGGGACCCACTTCACAGTTCAGGTGGACCACCAACCACTATCGTTCCTGGCAGCCTCCAAGTCTTTGAACTCTCGCCTGATGAGATGGGCACTCACCCTTCAGGCATACTCATTCCAAATCGAGTACATCCCCGGCAAAGAAAACCACGGAGCCGACTACCTCAGTCGCCATCTCGTGGAGGACACAGCAGCTGTCGCCCACCCAACACAACTAAGGGCCACAGCACCAGAATTCGTCCCCGCCCAGTAATACCCTGTCACTAGTGTCCATAGCTACCTGGCACAGCATTGCAGCTCAGGTAGAGCAACTTAACTAGTTTGTAAATAGGACCCTAGGATAGTGCAGTGTTAAAACTAGGCTCTGTAGTAGAAAAAGGTCGAATCCAGTAGTCATCGCCTTTTTTTAGTTGAGGGAGCCTGTCACGAACTGGCTAGTATTAACTCTGCTTGTTGACTATTTAGCCATGTGTAGTCTTTGTAACAGTAGAGAAGTTAGACTATTACACAGCAGCAATTAAATTACACAGCAGACCGCACACGGCGAGCGAGCCACCCACATCGCAGTGAGTCAGCACTTGAGCTTTGAATCGGACCGTTTTAACCAATCAGAAGCAGGCTCAGTGGGTAGAGCAGTTTTGACTGTTTCAGAGCCTAACACAGTTTGAATCAGTCGTGTGTGAGACAAGGTAGAGAAAACATCTCCACAGCTAGAGAAATCTCTACACTCATAGACCAGGAAGCAGGACTTAGAAATCTTAGAATTCTCTCAAGTCATCACGGGCCTGAACTTGTCAAACAGGTAAATGAACACCCTTCTGTTTCATCGTGATATATTTATATTATTGTGGAAATTATGTTTGTGGAATTTGCTATGCATAAATGTGAATTATTAATCCGAATTTGCCGTACCGCGTGGAAGAGCCGACCACGAGGCTCAACACGACCGGTTGCGCCGCCATGTTGTATCCCATACGGAACCACTGTTGTTTAACTTATATGTATGTTTGCAGACCAGTGGCTGTACCCGTGAATGTTTATATTATTATTAATTCTGGATGTGTATAGTTAGCCACGATTGATATTTATGTATGTATAGGAATTTAGAGTGAGATTCCAGTGGAACCCGGAAGTAGCAGAATGTTCGTCGCTTATGTATAGAGATGTGGAGCTATCACTGAGGGCTACTTTGGCTTTCAGTGAGACGCTCTGCACAAACCGATTATTCAGGGTTGTGCAGAATTTCGTCTCTTATATTACAGACGAGCAGGCGAGCTATCCCGAGCTATCCCGAGCTATCCTGTGTGCCCCACTCCACAGAAACGACTAGTTGGTCGAGGAGACTCTACCGCACAAGACGGAAAGAGATATACGAAGAAACACCCTGTCAGACCCCACAGCGTGGCAAGGGAACCCAACTACACAACGACAAAGGTGTACCAGAAGCTACCTCACAGAAGGACTTCGACCGCACCATAAGAAAGTTAAGTGTAATCTCCGAAGGTGCACTTAAACTGATCATAACAGGACCACAGTAGTCCAACTCTTCAGAAACTGTAAAACGGACCACAGTAGTCCAAATCTACATGAAATATTATAGCAAGTGCCCGAGGAAGAAAAAACAGCTGCCTATACTAGACTATCAGCGATCGAACTATTAGCAGTGACTGAGACTTTTTAAGTTAGATTAGTACTTAGAGAACCTTGTATAGAGTAGAAGAAATAAATGTGTGATTTTAACTGTTATCAAGTGGCTGGACTACATATGATTCATAGCAGTGTGAAAGCTAGTGTGACAGTATTCTTTTACCATTTTTCTATCTATTTCTGTACCCCAACCTTAACACAGAACGAGCTAAACAAATAAATTTATTAAAGTAATTCATAGGGTGACTTACTAGCAGTTCCCACCGAATAAACGTGAGGGTCCATAATTCCATTGTGCAGAGCCCATAAACCCCACGTGACAGATCTAGCAAAGAAGAAAATAGTACAGCAGAGTGATAGGACAGATCAGGAATGGAAAAGAGCAAATGAGGAAGACAGCGACAGTGGGAATTTAAAGCACTACATTTCCAGAAAGTGGGGATACTATTTATACTGAAACCCCCGGCACTCAACGGGGGTACTGTTGCCGCAGTGAATCAGTCATGCCTACAAAGGCAAGACAGGTTTTCAACTGGGGCTTTCACTTTTCCCTTTATAGGTTAGAACAATCTACAGTGGCAAGATTGCTCATGACCCCAAGGGGTTTATTTTAAAGCACACATTCTGAGAATACATAAAATGCAAAACAAAACAATAAAAGCAGTGGCGTAGCTAGGGATTTGGGGGCCCGGGGGGCTTGGCCTCTTTGGGGGCCCCTGCATTTTAACATTCGACATCATGACATGAGATAATGTACTTAATAAATATATAAGTCTAAATTCACTAACTTATACAACAACGTGAATACCAAGATTACATGGCGGTGGCGTAAAAAAAAAGAAAAAAAAAGTCGGATATCAGCGGTGTTTATTGTCCGTGGGAAATAAACTTTGGGAAACAGATTTTGTAGGGTACCTGGTCAGTGACCACCAAAAATAGGAATGACATACTTTAAATGCGGCAATATGTATCAATCTCACGCTTACGCGCACATAATTATTATTGTTAATACATTCACTGATTCAGAGAACAGTGTTTTCCTTTTTTGTCATTTCTACTTCGAAAGCGCACCTTGCTTTCGACCTATCAATTTTTATAGTCTTCATGATCTTTCCATCGTCATATTATTTGGTAACTATAAATGTTATCATATACCTACATATGAAAATATGTAGATCTGCTCGGAGAATGAGCATAAAGGGCTGGAAACAAGCACAGGCCTTTTGGTATGTCGTCAGCGCATATCTGACGTCATCCCTTGCAGGCTGACATTTAAAAAAAAACTGTTTCTGTACATCATTCTATTTTCAGTACTCTTAGCATGTGTGCAACGAAAATAATTCGATCTAGAAGGGCAAAGCCAATATGACTCACTTGCTCCTTATGGAACTTGCAATATTTAACATGAAAATTAGTGCCACTCTAGCCCTAACCCTAACCCAAATTCTAACAGTAATCCTAACGCTAAATATCAACATATGCCGTAAAAATTGTATTCCGTATCTTTGCGTAATAATACAATTATGAATGAGCAAAACGATGACCAAATCGACGTACATGCTCCTAATATGACCGCAAGAATTTGGGCTTTTATCTGTACAACTTCGCATTGTAGGTTCGGGCACTGAATAGAATTGACCCAACGTTTCCTGGCGTGTCGTAAGAGGCGGACAACAGGGGTGATGTCCGCACGGTATCACTGGCGAAAGTCTCCTACACAGAAGTCACCGGCCAGGACGGAGGAACCTCATCTTACTACAGGTTCAACGACCACGTACTCGGGGCCAAGCAAGCCACACAGACACTGTATTCGTGGAAATCGGCTGTGGCCAACAGCCTGGAGAGGATTGGGCCCTGCCAGGTCTTTCTTGCCCAAGACACAATGCATGATGAATAGAACCATTCACTACATACCGGATCGGTCGTCGCCCGGGTCACCAAGGACCGCGCCTTCTGTTGACCACCAGGACGGATGTGATTAGTGTGCTACTGGTGGACAACTTAACAAGATCCGCACGAGAAACAACATCGTCATAGGAACCTGGAATGTCAAGACCCTAACTGCGGAAGGAAATTTGAAGAACTAGCCCACGAGCTGGACCACTATCTATGGAACGTTTTAGGTATCAGCGAACTGCGCTAGAAAGGCCTAGGTGAAACAACGATAGACAAAGGCCACAAGCTTTATTTCAGCGGTATAGATGACAGGCACGAACACGGACTTGGATTCTTGGTCAACAAGAACATTCTAGCCACTGTTATGGGTTGCCGCCCAGTCTCCAGTAGACTCATTACCATCCGTCTGAGAGCAGCCCCTTTCAAAATCACCTTCATCCAAGCCTATGCCCCAACATTCGACTATGACGACAGCGAAGTGGAGGATTCCTATAAAAATCTACAGGCTGTCCTTAACCAAGTGCCGAAGAAGGACATAGTCATAGTGGAAGGCGACTAGAATGCCAAGGTTGGCCAAGATGCGCACCACAACTGGGGAGACCCATGTGGACCCCACTGCAACAATGAGACAAATGACAAGGGTCTGAGACTGTTGGAGTTTGCCAGATACAACAAAACAATCTGATACTGGCAAACACGCTTGGTCTCCACAAAAAATCCAGACGACGGACATGGCACAGTCCCGGCGGGGAGCATCACAAACAGATCGACTACATCATGGTTAAGAAACGCTTCAGATCAAGCGTCAACATTGGTAGGACACGCACTTTTCCAGGAGCAGACATCGGAAGTGACCACGATCTCGTGATCATGTCTTTCCGGCTCCACTTGAAGAGAGTAAACACAGCAAAGTGCACCAGACTGAAGTTCGACCTGGACAAACTGCAAGACCCGGAGGTGGTAGAAATATTTCAGGCCACAATTGGAGGGAATTTGCATCACTGCTCGTTTTGTGAGCTGGTGAAGTAGATTCAACACCATTACCACCACCTTCAACTCAGCTGTGAAAGATGCCACCACTGAGATCCTTGGTAAGCACCGGCCAAAGAAGAAACCGTGGATCACACCTGAACGTTCGGACCTGTGTGATAAACGAAGAGAGATGAAGAAGAAAAAGTACACCTCACAGGGAGCTGATTCCTACCGAAAAATCAACAATGACATCCTAAAAGGCATGCGCACATCAAAGGAGAACTGGATAGAAGACCAATGCCAGGAAATAGAGAACAGTCTGAACAAGAACAACAGCAAGAAGGCCTACCAGACTGTGAAGCGGCTGACAAGTGTCAAACAGCCCAAAGTTTCCACGATCCAAAGCAAGTCTGGCATATAAATAATAATAAATGTAGATTTATATAGCGCCGCATCACAGCCACAAGTGGCTGTGCTCTCCGCGCTTGACACATTCATACACCATTTATACTACACAACAACAGTAGGTATATAAAGTCTGAATAAATTCACTAAAAATGTACAACATAATGTTAAAAAGATTCAATAAAAATATTACATTGAAACACATAAAAAGGCAACTAAAACTATTATTAACTTGTAAAAGGCAACCAACATTTATAACAATTATAAAAAGCGAACACCATTAAAAAGCGAAGACCATTGCCCGTGCATGGAGCGCCACGACATGTGTGCATACTAGACTGATGATGAGATTAATTCATGTGTGTTATTGAGAAGGAGCTATAGAAGGTGTTTATGGAAAAGATATGTTTTGAGTTGTCGTTTAAACGCTTGTTGTGTTTGCGCATGGCGGATATTGTGTGGAAGGGAATTCCATTGAGTGGATGCACAGAAAGCAAAGGTGCGTTCTACATAGGTTTTTGTTTTGACAAGTGGGATGATGAAGGTGCGTTGGTCTGATGCGGAACGGAGCTGTCTGCGTGGTACGTAGGGTATGAGCATGTCAGAAAAGTATGCAGGGGAAGTGCCGAAGAAAAAGTTGAAGCAGAGTGTGGAAATTTTATATTCTATACGTGCAGATATGGGCAACCAGTGCAAGGAACGTAGTAGGGGAGTGACATGATCTCTTCTGCAAGCCTTAAGAACAAGGCGTGCAGCTGCATTTTGTACTTTTTGAAGTTTGTAGAGAAGATCTTGGGAGCAGCCTGCAAGAAGAGAATTGCAGTAATCCAGTTTTGAAAGAACAAAAGAGCAAACTAAGATGATCGTGGTTTGTTGTGAAAGACAAGAGCGAATAGAACTGATTTTGCGAAGTTCAAAATATGCAGATTTACATGTGTTGGAGATGTGAGTGTCAAGAGATGTGTCAGATGTCATAATGAATCCTAGGTTACGAGCAGAGGTGCTGAAAGGAACGTCGGAATTGCCAATTTGTATTGAGTGTGGTTCACCATCTGAAAGAATTGTGCTCTTTTTCTTTATAAACATTGCTTCAGTCTTGTCATCGTTCAAGCATAGTTTATTTTCTATCATCCACGACTTGATATCAGACGCACAGGTCTGAATGCCTTGGACAGTGGTTGTGACTTCAGAAGGAGGACAGGATTTTTGAAGCTGCGTGTCGTCAGCATATGATTGAGTAGAAATAGAATGAGATTGGATCAGAGACAACAAAGGTTTGGTGTACAAAATGAAAAGAATGGGGCCTAAAACAGATCCTTGGGGAACACCATAAGAAAGAGTTGCAGGTGCGGACAACTGGCCATCGACTAGCACGGTCTGGGTCCGACCAATCAGGTAAGACTCAAACCATGCCAGCGCTGACCCAGAGATGCCGTACAGGTTTTGGGCGCGTTGAAGGAGCGTGATATGATCGATCGTATCAAACGCTGCTGAGAGATCAAGGAGAGTGAGGAAGGACACGTCACCACCATCCAAGGCATACAGAATGTCATTCATAATCTTGAGCAGTGCGGTTTCAGTGCTGTGAGAAGGCCTATAGGCAGACTGAGTGTGTGGAATAAGATCGTGATGGGTCAGATAGGAAAGAAGTTGTTTCAAGGCAAGCTTTTCGAGTACTTTGGACAAAAAACTGAGGTTTGAGACTGGCCTATAACTCTTGAGCGTGTTGGAATCTAATGAGGGTTTCTTCAAGAGTGGTTTGACTATGGCAGTTTTGAACAGGGAGGGGAAAACACCAGACGTTAAACTGTGGTTGAGAATGTGAGTGATTGAGGGCAGCAGCATGTCAAGGCATTCCACGAGCAATGGCGTAGGCATGGGGTCCAACGGCTTGGACATGTGAACAGTCTTCTTCACGTCTTCTTCACAGACTGGCTGGAAAGCAACAAACGATTGTCTAAAGACACTGGCTCATCACGCGCCACAGCGCTGGAAACTGTCATGCTGTCTAGCTCATCGCGGATGTCCTTCACTTTCTTAATGAAAAAGTTACTGAAGACCTCTGGAAGCTGCTTGAGGGGAAAGATGGTGGGGAGGGGGGACACAGTACAACGACCCATCAGCAGGCCACAAATGTCAAACAGCTTGCGGCTCGACTTGCAGTTACTGATTTGATCGCGGAGGAAGGTGATCTTTGCATTGTGCACGAGCGTGGTGACTGCGCGCTTGGCGGCTTGGAAGATTTGCTTGTGCACAGTTAGCCCCGACCGCAGCCACGCCCACTCCGCACGCCTCCGCTCTCGCTTGGCAACGCGCAGCTGCTGGCAGATCTCGGAGTACCAGGGCGCGGACTTCTCAGGGCGAAGGCGACGGCGGACGATAGGCGCGTGAGCGTCGAGGGTAGTGCGGAGCTTGGCATCCAGTTGATGGGCGGTAGGGGACTGCGCGACGCTGTCCTGAAGATCACGTTTGAAGGCAGCAACGTCCATGCAGCGTAGGCAGCGGCCAGAAGTAAACATCGGCGCCGGCGTCGGACGCCCGGCATGCAGCTGCAATAGAACGGTGTAGTGGTCGGAAACCAGGGCCTGCGTGACGGCGATGGACTGCACGATGGGGGTGTCAGGACGATGCATCACCCAGTCCAGCACATGGTTCTTTTCGTGCGTGGGCTTTTCGACGAGTTGGGAGAAGTTGAGAGTATCGAGAAAATCCAGCATCTTGATGGTGGAGGGGTGCTGGGGCTCGTCGTAGTGCACATTAATGTCACCAAGCAGCACGGGCGTGCCGCTCAGCGTGTTGACGTGCTCCAGAAGGTCGTGAAAATCAGAGTGGAACGTGGAGTCGGTCAGTTTGTTGTTAATGCTGGGGGGAGGCCTATAGATGCACAAACATTGCACCTGTTTCTGCTGGAGACTAAGAGTCATGTGTACATATTCAAAGGATGGATGATCAAAGGGCAGTGCAGTGGTAAAGGACAGGAGGGAGGAAAGGGCAGTCTTGTGGATCACCACAATCCCCCCACCGCGGGAGGGACGGGGAAAGGACCGCATGGTGTAGCCCGCAGGAGTCAAGTCCGCACAGCTACCCTCATCACCCTTCTCCTTAAGCCAGGTTTCAGTTATCACCATAAAGTCAAGATCATTGTCTAGCACAAACTGCACAATTTCAGTCCGCTTGAAAGCCATTTGTTTGGAAGAAACTGACCTTGCATTGAAAAGTCCTATACGAAGGGGCGGTGGTTGAACTTTCAAGGAAGATGTTTGACGGTCGTTGTGGTTTGCAGCAGTTGACTGTTGAATGCCTCCTTTCCATCGCGGTTTCAGATGCCGACCCCTGTGTGCTTTCTTGGTGGGGCGGGGCAGACAGGGCAGTTGGCGATAGTGCGGAGTAGAGGAGTCACCCATTACAGGCGGCGGAAGAATAGTTCCAGAGGGTGAGAAGCGGTCGTGCCAGAGGCGGTGCAAGCGACCGGATCGGCATCCACGTACAGTTGGAGCATGCTCCAGGATGCCAAGTTCTCGAACCACCTTGTAGACTTCAGGAGCCAAGCGTAGTTTGGCACAATTCTGGCCAATAGCGCGCAGGAAGGCGGAGTCCATGGCGGAGCCAGAGAGGTTACACAAGGCCACAAGGCCAAAGAGGACCAAGGTCACTGATGACAGCTTTTTCATATCCAGGTCACAAACAAATAAACATGAAGGCTCAAGTTCACTAATTAAAAAGTCATTGTGCCACTAGGTCAGTTCAGTGCATATGCCTTACAGAAGAACAAGAAGTCTTGGACAGATGGACAGAGTACTGCTCTGACCTTTACAGCCATACACCAAATGGAGACCCATCGGTTCTATCATGTCCCGAGAACATAGAAGAAGAAGAAATCCTCCCAATTCTCCGGGAAGAAGTTGAGGCAGCAGTGCAATCGCTAAAGAAAGGGAAGTCAGCGGGAGTGGACAACATACCCGCGGAACTGCTACAAGCAGGAGGAGAAGCGATGATTGATGCCCTCACCATTATCTTTAACAAGATCTGGCAGAGTTGGGAGTGGCCTATACCATGGACCCAGTCGCTTGTCATCACTCTTCCCAAAAAAGGTAACCTTCAGGAGTGTGAAATTTACCGCACCATCAGCCTCATCAGCCATCCCAGCAAGGTCCTCCTGAAAATAATACTTAACAGGTTGAAACACCAAGCAACAAATCATAGCTGAAGAACAAGCAGGATTCAGGGCAGGGCGAAGTACCACTGAACAGATTTTCAACCTCAGAATAATCTGTGAGAAATACCTACAGCACCAACAACATCTATATCATGTGTTCATAGACTTCAAGAAGGAGTTTGACCGAGTCTGGCATGCAGCTCTATGGGCAACAATGAAAGTGTACAACATCAGCCCTAAAATTATCGAAGTCATCAAAAGCCTGTATGACAAGGCTACCAGTGCAGTCCTCCACAACAGCGCCATCGGAAACTGGTTCAGAACAACAATCGGTGTGCGTCAAGGATGCCTACTCTCTCCAACACTCTTCAACATCTTCCTAGAGCGCATCATGTCAGATGCTCTTGCAGATCATGAAGGCACAGTCAGCATAGGGGGTAGAGCAATCTCCAATCTTTGTTTTGCGGATGACATTGATGGATTGGCTGGAGAGGAACAAGAACTTGAACAGCTGGTACAGAGGCTTGACACCACCTCCAGAGCTTATGGAATGGAAATAAGTGCAGAGAAGACCAAAATGATGACCAACAACACCAATGGCATCAACACCGACATCAAAGTCCAAGGCCAATCCCTCAACACAGTGCATAGCTTCAAATATTTAGGAGCCATTGTATCCGACAATGGGTCCCGACAGGAAGTCCTCTACAGGATCGCACAAACTGCTGCCCTGACAAGGTTGAAGCCCATTTGGAAAGACAGGACCATCAGTCTACATTCCAAAGTAAGACTGCTGCGCTCCCTTGTCATCTCCATCTTCCTATTTGCTTGCGAAGCATGGACCCTCACAGCAGATCTCCAACAAAGAATACAAAGCATGGAGATGAGGTGCTACAGAAAACTTCAGGGTATTTCCTATACCCAACACATCACCAACGACGAAGTCCGAAACTCACAGTGGTGAAGAAACGGAAACTCCGATGGTATGGCCACGTCACCAGATCATCAGGCCTTGCAAAGACTATTCTGCAAGGCACAGTGCAAGGAGGTAGAAGAAGAGGGAAACCGAAAAAGATGTGGGAGGACAACATTCGAGAATGGACTGGTTTGACACTGAGCGAAGCCATCAGGGCTGCTGAGGACAGAGAAAGATGGAGTATGTTGGTTAAACGATCATCTGTGGTGGCCCTACGACCTCCGGGTTACGGGACAGGATAGGATAGGATAGGTGTGGGTACTTAAACTGACAGTGCAATGCGGCTGGCCTTGCCCGGGGTTTTCCGATTAGGATCCAGCTGACCCGATCGTGGCTGCGTGTACATACTTCAGTTTCGTTCATTATGGATCAATGACGTATTTTGTCATAAACTTTGCATGCTGCGCGTTGTTGTTACGTTTTGATTTAAAAAAAATTAATGTGATCGTAAATCAGCGTACACAAATCTACATCTTTATTTATATATGTGTCTGGTACATCGTAAGAACCACTTTCTGCTGGCGACAACATTGTCCTTCAGTAAAGAATTCGGATATTTTCGCTTCCATTGACTGTTTTGATCCAGACGAAAAGATGGGTAAGCAGGGCAGGGGTGGAAAGAGAGGGAAGAGGAGGGGAATGGGAGTGTAAGGTACATGACATGGTTCCTCATTTATTTTAAAGGAAACTAGCAGGCGTATTTTTTGTAAGTCGTTCATTTAATTTTTGAAGCAATAATGGTATTGGATGCAGTCAATCTATCTTTCAAATATAATTAGAAGGGGCAAAGCCCATATGACTCACACGCTTCTTGCAGAACTTGCAATATTTAACATGAACATTACTGCCCAGAAAAAAATGAAACCGTGGCAATAAAATGCACAGTAATACCGACTTTGAATTTGATCTTCCTCTGCTCTTGAACTTAAAATGATCTTGACCTCCGGATCCAAACACACTTATGTAATATTAAATGAACTACAGCAAAAGTTGTATTCCTATCCTATTCTATCCCGTAACTCGAAGGTCGTAGGGGCACCACAGATAATCGTTTAACCAGCTGTTGTATTATGCCAAAAAAAACAAAAACAAACAAAAAAAAGTGACCTTGGGATGACCTTCACCTTTATGCGACCTCTCATGCTCATGTATGATCAAATAACCCAATGTTGTTGCATACTATGGGTTAAATAGAGCTATTCCACTGTACGATGACATTTGTGTATGTTTTTGCAAGGCCTAAAATGGCCTTGACTTTCAATATCAACGCAAAAACGGAACATGTATGAAAGATCAATCTATCATTCCTAAATACAACAAGTTTGAAATTTATATCTTTGATAGTTTAGGGTCAAGATCACTTCAAAGTACCTATACTAGCCTTTGAACAGCTCCAGTGATTTTCACTTGGGAGAGAGGTTGAACAAATGTGCATAAGATGTGTGCCTCATTGATATTTCCTTCATGCACCAAAAAATCATAAGTTCAATATTAATAACTTGGGGGAAAAAAGTTTAAATTTTTTTGACTAACATTATTTTGGCGACCCTATGACCTTGATCTTGAAGTGACGTAATTCATTCACTTATCATTTATGACGTCTCATGGATATATACCATCTTGTCAAGTTTGGTTGTGATAGTTAAAATAGATTCTGAGATAGTAATCCACTTGCACATTTTGCACGTTTAGACGGCGGACGAAGACAGAAAGACGGACGGACTTTGCCCCACCCCCCACCCCACCCCCCCCACCCCCCAAAAAAAGAAGTAATTTGTGGACTATTTAGGACTCATCTCGCACATATTTGCAAACACCTGGAAACATTGTGTTTGGGGAGAGGGGAGGAGAAGGGGCGCGGTGGGGTGTTGGGGGTGGTGGTGAGTACATAGACTCACATTGCTATGCATGTGAGTCAAACATTGATTTCTTTGCCTTCTATAATAGCGATTTTTTTTCAGATAGCCCCGTATAATAATAATAATAATAATAATAATAATAATAATAATAATAATAATAATAATAATAATTATTATTTTATTATTATTATTATTATTATTTATTATTATTATTATTAAAGCAACTAAAATAAAGAGTTTATTTACTTTAAAAAGCACACCCTTGCAGATTTACCTCTAGTAATCAATAATATTTTTTGAGGGTCGGCGTTCAACAGAGCGAGAGAGAGAGAGAGAGAGAGAGAGAGAGAGAGAGAGAGAGAGAGAGAGAGGGAGGGAGAGAGAGAGAGGGAGAGAGAGAGAGACGATAGAGAAAACAAATAGCGCTGCCTCGAAGAGCTTAACATGGGATAACCTGCAGCAGGATCTGCTCTACAGACGACTGTTGAGCCACAGCAGGTGCTGCACTTCTACCACAGACTGACTGACAGCAGCCAAACACACTTGTTTTGATTTGGATGCATATCTTTTCTCACAAAAAGTGTATCTGAGAAGGTGTTTTGTTCGTGTCTTGTTTGTGTGAATAAATAAATAGTTCTCACACATTATGATAATGGTGATGATGGTGATGACTATGACGATGATGAAGGCGTAGTTTTGTATAGTGCAGGTATCCATTCCGCTTGAGAAGGAACGATAGAGTGGCCATCATATGTTTAAAAAGTTCGAATGTATGTACGCTACTATAATTATGCAGGTAGGACCGCGTTCAGCATAACGTTTTAAAGAAAATTGTCTTGAGAGACTCCCTGAAACCAGTTGACGACTGACATTTATTCAAACTAATCAAAGCAGCTAGTGTTCCAGCCGACCAGGCCAGGTCAGGCAGTTCGGAAATGCAATTGTCTGTGTTTTCTAATTGTTTTGATAGATACAGGACAGTGCAGTAAGCATGGTTGAGGACATTCCAAAACATATGGCGAATTTCTCCATCAGAATGCAGATACAGATGTTTTGTCGGCAACCTAACAGCTAGATCTAAGTTTATAGAACACTTAATAGACTGCATTGGTGTTTTTTTTTCTTGGTACATTTCCTTTATCTTACCCCCAACTTTTTTTTTTTTTTATAGTAAAATACAGTATTTCTATATGAAAACTCAGTATATTTAACTAAAGGGTTAGGGCAAGGGTTAGTTGCAGCGCTGCAACTAGCCCTTACCCTATTCTAGAAAGTTCACCTATTTCGTCTCCTATAGGCGACGAAATAGGTCGAATTTTGTTCAAAAATTCTTCGGAAATTCAGTGCACTGGCCTTATCATTTACTAGCCCCGACAACGTAAGTAAATTCATATTTATTAACACGTGTTGTCACGTCGTGAAAATTTGATTTTTTTCATAAACTTTACAAGAAGAGGAACAATAAGTTTGTGACGTCATAAAAATTTGACGTCATAAACATTTCTTTTTGGGGTTAAGATAAAGGAAAAGAACCTTTTTCTTCTTTTTCAAGTTGTGTCAATACTGTTTGGTGGTGCTTTTGTTTTTCTTTACGTTGTTCTGACTGTTGTATGTGTTCTATCTTGCATCTGTATGCGCTTCTCTTTTTGAGTGCATATATTTTCGAGGAATGCATGTGTCACACATGTTTTAACATTGTTTACTCTCATATATAAATCCAGTATATTTGCTCTGTGTGCGTGCGTGTGTGTGCGAGTGTGTGTATTTGATTCAGTATATATGTTATTGTTTGCATGTTAGATGCTACTGTCTTTTTAATTCAGCAATTATATAGTGCCGTTCTTGCTGTCAATATATATATTGTGCATCTCTATCTCCCTATTTTCCCACCCCCCATGGGCTAGGAGCCTACTTTGATTATTTGTTGTTTCATCCAAATATGGAATAGAGAGTGCTGGGAATTAGGAGTGAAACACATACAAACAGAAAAGGAGATGGGATGTAGGAGTCTGCACTCTTCAGCACTGCTTATAAGATCTATTTTGTTTACATAAATACAAAAAAAAATTTAAAAAAGAAAAAGAAATCTAGAACAGCTTTATATCTGTCAATTTATTTGATTATGTTTGTGTTAGTGTTCTTTAGTTATACAATGAATGTTTTAATTGATGATGAACTGACTTTGGGCAGAGGAACAACTAAATTCTCTCTAATGTATATTCATACTATGTGTCTGTGTGGTTGGGTGTGTGTGTGGCATTGCAGAGATAATGAATGTAGTCATTTTTAAGCTAATGGACCATAGCATGTAAGCTAAATAATGAGTCCAACTCTAGTCTCTTCTGCCTGTAGGATCATTGTAAGGTATATATATATCCACTTATTCATATTGAAAGAGATTGATACAATAGTTTTGGTTATGTAGTTACATGCAGTTAACCAATATACTTTAGGTTGTACACTTAAACCACATGCCTGTAGATGTTCCAAGCGCTCTAATAATATGATGTCTGCTTTTAATGTGTCAGATTGTGATTTTAGTATTGTGGAACTAGGTCAATGTGACAGTGCCGTGACCTATTTCCTTCGCCTGACCTTGAACCATTGGAAGCGGGTGTGGTTATGGGATGCTATACCGGTACTCGATCCTTTCCTTTCTGGTATCATTCTTCCACCCAGTATTATAAACCATTAGCGACATTGTACATTCCCTTAGCCACTTTTCAAATTGTTACAAACTCTTTCTTAGAATTCCTAACTTTAGTCACTACTTGTTCACCTAATGCGCCCTGTAACACCACCGTCTGTTCCATAGACAAACATGCCTAGTATATAAAGTTTTGCTATTGTGTAACGCGGACACGAAATTAATTGGAGTATGCATGGTGTGTGTTTATTTAGGGTGGATGGGGGGGGGGGGGGGGGGGGGGGGGGGGGGGGGGGGGGGGGGGGTGGGGGGGGGAGCGGCATTTCATCCTATGTAAGCTAACAGTTCTTTTAGCAAGCTTAGAAATATGCTTTTCATGGGTGTAAATGCCAATATTTGCATGCAGTGTGGAAGCCATTGCTTAATATATTTAGACTACTTGTTTATGTATTTGTTGTTTGTCTAGTTGCCTCATCTATCTGGGTCCTTTGCTTGTACAGCTTTTACTTGGCAATACATTAATTACTACTACTTATCTTTTGTTGTAATGATGAATATTCAATTGTCCGTTTAACTGTTTTTCTTTATAGTTCAACACTTGTAGCTATTTGTGTTTCTTTTTGCTACACATTAAATGCCAAAAGGCTAAAAAAACATGGTTGTGTTTGTTTTATGCATACTTTTTGAACCATTATCTGAATGTTTTTTCTCCATTTACTCTTCATTGTATTCTTGCTGCATTCCAGCGGTTTTGTGAAAAAGGTGTTGTGTTAGAACTTGGTTTGTTGTGTGCTTGCAAGTGTACTCAGTGGTGTGCTCAGTGTAATCAAATGTCAAGCGATAACATTCAGCCTGTACAGTGCTTCAAACTCCATAGATGGCCATAAGTACACTACTACTACTAATATTAAATAAATGAAAATAAATAATTTATTTTTAAAATTATCCAGAAACAATGCGCCCCTACTAGCGAGCGTTGTGACTAGTGGGCTAAGGCGAGACTAACTTGCCTTGTCCACAAGCCAGAAACCAATGGCGCCTGACAGGTGTGGGTTCGATCCAGCATCTGGGTGTTATGTTTATCCGAATATTATTTACTTTCGACTCTGGCAACATCTCGGGGTTTTTCTCTGGGTACTCCGGTTTGCTCCTCCAGCAAAATTTCAAAATC